>BSBM01002122.1:0-420697 GCA_027924585.1 Larix kaempferi
ATTTGGGCTTAAAGGTTGAAAAAATAGCTCGGAACGTCACGAAAGTTGGTGTGCGCATTTGTCTACCAACGGGACATCCAAATCTATGCTCGATTTTCAATTCCAAGAAGTTGGTCAAATTCGAAACTCGACCGTGCGTTTTCGCTAGACTTGGGCTTAAAGGGCGCGAAAATAGCTCGGAACGTCACGAAAGTTGGTGTGGACGCTTGTCTACCAATGGGACATCCAAATCCATTCTCAAATTTCAATTCCGAGAAGTTGGTCAAAGTTGAAACTCAATCGTGCGTTTTTGCTAGACTTGGGCTTAAAGGGTGTGAAAATAGCTAAGAATGTCAGGCAAGTTGGCATGGACGCTCGTTTACCAATGTGACATCCAAATCTATTCTCAAATTTAAATTCCGAGAAGTTGGTCAAAGCTGAAAATCGACCCTGAATTTTCGCTAGACTTGGGCTTAAAGGGAAAGAAAATAGCTCGGAATGTCACGAAAGTTGGCGTGTGCATTTGTCTACCAATAGGACATCCAAATCTATGCTCAATTTTTAATTCCGCTAGACTTAGGCTTAAAGGGTGACAAAATAGCTCGGATCGTCACGAAAGTTGGCGTGCGTATTTGTCTAACAACGAGACATCCAAATCTTTGCTCAATTTTCAATTCCAAGTGGTTGGTCAAATTCGAAACTCGACCGTGCGTTTTCGTTAGACTTGGGCTTAAAGGGTGAGAAAATAGCTCGGAACATCATGAAAGTTGGTGTGGACGCTTGTCTACCAATGGGACATCCAAAACTATTCTCAAATTTCAATTCCGAGAAGTTGGTCAAAGTTGAAACTGAATCGTGCGTTTTCGCTAGACTTGGGCTTAAAGGGTGTGAAAATAGCTAGGAATGTCACGAAAGTTGGCGTGGACGCTCGTCTACCAATGTGACATCCAAATCTATTCTCAAATTTAAATTCTGAGAAGTTGGTCAAAGTTGAAAATCGACCATGCATTTTCCTAGACTTGGGCTTAAAGGGTGAGAAAATAGCTCGGAATGTCACAAAAGTTGGCGTGTGCATTTGTCTACCAACAGGACATCCAAATCTATGCTAAATTTTTAATTCCGAGAAGTTGGTCAAATTCGAAACTCGACCATGCGTTTTCACTAGACTTAGGCTTAAAGGGTGAGAAAATAGCTCGGAACGTCACGAATGTTGGCGTGTGCATTTTTCTACCAACGGGAAATCCAAATCTATGCTCAATTTTCAATTCTGGGAAGTTGGTCAATTTCGAAACTCGACCGTGCGTTTTCGCTAGACTTGGGCTTAAAGGGGGAGAAAATAGCTCGGAACGTCACGAAAGTTTGTGTGGACGCTTGTCTACCAATGGGACATCCAAAACTATTCTCAAATTTCAATTCCGAGAAGTTGGTCAAAGTTGAAACTCGATCGTGCGTTTTCGCTAGACTTGGGCTTAAAGGGTGTGAAAATAGCTCGGAACGTCACGAAAGTTGGCGTGGACGCTCGTCTACCAATGTGACATCCAAATCTATTTTCAAATCTAAATTCCGAGAAGTTGGTCAAAGTTGAAAATCGACCCTGCATTTTCGCTAGACTTGGGCTTAAAGGGAGTGAAAATAGGTCGGAATGTCACGAAAGTTGGCGTGCGCATTTGTCTAACAACGGGACATGCAAATCTCTGCTCAATTTTCAATTCTGAGTGGTTGGTCAAATTCGAAACTCGACCGTGCGTTTTCGCTAGACTTGGGCTTAAAGGGTGTGAAATTAGCTCGGAACGTCACAAAATTTGGCGTGGACGCTTGTCTACCAATGCGACATCCAAATCTATTCTCAAATTTAAATTCCAAGAAGTTGGTCAAAGTTGAAAATTGACCATGCGTTTTGGCTAGACTTAAGCTTAAAGGGTGAGAAAATAGCTCGGGACGTGGACGCTCGTCTACCAATGTGACATCCAAATCTATTCTCAAATTTAAATGCCGAGAAGTTGGTCAAAGTTCAATATCGACCGTGCATTTTCGTTAGACTTAGGCTAAAGGGTGAGAAAATAGCTTAGAACGTCACGAAAGTTGGTGTGCGCATTTGTCTACCAACGGGACTTGGGCTTAAAGGGTATGAAAATAGCTCGGAACGTCACGAAAGTTGGCGTGGACGCTCGTCTACCAATGTGACATCCAAAACTATTCTCAAATTTCAAATCCGAGAAGTTGGTCAAAGTTGAAACTCGGTCGTGCGTTTTCGCTAGACTTGGGCTTAAAGGGCGAGAAAATAGCTCGGAACGTCACGAAAGTTGGCGTGCGTATTTGTCTGACAACGGGACATCCAAATATCTGCTCAATTTTCAATTCTGAGTGGTTGGTCAAATTCGAAACTCGATCGTGCGTTTTCGCTAGACTTGGGCTTAAAGGGCGAGAAAATAGCTCAGAACGTCACGAAAGTTGGCGTGCGCACTTGTCTACCAATGGGACATCCAAATCTATTCTCAAATTTCAATTCCAAGAAGTTGGTCAAAGACGAAACGCCACCATGCGTTTTATCTAAACTTGAGCTTAAAGGGTGTAAAATTAGCTCGTAACGTCACGAAAGTTGCTGTGCACGCATGTCTACAAATGGGACATCCAAATCTATTCTCAATTTTCAATTCCGAGAAGTAGCTCAAAGCCGAAACACGACCGTGCGTTTTCTCTAGAGTTGGGCTTAAAGGGGAAGAAAATAGCTCGGAACGTCACGAAAGTTGGCATGTGCACTTGTCTACCAACGGGACATCCAAATCTATTTTCAAATTTAAACTCCCAAAAGTTGGTCAAAGTCGAAACGCCACCATGCGTTTTCGTTAGACTTGAGATTAAAGGGTGTGAAATTAGCTCGTAACGTCACGAAAGTTGTTGTGCATGCATGTCTACAAATGGGACATCCAAATCTATTCTCAATTTTCATTTCCGAGAAGTAGGTCAAAGCCGAAACACGATCGTGCGTTTTCTCTAGAGTTGGGCTTCAACGGGAAGAAAATAGCTTGGAACGTCACGAAAGATGGCGTGTGCACTTGTCTACCAATGGGACATCCAAATCCATTCTCAAATTTAAATTCCGAGAAGTCGGTCAAAGTTGAAAATAGCTCGGAACGTCACGAAAGTTGGCGTGTGCACTTGTCTACCAACGGGACATCCAAATCCATTCTCAAATTTAAATTCCGAGAAGTTGGTCAAAGTTGAAAATCGACCGTGCATTTTCGCTAGACCTAGGCTTAAAGGGTTAGAAAATAGCTCGGAATGTCACGAAAGTTGGCGTGCGCATTTGTCTACCAACGGGACATCCAAATCTATGCTCGATTTTCAATTCCGAGAAGTTGGTCAAATTCAAAACTCGACCGTGCGTTTTCGCTAGACTTGGGCTTAAAGGGGGAGAAAATAGCTCGGAACGTCACGAAAGTTGGAATGGACGCTTGTCTACCAATTGGACATCCAAAACTATTCTCAAATTTCAGTTCCGAGAAGTTGGTCAAAGTTGAAACTCGATCGTGCATTTTCGCTAGACTTGGTCTTAAAGGGTGGGAAAATAGCTCGGAACGTCACGAAAGTTGGCGCGCGCACCTGTCTACCAAAGGGACATCCAAATCTATTCTCATATTTCAATTCCGAGAAGTTGGTCAAAGTCGAAATGACACCATTCGTTTTCGCTAGACTTGAGCTTAAAGGGTGTTAAATTAGCTCGTAATGTGACGAAAGTTGTTGTGCGCGAATGTCTACAATTGGGACATCCAAACCTATGCTCAATTTTCAATTCCAAGAAGTTGGTGAAATTCGTAACTCGACCGTACGTTTTCGCTATAGTTGGGCTTAAAGGGGGAGACAATAGCTCGGAACGTAACGAATGTTGGTGTGGATGCTTCTCTACCAATGGGACATCCAAAACTATTCTCAAATTTCAATTCCGAGAAGTTGGTCAAAGTTGAAACTCGATCGTGTGTTTTCGCTAGACTTGGGCTTAAAGGGTGTGAAAATAGCTAGGAATGTCACGAAAGTTGGCGTGTGGACACTCGTCTACCAATGTGACATCCAAATCTATTCTCAAATTTAAATTCCGAGAAGTTGGTCAAAGTTGAAAATCGACCTTGCATTTTCGCTAGACTTGGGCTTAAAGGGAGAGAAAATAGCTCGGAATGTCACGAAAGTTGGCGTGTGCATTTGTCTACCAATAGGACATCCAAATCTATGCTCAATTTTTAATTCCGAGACGTTGGTCAAATTTGAAACTCGACCATGCATTTTCGCTAGACTTAGGCTTAAAGGGTGAGAAAATAGCTCGGAACATAACGAATGTTGGTGTGGACGCTTGTCTACCAATGGGACATCCAAAACTATTCTCAAATTTCAATTCCGAGAAGTTGGTCAAAGTTGAAACTTGATCGTGCGTTTTCGCTAAACTTGGGCTTAAAGGGTGTGAAAATAGCTCGGAACGTCACGAAAGTTGGCGTGGACGCTCGTCTACCAATGTGACATCCAAATCTATTCTCAAATTTAAATTCCGAGAAGTTGGTCAAAGTTGAAAATCAACCGTGCATTTTCGCTAGATTTGGGCTTAAAGGTTGAAAAAATAGCTCGGAACGTCACGAAAGTTGGTGTGCGCATTTGTCTACAAACGGGACATCCAAATCTATGCTCGATTTTCAATTCCAAGAAGTTGGTCAAATTCGAAACTCGACCGTGCGTTTTCGCTAGACTTGGGCTTAAAGGGGGCGAAAATAGCTCGGAACGTCACGAAAGTTGCTGTGGACGCTTGTCTACCAATGGGACATCCAAATCCATTCTCAAATTTCAATTCCGAGAAGTTGGTCAAAGTTGAAACTCGATCGTGCATTTTTGCTAGACTTGGGCTTAAAGGGTGTGAAAATAGCTTGGAACGTCAGGAAAGTTGGCATGGACGCTCGTTTACCAATGTGACATCCAAATCTATTCTCAAATTTAAATTCCGAGAAGTTGGTCAAAGTTGAAAATCGACCCTGAATTTTCGCTAGACTTGGGCTTAAAGGGAAAGAAAATAGCTCGGAATGTCACGAAAGTTGGCGTGTGCATTTGTCTACCAATAGGATATCCAAATCTATGCTCAATGTTTAATTCCGCTAGACTTAGGCTTAAAGGGTGACAAAATAGCTCGGATCGTCAGGAAAGTTGGTGTGCGTATTTGTCTAACAACGAGACATCCAAATCTTTGCTCAATTTTCAATTCCGAGTGGTTGGTCAAATTCGAAACTCGACCGTGCGTTTTCGTTAGAATTGGGCTTAAAGGGTGAGAAAATAGCTCGTAACATCATGAAAGTTGGTGTGGACGCTTGTCTACCAATGGGACATCCAAAACTATTCTCAAATTTCAATTCCGAGAAGTTGGTCAAAGTTGAAACTCGATCGTGCGTTTTCGCTAGACTTGGGCTTAAAGGGTGTGAAAATAGCTAGGAATGTCACGAAAGTTGGCGTGGACGCTCGTCTACCAATGTGACATCCAAATCTATTCTCAAATTTAAATTCTGAGAAGTTGGTCAAAGTTGAAAATCGACCATGCATTTTCCTAGACTTGGGCTTAAAGGGTGAGAAAATAGCTCGGAATGTCACAAAAGTTGGCGTGTGCATTTGTCTACCAACAGGACATCCAAATCTATGCTAAATTTTTAATTCCGAGAAGTTGGTCAAATTCGAAACTCGACCATGCGTTTTCGCTAGACTTAGGCTTAAAGGGTGAGAAAATAGCTCGGAACGTCACGAATGTTGGCGTGTGCATTTTTCTACCAACGGGAAATCCAAATCTATGCTCAATTTTCAATTCTGGGAAGTTGGTCAATTTCGAAACTCGACCGTGCGTTTTCGCTAGACTTGGGCTTAAAGGGGGAGAAAATAGCTCGGAACGTCACGAAAGTTTGTGTGGACGCTTGTCTACCAATGGGACATCCAAAACTATTCTCAAATTTCAATTCCGAGAAGTTGGTCAAAGTTGAAACTCGATCGTGCGTTTTCGCTAGACTTGGGCTTAAAGGGTGTGAAAATAGCTCGGAACGTCACGAAAGTTGGCGTGGACGCTCGTCTACCAATGTGACATCCAAATCTATTTTCAAATCTAAATTCCGAGAAGTTGGTCAAAGTTGAAAATCGACCCTGCATTTTCGCTAGACTTGGGCTTAAAGGGAGTGAAAATAGGTCGGAATGTCACGAAAGTTGGCGTGCGCATTTGTCTAACAACGGGACATGCAAATCTCTGCTCAATTTTCAATTCTGAGTGGTTGGTCAAATTCGAAACTCGACCGTGCGTTTTCGCTAGACTTGGGCTTAAAGGGTGTGAAATTAGCTCGGAACGTCACAAAATTTGGCGTGGACGCTTGTCTACCAATGCGACATCCAAATCTATTCTCAAATTTAAATTCCAAGAAGTTGGTCAAAGTTGAAAATTGACCATGCATTTTGGCTAGACTTAAGCTTAAAGGGTGAGAAAATAGCTCGGGACGTGGACGCTCGTCTACCAATGTGACATCCAAATCTATTCTCAAATTTAAATGCCGAGAAGTTGGTCAAAGTTCAATATCGACCGTGCATTTTCGTTAGACTTAGGCTAAAGGGTGAGAAAATAGCTTAGAACGTCACGAAAGTTGGTGTGCGCACTTGTCTACCAACGGGACTTGGGCTTAAAGGGTATGAAAATAGCTCGGAACGTCACGAAAGTTGGCGTGGACGCTCGTCTACCAATGTGACATCCAAAACTATTCTCAAATTTCAAATCCGAGAAGTTGGTCAAAGTTGAAACTCGGTCGTGCGTTTTCGCTAGACTTGGGCTTAAAGGGCGAGAAAATAGCTCGGAACGTCACGAAAGTTGGCGTGCGTATTTGTCTAACAACGGGACATCCAAATCTCTGCTCAATTTTCAATTCTGAGTGGTTGGTCAAATTCGAAACTCGATCGTGCGTTTTCGCTAGACTTGGGCTTAAAGGGCGAGAAAATAGCTCGGAACGTCACGAAAGTTGGCGTGCGCACTTGTCTACCAATGGGACATCCAAATCTATTCTCAAATTTCAATTCCAAGAAGTTGGTCAAAGACGAAACGCCACCATGCGTTTTATCTAAACTTGAGCTTAAAGGGTTTAAAATTAGCTCGTAACGTCACGAAAGTTGCTGTGCACGCATGTCTACAAATGGGACATCCAAATCTATTCTCAATTTTCAATTCCGAGAAGTAGCTCAAAGCCGAAACACGACCGTGCGTTTTCTCTAGAGTTGGGCTTAAAGGGGAAGAAAATAGCTCGGAACGTCACGAAAGTTGGCATGTGCACTTGTCTACCAACGGGACATCCAAATCTATTTTCAAATTTAAACTCCCAAAAGTTGGTCAAAGTCGAAACGCCACCATGCGTTTTCGTTAGACTTGAGATTAAAGGGTGTGAAATTAGCTCGTAACGTCACGAAAGTTGTTGTGCATGCATGTCTACAAATGGGACATCCAAATCTATTCTCAATTTTCATTTCCGAGAAGTAGGTCAAAGCCGAAACACGATCGTGCGTTTTCTCTAGAGTTGGGCTTAAACGGGAAGAAAATAGCTTGGAACGTCACGAAAGTTGGCGTGTGCACTTGTCTACCAATGGGACATCCAAATCCATTCTCAAATTTAAATTCCGAGAAGTCGGTCAAAGTTGAAAATAGCTCGGAACGTCACGAAAGTTGGCGTGTGCACTTGTCTACCAACGGGACATCCAAATCCATTCTCAAATTTAAATTCCGAGAAGTTGGTCAAAGTTGAAAATCGACCGTGCATTTTCGCTAGACCTAGGCTTAAAGGGTTAGAAAATAGCTCGGAATGTCACGAAAGTTGGCGTGCGCATTTGTCTACCAACGGGACATCCAAATCTATGCTCGATTTTCAATTCCGAGAAGTTGGTCAAATTCAAAACTCGACCGTGCGTTTTCGCTAGACTTGGGCTTAAAGGGGGAGAAAATAGCTCGGAACGTCACGAAAGTTGGAATGGACGCTTGTCTACCAATTGGACATCCAAAACTATTCTCAAATTTCAGTTCCGAGAAGTTGGTCAAAGTTGAAACTCGATCGTGCATTTTCGCTAGACTTGGTCTTAAAGGGTGGGAAAATAGCTCGGAACGTTACGAAAGTTGGCGCGCGCACCTGTCTACCAAAGGGACATCCAAATCTATTCTCATATTTCAATTCCGAGAAGTTGGTCAAAGTCGAAATGACACCATGCGTTTTCGCTAGACTTGAGCTTAAAGGGTGTTAAATTAGCTCGTAATGTGACGAAAGTTGTTGTGCGCGAATGTCTACAATTGGGACATCCAAACCTATGCTCAATTTTCAATTCCAAGAAGTTGGTGAAATTCGTAACTCGACCGTACGTTTTCGCTATAGTTGGGCTTAAAGGGGGAGACAATAGCTCGGAACGTAACGAATGTTGGTGTGGATGCTTCTCTACCAATGGGACATCCAAAACTATTCTCAAATTTCAATTCCGAGAAGTTGGTCAAAGTTGAAACTCGATCGTGTGTTTTCGCTAGACTTGGGCTTAAAGGGTGTGAAAATAGCTAGGAATGTAACGAAAGTTGGCGTGTGGACACTCGTCTACCAATGTGACATCCAAATCTATTCTCAAATTTAAATTCCGAGAAGTTGGTCAAAGTTGAAAATCGACCTTGCATTTTCGCTAGACTTGGGCTTAAAGGGAGAGAAAATAGCTCGGAATGTCACGAAAGTTGGCGTGTGCATTTGTCTACCAATAGGACATCCAAATCTATGCTCAATTTTTAATTCCGAGACGTTGGTCAAATTTGAAACTCGACCATGCATTTTCGCTAGACATAGGCTTAAAGGGTGAGAAAATAGCTCGGAACATAACGAATGTTGGTGTGGACGCTTGTCTACCAATGGGACATCCAAAACTATTCTCAAATTTCAATTCCGAGAAGTTGGTCAAAGTTGAAACTTGATCGTGCGTTTTCACTAAACTTGGGCTTAAAGGGTGTGAAAATAGCTCGGAACGTCACGAAAGTTGGCGTGGACGCTCGTCTACCAATGTGACATCCAAATCTATTCTCAAATTTAAATTCCGAGAAGTTGGTCAAAGTTGAAAATCAACCGTGCATTTTCGCTAGATTTGGGCTTAAAGGTTGAAAAAATAGCTCGGAACGTCACGAAAGTTGGTGTGCGCATTTGTCTACCAACGGGACATCCAAATCTATGCTCGATTTTCAATTCCAAGAAGTTGGTCAAATTCGAAACTCGACCGTGCGTTTTCGCTAGACTTGGGCTTAAAGGGGGCGAAAATAGCTCGGAACGTCACGAAAGTTGGTGTGGACGCTTGTCTACCAATGGGACATCCAAATCCATTCTCAAATTTCAATTCCGAGAAGTTGGTCAAAGTTGAAACTCGATCGTGCGTTTTTGCTAGACTTGGGCTTAAAGGGTGTGAAAATAGCTTGGAACGTCAGGAAAGTTGGCATGGACGCTCGTTTACCAATGTGACATCCAAATCTATTCTCAAATTTAAATTCTGAGAAGTTGGTCAAAGTTGAAAATCGACCATGCATTTTCCTAGACTTGGGCTTAAAGGGTGAGAAAATAGCTCGGAATGTCACGAAAGTTGGCGTGTGCATTTGTCTACCAACAGGACATCCAAATCTATGCTAAATTTTTAATTCCGAGAAGTTGGTCAAATTCGAAACTCGACCATGCGTTTTCGCTAGACTTAGGCTTAAAGGGTGAGAAAATAGCTCGGAACGTCACGAATGTTGGCGTGTGCATTTTTCTACCAACGGGAAATCCAAATCTATGCTCAATTTTCAATTCCGGGAAGTTGGTCAATTTCGAAACTCGACCGTGCGTTTTCGCTAGACTTGGGCTTAAAGGGGGAGAAAATAGCTCGGAACGTCACGAAGTGTGGACGCTTGTCTACCAATGGTACATCCAAAACTATTCTCAAATTTCAATTCCGAGAAGTTGGTCAAAGTTGAAACTCGATCGTGCGTTTTCGCTAGACTTGGGCTTAAAGGGTGTTAAAATAGCTCGGAACGTCACGAAAGTTGGCGTGGACGCTCGTCTACCAATGTGACATCCAAATCTATTTTCAAATCTAAATTCCGAGAAGTTGGTCAAAGTTGAAAATCGACCCTGTATTTTCGCTAGACTTGGGCTTAAAGGGAGTGAAAATAGGTCGGAATGTCACGAAAGTTGGCGTGCGCATTTGTCTAACAACGGGACATGCAAATCTCTGCTCAATTTTCAATTCTGAGTGGTTGGTCAAATTCGAAACTCGACCGTCGCGTTTTCGCTAGACTTGGGCTTAAAGGGTGTGAAATTAGCTCGGAACGTGACGAAATTTGGCGTGGACGCTTGTCTACCAATGCGACATCCAAATCTATTCTCAAATTTAAATTCCGAGAAGTTGGTCAAAGTTGAAAATTGACCATGCATTTTCGCTAGACTTAAGCTTAAAGGGTGAGAAAATAGCTCGGGACGTGGACGCTCGTCTACCAATGTGACATCCAAATCTATTCTCAAATTTAAATGCCGAGAAGTTGGTCAAAGTTCAATATCGACCGTGCATTTTCGTTAGACTTAGGCTAAAGGGTGAGAAAATAGCTTAGAACGTCACGAAAGTTGGTGTGCGCATTTGTCTACCAACGGGACATCCAAATCTATGCTCAATTTTCAATTCCGAGAAGTTGGTCAAATTCGAAAGTCGACCGTGCGTTTTCGCTAGACTCGGGCTTAAAGGGGGAGAAAATAGCTCGGAACGTCATGAAAGTTGGTGTGGACGCTTGTCTACCAATGGGACATCCAAAACTATTCTCAAATTTCAATTCCGAGAAGTTGGTCAAAGTTGAAACTCGATCGTGCATTTTCGCTAGACTTGGGCTTAAAGGGTGTGAAATTAGCTCGTAATGTCACGAAAGCTGTTGTGCGCGTATGTCTACAAATGGGACATCCAAATCTATTCTCAATTTTCAATTACGAGAAGTTGGTCAAAGATGAAACGCGACCGTGCGTTTTCTCCAGAGTTGGGCTTAAATGGGAAGAAAATAGCTCGGAATGTCACGAAAGTTGGTGTGGACGCTTGTCTACCAATGGGACATCCAAATCTATTTTCAAATTTCAATTCCCAGAAGTTGGTCAAAGTCGAAATGCCACCATGGGTTTTCACTATACTTGGGAATAAAGGGCATGAAATTAGCTCGTAACGTCATGAAAGTTGTTGTGCGCGCATGTCTACAAATGGGACATCCAAATCTATTCTCAATTTTCAATTCCGAGAAGTTGGTCAAGGGTGAAATGCGACCGTGTGTTTTCTCTAGAGTTGGGCTTAAATGGGATGAAAATAGCTTGGAATGTAACGAAAGTTGGTGTGGACGCTTGTCTACCAATGGGACATCCAAATCTATTCTCAAATTTAAATTCCGAGAAGTTGGTCAAAGTTTAAAATTGACGGTGCGTTTTCGCTCGACTTGGGCTTAAAGGGTGAGAAAATAGCTTGGAACGTCACGAAAGTTGGCGTGCGCACTTGTCTACCAATGGGACATCCAAATCTATTCTCAAATTTCAATTCCAAGAAGTTGGTCAAAGCCGAAACGCCACCATGCGTTTTCGCTAAACTTGAGCTTAAAGGGTGTAAAATTAGCTCGTAACGTCACGAAAATTGCTGTGCATGCATGTCTACAAATGGGACATACAAATCTATTCTCAATTTTCAATTCCGAGAAGTAGCTCAAAGCCGAAACACGACCGTGTGTTTTCTCTAGAGTTGGGCTTAAAGGGGAAGAAAATAGATCGGAACGTCCCGAAAGTTGGCATGTGCACTTGTCTACCAATGGGACATCCAAATCTATTTTCAAATTTCAACTCCCAAAAGTTGGTCAAAGTCGAAACGCCACCATGCGTTTTCGTTAGACTTGAGCTTAAAGGGTGTGAAATTAGCTCGTAACGTCACAAAAGTTGTTGTGCGTGCATGTCTACAAATGGGACATCCAAATCTATTCTCAATTTTCATTTACGAGAAGTAGGTCAAAGCCGAAACACGATCGTGCGTTTTCTCTAGAGTTGGGCCTAAAGGGGAAGAAAATAACTTGGAACGTCACGAAAGTTGGCGTGGACGCTTGTCTACCAACGGGACATCCAAATCCATTCTCAAATTTAAATTCCTAGAAGTTGGTCAAAGTTGAAAATCGTCTGTGCATTTTCGATAGACTAAGGCTTAAAGGGTGAGAAAATTGCTCAGAATGTCACGAAAGTTGGCGTGCGCATTTGTCTACAAACGGGAAATCCAAATCTATGCTCAATTTTTAATTCCGAGAAGTTGCTCAAATTCGAAACTCGACCGTGCGTTTTCGCTAGACTTGGGCTTAAAGGGGGAGAAAATAGCTCGGAACGTCACGAATGTTGGTGTGGATGCTTGTCTACCAATGGGACATCCAAAACTATTCTCAAATTTCAGTTCCGAGAAGTTGGTCAAACTTGAAACTCGATCGTGCGTTTTCGCTAGACTTGGGCTTAAAGGGAGGGAAAATAGCTCGGAACGTCACGAAAGTTGGCGTGCGCATTTGTCTACCAACGGGACATCCAAATCTATGCTCAATTTTTAATTCCGAGAAGTTGGTCAAATTCGAAACTCGACCGTGCATTTTCGCTAGACTTACGCTTAAAGGGTGAGAAAATAGCTCGGATCGTCACGAAAGTTGGTGTGCGTATTTGTCTAACAATGGGACATCCAAATCTCTTCTCAATTTTCAATTCTGAGTGGTTGGTCAAATTCAAAACTCGACCGTGCGTTTTCGCTAGGCTTGGGCTTAAAGGGGGAGAAAATAGCTCAGAACGTCACGAAAGTTGGTGTGGACGCTTGTCTACCAATGGGACATCCAAAACTATTCTCAAATTTCAATTCCGAGAAGTTGGTCAAAGTTGAAACTCGATTTTGCGTTTTCGCTATAATTGGGCTTAAAGGGTGTGAAATTAGCCCATAATGTCACGAAAGTTGTTGTGCGCAAATGTCTAAAAATGGGACATCAAAACCTATGCTCAATCTTCAATTACGAGAAGTTGGTGAAAGTTGAAACTCGACCATACGTTTTCACTACAGGAGAAAATAGCTTGGAAAGTCACTAAAGTTGGTGTGGACGCTTGTCTACCAATGGGACATCCAAAACTATTCTCAAATTTCAAATCCAAGAAATTGGTCAAAGTTGAAACGCCACCATGCGTTTTCTCTAGACTTGGGATTAAAGTGTGTGAGATTAGCTCATAAAATCACTAAAGTTGTAGTGCGCACATGTCTACAAATGTGACATCCAAATCTATTCTCAAATTTAAATTGCGAGAGGTTGGTCAAAGTTGAAAATTGACGGTGCGTTTTCCCTAGACTTGGGCTTAAAGGGTGTGAAATTAGCTCGGAACGTCACGAAATTTGGCGTGTGCATTTTTCTACCAACGGGAAATCCAAATCTATGCTCAATTTTTAATTCTGAGAAGTTGGTCAAATTCGAAACTCGACCGTGCGTTTTCGCTAGACTTGGGCTTAAAGGGGGAGAAAATAGCTCGGAACGTCGGGAAAGTTTGTGTGGAAGCTTGTTTACCAATGGGACATCCAAAACTATTCTCAGATTTCAAATCCAAGAAATTGGTCAAAGTCGAAACGCCACCATGCGTTTTCTCTAGACTTGGGATTAAAGTGTGTGAGATTAGCTCGTAAAATCATGAAAGTTGTAGTGCGCACATGTCTACAAATGTGACATCCAAATCTATTCTCAAATTTAAATTGCGAGAGGTTGGTCAAAGTTGAAAATTGACCCTGCATTTTCCCTAGACTTGGGCTTAAAGGGTGTGAAATTAGCTCAGAACGTCACGAAAGTTGGCGTGCGCACTTGTCTACCAACGGGACATCCAAATCTATGCTCGATTTTCAATTCTGAGAATTTGGTCAAAGTCGAAACTCGATCGTGCGTTTTCCCTAGGCTTGGGCTTAAAGGGTGTGAAATTAGCTCGGAACGTCACGAAAGTTGGCGTTGACGCTCGTCTACCAATGCGACATCCAAAACTATTCCCGAATTTCAAATCCAAGAAATTGGTCAAAGTCGAAACGCCACCATGCATTTTCTCTAGACTTGGGATTAAAGTGTGTGAGATTAGCTCGTAAAATCACGAAAGTTGTAGTGCGCACATGTCTACAAATGTGACATCCAAATCTATTCTCAAATTTAAATTGCGAGAGGTTGGTCAAAGTTGAAAATTGACCGTGCGTTTTCCCTAGAGTTGGGCTTAAAGGGTGTGAAATTAGCTCGGAACGTCACGAAATTTGGCGTGTGCATTTTTCTACCAACGGGAAATCCAAATCTATGCTCAATTTTAAATTCTGAGAAGTTGGTCATATTCAAAACTTGACCGTGCATTTTCGCTAGACTTGGACTTAAAGGGGGAGAAAATAGCTCGGAACGTCGCGAAAGTTTTTGTGGACGCTTGTCTACCAATGGGACATCCAAAACTATTCTCAAATTTCAAATCCAAGAAATTGGTCAAAGTCGAAACGCCACCATGCGTTTTCTCTAGACTTGGGATTAAAGTGTGTGAGATTAGCTCGTAAAATCACGAAAGTTGTAGTGCGCACATGTCTACAAATGTGACATCCAAATCTATTCTCAAATTTAAATTGCGAGAGGTTGGTCAAAGTTGAAAATTGACCGTGCGTTTTCCCTAGACTTGGGCTTAAAGGGTGTGAAATTAGCCCGGAACGTCATGAAATTTGGCGTGTGCATTTTTCTACCAACGGGAAATCCAAATCTATGCTCAATTTTAAATTTTGAG
Organism: Larix kaempferi; assembly: GCA_027924585.1. Classification (NCBI taxonomy): domain Eukaryota; kingdom Viridiplantae; phylum Streptophyta; class Pinopsida; order Pinales; family Pinaceae; genus Larix; species Larix kaempferi. Next base: position 14,820 of record BSBM01002122.1, read on the forward strand.
AAGTTGGTCATATTCGAAACTCGACCGTGCGTTTTCGCTAGACTTGGGCTTAAAGGGGGAGAAAATAGCTCGAAACGTCGCGAAAGTTTTTGTGGACGCTTGTCTACCAATGGGACATCCAAAACTATCCTCAAATTTCAAATCCAAGAAATTGGTCAAAGTCGAAATGCCACCATGCGTTTTCTCTAGACTTGGGATTAAAGTGTGTGAGATTAGCTCGTAAAATCACGAAAGTTGTAGTGCGCACATGTCTGCAAATGTGACATCCAAATCTATTATCAAATTTAAATTGCGAGAGGTTGGTCAAAATTGAAAATTGACCGTGCATTTTCCCTAGACTTGGGCTTCAAGGGTGTGAAATTAGCTCGGAATGTCACGAAAGTTGGCGTGCGCATTTGTCTACAAACGGGAAATCCAAATCTATGCTCAATTTTTAATTCCAAGAAGTTGGTCAAATTCGAAACTCGACCGTGTGTTTTCGCTAGACTTGGGATTAAAGGGGGAGAAAATAGCTCGAAACGTCACGAATGTTGGTGTGGATGCTTGTCTACCAATGGGACATCCAAAACTATTCTCAAATTTCAATTCCGAGAAGTTGGTGAAAGTCGTAACTCGACTGTACGTTTTCGCTACAGTTGGGCTTAAAGGTGGAGAAAATAGCTTGGAACGTAACGAATGTTGGTGTGGATGCTTGTCTACCAATGGGACATCCAAAACTATTCTCAAATTTAAATTCCAAGAAGTTGGTCAAAGTCGAAACACCACCATGCGTTTTCTCTAGACTTGGGATTAAAGTGTGTGAAATTAGCTCATAAAATCACGAAAGTTGTAGTGTGCACATGTCTCAAAATCTGACATCCAAATCTATTCTCAAATTTAAATTGCGAGAAGTTGGTCAAACTTGAAAATCGACCGTCCATTTTCGCTAGACTTAGGCTTAAAGGGTGAGAAAATAGCTCGGAATGTCACGAAAGTTGGCGTGCGCATTTGTCTACCAACGGGACATCCAAATCTATGCTCAATTTTTAATTCCGAGAAGTTGGTCAAATTCGACAATCGACCGTGCGTTTTCGCTAGACTTGGTTTTAAAGGGGGAGAAAATAGCTCGGAACGTCACGAAAGTTGGTGTGGACGCTTGTGTACCAATGGGACATCCAAAACTATTCTCAAATTTCAATTCCGAGAAGTTGGTCAAAGTTGAAACTCGATCGTGCGTTTTTGCTAGATTGGGCTTAAAGGGCGTGAAAATAGCTCGAAACGTCACGAAAGTTGGCGTGGATGCTCATCTACCAATGCGACATCCAAATCTATTCTCAAATTTAAATTCTGAGAAGTTGGTCAAAGTTGAAAATCGACCGTGCATTTTCGCTAGACTTGGGCTTAAAGGGAGGGAAAATAACTCGGAACGTCACGAAAGTTGGCGTGCGCACTTGTCTACCAACGGGACATCCAAATCTATTCTCATATTTCAATTCCGAGAAGTTGGTCAAAGTCGAAACGCCACCATGCGTGTTCGCTAGACTTGAGCTTAAAAGGTGTGAAATTAGCTCGTAATGTGACGAAAGTTGTTGTGCGCGAATGTCTACAAATGGGACATCCAAATCTATGCTCAATTTTCAATTCCGAGAAGTTGGTGAAAGTCGTAACTCGACTGTACGTTTTCGCTACAGTTGGCTTAAAGGTGGAGAAAATAGCTCGGAACGTAACGAATGTTGGTGTGGATGCTTGTCTACCAATGGGACATCCAAAACTATTCTCAAATTTCAATTCCGAGAAGTTGGTCAAAGTTGAAAATCGACCGTCGCATTTTCGCTACACTTAGGCTTAAAGGGTGAGAAAATAGCTCAAAACGTCATGAAAGTTGGCGTGCGCATTTGTCTACCAACGGTACATCCAAATCTATGCTCAATTTTCAATTCCGAGAAGTTGGTCAAATTCGAAACTCGACCATGCGTTTTCGCTCGACTTGAGCTTAAAGGGTGTGAAATTAGCTCATAATGTGACGAACGTTGTTGTGCGCGAATGTCTACAAATGGGACATCCAAATCTATCCTCAATTTTCAATTCGGAGAAGTTGGTGAAAGTCATAACTCGACCGTCGCGTTTTCACTACAGTTGGGCTTAAAGGGGGAGAAAATAGCTCGGAACGTAACGAATGTTGGTGTGGATGCTTGTCTACCAATGGGAGATCCAAAACTATTCTCAAATTTGAATTCTGAGAAGTTGGTCAAAGTTGAAACTCGATCGTCGCGTTTTCGCTAGACTTGGGTTTAAAGGGTGTGAAAATAGCTCAGAACGTCATGAAAGTTGGCGTGGATGCTCGTCTACCAATGTGACATCCAAATCTATTCTCAAATTTAAATTTCGAGAAGTTGATCAAAGCTGAAAATCGACCCTGCATTTTCGCTAGACTTGGGCTTAAAGGGAGAGAAAATAGCTCGGAATGTGACAAAAGTTGGCGTGCGCATTTGTCTACCAACGGGACAGCCAAGTCTATGCTCAATTTTTAATTCCGAGAAGTCGGTCAACTTCGAAACTCGATCGTGCGTTTTCGCTAGACTTGGGCTTAAAGGGGGAGAAAATAGCTCGGAACGTCACGAAAGTTGGTGTGAACGCTTTTCTACCAACGGGACATCCAAATCTATGCTCAATTTTCAATTCCCAGAAGTTGGTCAAATTTGAAACTCGACCGTGCATTTTCGCTAGACTTGGGCTTAAAGGGGGGTGAAAATAGCTTAGAACATCACGAACGTTGGTGTGCGCATTTGTCTACCAACGGGACATCCAAATCTATGCTCAATTTTCAATTCCGAGAAGTTGGTCAAATTGAAAACTCGACCGTGCGTTTTCGCTAGACTTGGGCTTAAAGGGGGCGAAAATAGCTCGGAACGTCACGAAAGTTGGCGTGGACACTTGTCTACCAATGGGACATCCAAAAATATTTCTCAAATTTCAATTCCGAGAAGTTGGTCAAAGTTGAAACTCGATCGTGCGTTTTCGCTCGACTTGGGCTTAAAGGGTGTGCAAATAGCTAGGAACGTCACGAAAGTTGGCGTAGATGCTCGTCTACCAATGTGACATCTAAATCTATTCTCAAATTTAAATTCCGAGAAGTTGGTCAAAGTTGAAAATCGACCCTGCATTTTCGCTAGACTTGGGCTTAAAGGGAGAGAAAATAGGTCAGAATGTCACGAAAGTTGGCGTGTGCATTTGTCTACCAATAGGACATCCAAATCTATGCTCAATTTTTAATTCCGAGAAGTTGGTAAAATTCGAAACTCGACCGTGCGTTTTGGCTAGACTTAGGGTTAAAGGGTTAGAAAATAGCTCGGAACGTCACGAAAATTGGGGTGCGTATTTTTCTAACAACGGGACATCCAAATCTCTGCTCAATTTTCAATTCTGAGTGGTTGGTCAAATTCGAAATTCGACCGTGTGTTTTCGCTAGACTTGGGCTTAAAGGGCGAGAAAATAGCTCGGAACGTCAGGAAAGTTGGTGTGGACGCTTGTCTACCAATGGGACATCCAAAACTATTCTCAAATTTCAATTCCGAGAAGTTGGTCAAAGTTGAAACTCGATCGTGCGTTTTCGCTAGACTTTGGCTTAAAGGGTGCGAAAAGTGCTCGGAACGTCACGAAGGTTGGTGTGGACGCTCGTCTACCAATGTGACATCCAAATCTATTCTCAAATTTAAATTGAGAGAAGTTGGTCAAAGTTGAAAATCGACCGTGCATTTTCGCTAGACTTGGGCTTAAAGGGTGAGAAAATAGCTCGGAATGTCACGAAAGTTGGCGTGTGCATTTGTCTACCAACAGGACATCCAAATCTATGCTCAATTTTTAATTCCGAGAAGTTGGTTAAATTCGAAACTCGACCGTGCATTTTCGCTAGACTTAGGCTTAAAGGGTGAGAAAATAGCTCGGAACGTAACGAATGTTGGTGTGGATGTTTGTCTACCAATGGGACATCCAAAACTATTCTCAAATTTCAATTCCGAGAAGTTGGTCAAAGTTGAAACTCGATTGTGCGTTTTCGCTAGACTTGGGCTTAAAGGGTGTGAAAATAGCTCGGAACGTCACGAAAGTTGGTGTGGATGCTCGTCTACCAATGTGACATCCAAATCTATTCTCAAATTTAAATTCCGAGAAGTTGGTCAAAGTTGAAAATCTCCGTGCATTTTCGCTAGATTTGGGCTTAAAGGTTGAAAAAATAGCTCGGAACGTCACGAAAGTTGGCGTGGGCATTTGTCTACCAACAGGATATGCAAATCTATGCTCAATTTTCAATTCCGAGAAGTTGGTCAAATTCGAAACTCGACCGTGCATTTTCGCTAGACTTGGGCTTAAAGGGGGAGAAAATAGCTCGGAACGTAACGAATGTTGGTGTGGATGCTTGTCTACCAATGGGACATCCAAAACTATTCTCAAATTTCAATTCCGAGAAGTTGGTCAAAGTTGAAACTCGATCGTGCGTTTTCCCTAGGCTTGGGCTTAAAGGGGGAGAAAATAGCTCGGAATGTCACGAAAGTTTGTGTGGATACTTGTCTACCAATGGGACATCCAAAACTATTCTCAAATTTCAATTTTGAGAAGTTGGTCAAAGTTGAAACTCGATCGTGCGTTTTCCCTAGGCTTGGGCTTAAATGGGGAGAAAATAGCTCGGGACGTCACGAAACTTGGTGTGGACGCTTGTCTACCAATGGGACATCCAAAACTATTCTCAAATTTCAAATCGGAGAAGTTGGTCAAAGTTGAAACTCGGTCGTGCGTTTTCGCTAGACTTGGCCTTAAAGGGTGTGAAAATAGCTCGGAACGTCACGAAAGTTGGCGTGCATTTTCGCTAGACTTAGGATTAAATGGTGAGAAAATAGCTCCGAACATGACGAAAGATGGCGTGCGCATTTGTCTACCAATAGTATATCCAAATCTATGCTCAATTTTCAATTCCGAGAAGTTGGTCAAATTCGAAACTTGACCGTGTGTTTTCGCTAGACTTGGGCTTAAAGGGAGGGAAAATAGCTCAGAACGTCACGAAAGTTGGCATGCGCACTTGTCTACCAACGGGACATCCAAATCTATTCTCATATTTCAATTCCGAGAAGTTGGTCAAAGTCAAAACGCCACCATGCATGTTCGCTAGACTTGAGCTTAGAGGGTGTGACATCCAAATCCATTCTCAAATTTAAATTTCGAGGAGTTGGTCAAAGTTGGAAATCGACCGTGCATTTTCGCTAGACTTGGTGTGGATGCTTGTCTACCAATGGGACATCCAAAACTATTCTCAAATTTCAATTCCGAGAAGTTGGTCAAAGTCAGTTTTCACTATACTTGGGAATAAAGGGCGTGAAATTAGCTCGTAACGTCATGAAAGTTGCTGTGCGCGCATGTCTACAAATGGGACATCCAAATCTATTCTCAATTTTCAATTCCAAGAAGTTGGTCAAAGTTGAAACTCAATCGTGCGCTTTCGCTAGACTTGGGCTTAAAGGGTATGAAAATAGCTCGGAACGTCACGAAAGTTGGCGTGGACGCTCGTCTACCAATGTGACATCCAAAACTATTCTCAAATTTCAAATCCAAGAAGTTGGTCAAAGTTGAAACTCGGTCATGCGTTTTCGCTAGACTTTGGCTTAAAGGGCGAGAAAATAGCTCGGAACGTCACGAAAGTTGGCGTGCGTATTTTTCTAACAACGGGACATCCAAATCTCTGCTCAATTTTCAATTCTGAGTGGTTGGTCAAATTCGAAACTCGACCGTGCGTTTTCGCTAGACTTGGGCTTAAAGGGCGAGAAAATAGCTCGGAACGTCACGAATGTTGGCGTGCGCACTTGTCTACCAATGGGACATCCAAATCTATTCTCAAATTTCAATTCCAAGAAGTTGGTCAAAGCCGAAACGCCACCATGCGTTTTATCTCAACTTGAGCTTAAAGGGTGTAAAATTAGCTCGTAACATCACGAAAGTTGCTGTGCACGCATGTCTACAAATGGGACATCCAAATCTATTCTCAATTTTCAATTCCGAGAAGTAGCTCAAAGCCGAAACACGACCGTGCGTTTTCTCTAGAGTTGGGCTTAAAGGGGAAGAAAATAGCTCGGAACGTCACGAAAGTTGGCATGTGCACTTGTCTACCAACGGGACATCCAAATCTATTTTCAAATTTAAACTCCCAAAAGTTGGTCAAAGTCGAAACGCCACCATGCGTTTTCGTTAGACTTGAGCTTAAAGGGTGTGAAATTAGCTCGTAACGTCACGAAAGTTGTTGTGCATGCATGTCTACAAATGGGACATCCAAATCTATTCTCAATTTTCATTTCCGAGAAGTAGGTCAAAGCCGGAACACGATCGTGCGTTTTCTCTAGAGTTGGGCTTAAACGGGAAGAAAATAGCTCGGAACGTCACGAAAGTTGGCGTGTGCACTTGTCTACCAATGGGACATCCAAATCCATTCTCAAATTTAAATTCCGAGAAGTCGGTCAAAGTTGAAAATAGCTCGGAACGTCACGAAAGTTGGCGTGTGCACTTGTCTACCAACGGGACAACCAAATCCATTCTCAAATTTAAATTCCGAGAAGTTGGTCAAAGTTGAAAATCGACCGTGCATTTTCGCTAGACCTAGGCTTAAAGGGTTAGAAAATAGCTCGGAATGTCACGAAAGTTGGCGTGCGCATTTGTCTACCAACGGGACATCCAAATCTATGCTCGATTTTCAATTCCGAGAAGTTGGTCAAATTCAAAACTCGACCGTGCGTTTTCGCTAGACTTGGGCTTAAAGGGGGAGAAAATAGCTCGGAACGTCACGAAAGTTGGAATGGACGCTTGTCTACCAATTGGACATCCAAAACTATTCTCAAATTTCAGTTCCGAGAAGTTGGTCAAAGTTGAAACTCGATCGTGCATTTTCGCTAGACTTGGTCTTAAAGGGTGGGAAAATAGCTCGGAACGTCACGAAAGTTGGCGCGCGCACCTGTCTACCAAAGGGACATCCAAATCTATTCTCATATTTCAATTCCGAGAAGTTGGTCAAAGTCGAAATGACACCATGCGTTTTCGCTAGACTTGAGCTTAAAGGGTGTTAAATTAGCTCGTAATGTGACGAAAGTTGTTGTGCGCGAATGTCTACAATTGGGACATCCAAACCTATGCTCAGTTTTCAATTCCAAGAAGTTGGTGAAATTCGTAACTCGACCGTACGTTTTCGCTATAGTTGGGCTTAAAGGGGGAGACAATAGCTCGGAACGTAACGAATGTTGGTGTGGATGCTTCTCTACCAATGGGACATCCAAAACTATTCTCAAATTTCAATTCCGAGAAGTTGGTCAAAGTTGAAACTCGATCGTGTGTTTTCGCTAGACTTGGGCTTAAAGGGTGTGAAAATAGCTAGGAATGTCATGAAAGTTGGCGTGTGGACACTCGTCTACCAATGTGACATCCAAATCTATTCTCAAATTTAAATTCCGAGAAGTTGGTCAAAGTTGAAAATCGACCTTGCATTTTCGCTAGACTTGGGCTTAAAGGGAGAGAAAATAGCTCGGAATGTCACGAAAGTTGGCGTGTGCGTTTGTCTTCCAATAGGACATATAAATCTATGCTCAATTTTTAATTCCGAGACGTTGGTCAAATTTGAAACTCGACCATGCATTTTCGCTAGACTTAGGCTTAAAGGGTGAGAAAATAGCTCGGAACATAACGAATGTTGGTGTGGATGCTTATCTACCAATGGGACATCCAAATCCATTCTCAAATTTCAATTCCGAGAAGTTGGTCAAAGTTGAAACTCGATCGTGCGTTTTTGCTAGACTTGGGCTTAAAGGGTGTGAAAATAGCTTGGAACGTCCGGAAAGTTGGCATGGACGCTCGTTTACCAATGTGACATCCAAATCTATTCTCAAATTTAAATTCCGAGAAGTTGGTCAAAGTTGAAACTCGATCGTGCGTTTTCGCTAGACTTGGGCTTAAAGGGGGCGAAAATAGCTCGGAACGTCACGAAAGTTGGTGTGGACGCTTGTCTACCAATGGGACATCCAAATCCATTCTCAAATTTCAATTCCGAGAAGTTGGTCAAAGTTGAAACTCGATCGTGCGTTTTTGCTAGACTTGGGCTTAAAGGGTGTGAAAATAGCTTGGAACGTCAGGAAAGTTGGCATGGACGCTCGTTTACCAATGTGACATCCAAATCTATTCTCAAATTTAAATTCCGAGAGGTTGGTCAAAGTTGAAAATCGACCCTGAATTTTCGCTAGACTTGGGCTTAAAGGGAAAGAAAATAGCTCGGAGTGTCACGAAAGTTGGCGTGTGCATTTGTCTACCAATAGGACATCCAAATCTATGCTCAATTTTTAATTCCGCTAGACTTAGGCTTAAAGGGTGACAAAATAGCTCGGATCGTCACGAAAGTTGGCGTGCGTATTTGTCTAACAACGGGACATCCAAATCTTTGCTCAATTTTCAATTCCGAGTGGTTGGTCAAATTCGAAACTCGACCGTGCGTTTTCGTTAGAATTGGGCTTAAAGGGTGAGAAAATAGCTCGGAACATCATGAAAGTTGGTGTGGACGCTTGTCTACCAATGGGACATCCAAAACTATTCTCAAATTTCAATTCCGAGAAGTTGGTCAAAGTTGAAACTCGATCGTGCGTTTTCACTAGACTTGGGCTTAAAGGGTGTGAAAATAGCTAGGAATGTCACGAAAGTTGGCGTGGACGCTCGTCTACCAATGTGACATCCAAATCTATTCTCAAATTTAAATTTTGAGAAGTTGGTCAAAGTTGAAAATCGACCATGCATTTTCCTAGACTTGGGCTTAAAGGGTGAGAAAATAGCTCGGAATGTCACGAAAGTTGGCGTGTGCATTTGTCTAACAACAGGACATCCAAATCTATGCTAAATTTTTAATTCCGAGAAGTTGGTCAAATTCGAAACTCGACCATGCGTTTTCGCTAGACTTAGGCTTAAAGGGTGAGAAAATAGCTCGGAACGTCAGGAATGTTGGCGTGTGCATTTTTCTACCAACGGGAAATCCAAATCGATGCTCAATTTTCAATTCCGGGAAGTTGGTCAATTTCGAAACTCGACCGTGCGTTTTCGCTAGACTTGGGCTTAAAGAGGGAGAAAATAGCTCGGAACGTCACGAAAGTTTGTGTGAACGCTTGTCTACCAATGGGACATCCAAAACTATTCTCAAATTTCAATTCCGAGAAGTTGGTCAAAGTTGAAACTCGATCGTGCGTTTTCGCTAGACTTGGGCTTAAAGGGTGTTAAAATAGCTCGGAACGTCACGAAAGTTGGCGTGGACGCTCGTCTACCAATGTGACATCCAAATCTATTTTCAAATCTAAATTCTGAGAAGTTGGTCAAAGTTGAAAATCGACCCTGCATTTTCACTAGACTTGGGCTTAAAGGGAGTGAAAATAGGTCGGACTGTCACGAAAGTTGGTGTGCGCATTTGTCTAACAACGGGACATGCAAATCTCTGCTCAATTTTCAATTCTGAGTGGTTGGTCAAATTCGAAACTCGACCGTGCGTTTTCGCTAGACTTGGGCTTAAAGGGTGTGAAATTAGCTCGGAACGTCACGAAATTTGGCGTGGACGCTTGTCTACCAATGCGACATCCAAATCTATTCTCAAATTTAAATTCCGAGAAGTTGGTCAAAGTTGAAAATTGACCATGCATTTTCGCTAGACTTAAGCTTAAAGGGTGAGAAAATAGCTCGGGACGTGGACGCTCGTCTACCAATGTGACATCCAAATCTATTCTCAAATTTAAATGCCGAGAAGTTGGTCAAAGTTCAATATCGACTGTGCATTTTCGTTAGACTTAGGCTAAAGGGTGAGAAAATAGCTTAGAACGTCACGAAAGTTGGTGTGCGCATTTGTCTACCAACGGGACATCCAAATCTATGCTCAATTTTCAATTCCGAGAAGTTGGTCAAATTCGAAAGTCGACCGTGCGTTTTCGCTAGACTTGGGCTTAAAGGGGGAGAAAATAGCTCGGAACGTCATGAAAGTTGGTGTGGACGCTTGTCTACCAATGGGACATCCAAAACTATTCTCAAATTTCAATTCCGAGAAGTTGGTCAAAGGTGAAACTCGATCGTGCATTTTCGCTAGACTTGGGCTTAAAGGGTGTGAAATTAGCTCGTAATGTCACGAAAGTTGTTATGCGCGCATGTCTACAAATGGGACATCCAAATCTATTCTCAATTTTCAATTACGAGAAGTTGGTCAAAGATGAAACGTGACCGTGCGTTTTCTCCAGAGTTGGGCTTAAATGGGAAGAAAATAGCTCGGAATGTCACGAAAGTTGGTCTGGACGCTTGTCTACCAATGGGACATCCAAATCTATTTTCAAATTTCAATTCCCAGAAGTTGGTCAAAGTCGAAATGCCACCATGGGTTTTCACTATACTTGGGAATAAAGGGCATGAAAGTTGTTGTGCGCGCATATCTACAAATGGGACATCCAAATCTATTCTCAATTTTCAATTCCGAGAAGTTGGTCAAGGATGAAATGCGACCGTGTGTTTTCTCTAGAGTTGGGCTTAAATGGGATGAAAATAGCTCGGAATGTAACGAAAGTTGGTGTGGACGCTTGTCTACCAATGGGACATCCAAATCTATTCTCAAATTTAAATTCCGAGAAGTTGGTCAAAGTTTAAAATTGACGGTGCGTTTTCGCTCGACTTGGGCTTAAAGGGTGAGAAAATAGCTTGGAACGTCACGAAAGTTGGCGTGCGCACTTGTCTATCAATGGGACATCCAAATCTATTCTCAAATTTCAATTCCAAGAAGTTGGTCAAAGCCGAAACGCCACCATGCGTTTTCGCTAAACTTGAGCTTAAAGGGTGTAAAATTAGCTCGTAACGTCACGAAAATTGCTGTGCACGCATGTCTACAAATGGGACATACAAATCTATTCTCAATTTTCAATTCCGAGAAGTAGCTCAAAGCCGAAACACGACCGTGTGTTTTCTCTAGAGTTGGGCTTAAAGGGGAAGAAAATAGATCGGAACGTCCCGAAAGTTGGCATGTGCACTTGTCTACCAACGGGACATCCAAATCTATTTTCAAATTTCAACTCCCAAAAGTTGGTCAAAGTCGAAACGCCACCATGCGTTTTCGTTAGACTTGAGCTTAAAGGGTGTGAAATTAGCTCGTAACGTCACGAAAGTTGTTGTGCGTGCATGTCTACAAATGGGACATCCAAATCTATTCTCAATTTTCATTTACGAGAAGTAGGTCAAAGCCGAAACACGATCGTGCGTTTTCTCTAGAGTTGGGCCTAAAGGGGAAGAAAATAACTTGGAACGTCACGAAAGTTGGCGTGGACGCCTGTCTACCAACGGGACATCCAAATCCATTCTCAAATTTAAATTCCTAGAAGTTGGTCAAAGTTGAAAATCGACCGTGCATTTTCGATAGACTTAGGCTTAAAGGGTGAGAAAATTGCTCAGAATGTCACGAAAGTTGGCGTGCGCATTTGTCTACAAACGGGAAATCCAAATCTATGCTCAATTTTTAATTCCGAGAAGTTGCTCAAATTCGAAACTCGACCGTGCGTTTTCGCTAGACTTGGGCTTAAAGGGGGAGAAAATATCTCGGAACATCACGAATGTTGGTGTGGATGCTTGTCTACCAATGGGACATCCAAAACTATTCTCAAATTTCAGTTCCGAGAAGTTGGTCAAACTTGAAACTCGATCGTGCGTTTTCGCTAGACTTGGGCTTAAAGGGAGGGAAAATAGCTCGGAACGTCACGAAAGTTGGCGTGCGCATTTGTCTACCAACGGGACATCCAAATCTATGCTCAATTTTTAATTCCGAGAAGTTGGTCAAATTCGAAACTCGACCGTGCATTTTCGCTAGACTTACGCTTAAAGGGTGAGAAAATAGCTCGGATCGTCACGAAAGTTGGTGTGCGTATTTGTCTAACAACGGGACATCCAAATCTCTGCTCAATTTTCAATTCTGAGTGGTTGGTCAAATTCAAAACTCGACCGTGCGTTTTCGCTAGACTTGGGCTTAAAGGGCGAGAAAATAGCTGGGAAGGTCATGAAAGTTGGTGTGGACGCTTGTCTACCAATGGGACATCCAAAACTATTCTCAAATTTCAATTCCGAGAAGTTGGTCAAAGTTGAAACTCGATCGTGCATTTTCGCTAGACTTGGGCTTAAAGGGTGTGAGAAAAGCTCGCAACGTCACGAAACTTGGCGTGGACGCTCGTCTACCAATGTGACATCCAAATCTAATCTCAAATTTAAATTCGGAGAAGTTGGTCAAAGTTGAAAATCGACCGTGCATTTTCGCTAGACTTGGGCTTAAACGGTGAGAAAATAGCTCTGAATGTCACGAAAGTTGGCATGTGCATTTGTCTACCAACAAGACATCCAAATCTATGCTCAATTTTTAATTTTGAGAAGTTGGTCAAATTCGAAACTCGACCGTGCGTTTTCGCTAGACTTAGGATTAAAGGGTGAGAAAATAGCTCGGAACGTCACGGAAGTTGGCGTGTGCATTTTTCTACCAACGGGAAATCCAAATCTATGCTCAATTTTCAATTCCGAGAAGTTGGTCAAATTCGAAACTCGACCGTGCGTTTTCGCTAGACTTGGGCTTAAAGGGGGAGAGAATAGCTTGGATCGTCACGAAAGTTTGTGTGGACGCTTGTCTACCAATGGGACATCCAAAACTATTCTCAAATTCCAGTTCCGAGAAGTTGGTCAAAGTTGAAACTCGATCGTGCGTTTTCGCTAGACTTGGGCGTAAAGGGTGTGAAAATAGCTGGGAACGTCACGAAAGTTGGCGTGGATGCTCATCTACCAATGTGACATCCAAAACTATTCTCAAATTTCAAATCCAAGAAATTGGTCAAAGTTGAAACGCCACCATGCGTTTTCTCTAGACTTGGGATTAAAGTGTGTGAGATTAGCTCATAAAATCACTAAAGTTGTAGTGCGCACATGTCTACAAATGTGACATCCAAATCTATTCTCAAATTTAAATTGCGAGAGATTGGTCAAAGTTGAAAATTGACGGTGCGTTTTCCCTAGACTTGGGCTTAAAGGGTGTGAAATTAGCTCGGAACGTCACGAAATTTGGCGTGTGCATTTTTCTACCAACGGGAAATCCAAATCTATGCTCAATTTTTAATTCTGAGAAGTTGGTCAAATTCGGATCTCGACCGTGCGTTTTCGCTAGACTTGGGCTTAAAGGGGGAGAAAATAGCTCCGAACGTCGGGAAAGTTTGTGTGGACGCTTGTTTACCAATGGGACATCCAAAACTATTCTCAGATTTCAAATCCAAGAAATTGGTCAAAGTCGAAACGCCAACATGCGTTTTCTCTAGACTTGGGATTAAAGTGTGTGAGATTAGCTCGTAAAATCACGAAAGTTGTAGTGCGCACATGTCTACAAATGTGACAACCAAATCTATTCTCAAATTTAAATTGCGAGAGGTTGGTCAAAGTTGAAAATTGACCGTGCATTTTCCCTAGACTTGGGCTTAAAGGGTGTGAAATTAGCTCGGAACGTCACGAAAGTTGGCATGCGCACTTGTCTACCAACGGGGCATCCAAATCTATGCTCGATTTTCAATTCTGAGAATTTGGTCAAAGTCGAAACTCGATCGTGCGTTTTCCCTAGGCTTGGGCTTAAAGGGTGTGAAATTAGCTCGGAACGTCACGAAAGTTGGCGTTGACGCTCGTCTACCAATGCGACATCCAAAACTATTCCCAAATTTCAAATCCAAGAAATTGGTCAAAGTCGAAACGCCACCATGCATTTTCTCTAGACTTGGGATTAAAGTGTGTGAGATTAGCTCGTAAAATCACGAAAGTTGTAGTGCGCACATGTCTACAAATGTGACATCCAAATCTATTCTCAAATTTAAATTGCGAGAGGTTGGTCAAAGTTGAAAATTGACCGTGCGTTTTCCCTAGAGTTGGGCTTAAAGGGTGTGAAATTAGCTCGGAACGTCACGAAATTTGGCGTGTGAATTTTTCTACCAACGGGAAATCCAAATCTATGCTCAATTTTAAATTCTGAGAAGTTGGTCATATTCAAAACTTGACCGTGTATTTTCGCTAGACTTGGACTTAAAGGGGGAGAAAATAGCTCGGAACGTCGCGAAATTTTTTGTGGACGCTTGTCTACCAATGGGACATCCAAAACTATTCTCAAATTTCAAATCCAAGAAATTGGTCAAAGTCGAAACGCCACCATGCGTTTTCTCTAGACTTGGGATTAAAGTGTGTGAGATTAGCTCGTAAAATCACGAAAGTTGTAGTGCGCACATGTCTACAAATGTGACATCCAAATCTATTCTCAAATTTAAATTGCGAGAGGTTGGTCAAAGTTGAAAATTGACCGTGCGTTTTCCCTAGACTTGGGCTTAAAGGGTGTGAAATTAGCCCGGAACGTCATGAAATTTGGCGTGTGCATTTTTCTACCAACGGGAAATCCAAATCTATGCTCAATTTTAAATTTTGAGAAGTTGGTCATATTCGAAACTCGACCGTGCGTTTTCGCTAGACTTGGGCTTAAAGGGGGAGAAAATAGCTCGGAACGTCGCGAAAGTTTTTGTGGACGCTTGTCTACCAATGGGATATCCAAAACTATCCTCAAATTTCAAATCCAAGAAATTGGTCAAAGTCGAAACGCCACCATGCGTTTTCTCTAGACTTGGGATTAAAGTGTGTGAGATTAGCTCGTAAAATCACGAAAGTTGTAGTGCGCACATGTCTGCAAATGTGACATCCAAATCTATTCTCAAATTTAAATTGCGAGAGGTTGGTCAAAATTGAAAATTGACCGTGCATTTTCCCTAGACTTGGGCTTCAAGGGTGTGAAATTAGCTCGGAATGTCACGAAAGTTGGCGTGCGCATTTGTCTACAAACGGGAAATCCAAATCTATGCTCAATTTTTAATTCCAAGAAGTTGGTCAAATTCGAAACTCGACCGTGTGTTTTCGCTAGACTTGGGATTAAAGGGGGAGAAAATAGCTCGAAACGTCACGAATGTTGGTGTGGATGCTTGTCTACCAATGGGACATCCAAAACTATTCTCAAATTTCAATTCCGAGAAGTTGGTGAAAGTCGTAACTCGACTGTACGTTTTCGCTACAGTTGGGCTTAAAGGTGGAGAAAATAGCTCGGAACGTAACGAATGTTGGTGTGGATGCTTGTCTACCAATGGGACATCCAAAACTATTCTCAAATTTAAATTCCAAGAAGTTGGTCAAAGTTGAAACACCACCATGCGTTTTCTCTAGACTTGGGATTAAAGTGTGTGAAATTAGCTCATAAAATCACGAAAGTTGTAGTGCGCACATGTCTCAAAATCTGACATCCAAATCTATTCTCAAATTTAAATTGCGAGAAGTTGGTCAAACTTGAAAATCGACCGTCCATTTTCGCTAGACTTAGGCTTAAAGGGTGAGAAAATAGCTCGGAATGTCACTAAAGTTGGCGTGCGCATTTGTCTACCAACGGGACATCCAAATCTATGCTCAATTTTTAATTCCGAGAAGTTGGTCAAATTCAAAACTCGACCGTGCGTTTTCGCTAGACTTGGGTTTAAAGGGGGAGAAAATAGCTCGGAACGTCACGAAAGTTGGTGTGGACGCTTGTCTACCAATGGGACATCCAAAACTATTCTCAAATTTCAATTCCGAGAAGTTGGTCAAAGTTGAAACTCGATCGTGCGTTTTTGCTAGATTGGGCTTAAAGGGCGTGAAAATAGCTCGAAACGTCACGACAGTTGGCGTGGATGCTCATCTACCAATGCGACATCCAAATCTATTCTCAAATTTAAATTATGAGAAGTTGGTCAAAGTTGAAAATCGACCGTGCATTTTCGCTAGACTTGGGCTTAAAGGGAGGGAAAATAACTCGGAACGTCACGAAAGTTGGCGTGCGCACTTGTCTACCAACGGGACATCCAAATCTATTCTCATATTTCAATTCCGAGAAGTTGGTCAAAGTCGAAACGCCACCATGCGTGTTCGCTAGACTTGAGCTTAAAAGGTGTGAAATTAGCTCGTAATGTGACGAAAGTTGTTGTGCGCGAATGTCTACAAATGGGACATCCAAATCTATGCTCAATTTTCAATTCCGAGAAGTTGGTGAAAGTCGTAACTCGACTGTACGTTTTCGCTACAGTTGGGCTTAAAGGTGGAGAAAATAGCTCGGAACGTAACGAATGTTGGTGTGGATGCTTGTCTACCAATGGGACATCCAAAACTATTCTCAAATTTCAATTCCGAGAAGTTGGTCAAAGTTGAAAATCGACCGTGCATTTTCGCTACACTTAGGCTTAAAGGGTGAGAAAATAGCTCGAAACGTCACGAAAGTTGGCGTGCGCATTTGTCTACCAACGGTACATCCAAATCTATGCTCAATTTTCAATTCCGAGAAGTTGGTCAAATTCGAAACTCGACCATGCGTTTTCGCTCGACTTGAGCTTAAAGGGTGTGAAATTAGCTCATAATGTGACGAAAGTTGTTGTGCGCGAATGTCTACAAATGGGACATCCAAATCTATGCTCAATTTTCAATTCGGAGAAGTTGGTGAAAGTCATAACTCAACCGTGCGTTTTCACTACAGTTGGGCTTAAAGGGGGAGAAAATAGCTCGGAACGTAACGAATGTTGGTGTGGATGCTTGTCTACCAATGGGACATCCAAAACTATTCTCAAATTTCAATTCTGAGAAGTTGGTCAAAGTTGAAACTCGATCGTGCGTTTTCGCTAGACTTGGGCTTAAAGGGTGTGAAAATAGCTCAGAACGTCATGAAAGTTGGCGTGGACGCTCGTCTACCAATGTGACATCCAAATCTACTCTCAAATTTAAATTTCGAGAAGTTGGTCAAAGCTGAAAATCGACCCTGCATTTTCGCTAGACTTGGGCATAAAGGGAGAGAAAATAGCTCGGAATGTGACAAACGTTGGCGTGCGCATTTGTCTACCAACGGGATAGCCAAGTCTATGCTCAATTTTTAATTCCGAGAAGTCGGTCAACTTCGAAACTCGATCGTGCGTTTTCGCTAGACTTGGGCTTAAAGGGGGAGAAAATAGCTCGGAACGTCACGAAAGTTGGTGTGAACGCTTTTCTACCAACGGGACATCCAAATCTATGCTCAATTTTCAATTCCCAGAAGTTGGTCAAATTCGAAACTCGACCGTGCATTTTCGCTAGACTTGGGCTTAAAGGGGGTGAAAATAGCTTAGAACGTCACGAATGTTGGTGTGCGCATTTGTCTACCAACGGGACATCCAAATCTATGCTCAATTTTCAATTCCGAGAAGTTGGTCAAATTGGAAACTCGACCGTGCGTTTTCGCTAGACTTGGGCTTAAAGGGGGCGAAAATAGCTCGGAACGTCACGAAAGTTGGCGTGGACACTTTTCTACCAATGGGACATCCAAAACTATTCTCAAATTTCAATTCCGAGAAGTTGGTCAAAGTTGAAACTCGATCGTGCGTTTTCGCTCGACTTGGGCTTAAAGGGTGTGCAAATAGCTAGGAACGTCACGAAAGTTGGCGTAGATGCTCGTCTACCAATGTGACATCTAAATCTATTCTCAAATTTAAATTCCGAGAAGTTGGTCAAAGTTGAAAATCAACCCTGCATTTTCGCTAGACTTGGGCTTAAAGGGAGAGAAAATAGGTCAGAATGTCACGAAAGTTGGCGTGTGCATTTGTCTACCAATAGGACATCCAAATCTATGCTCAATTTTTAATTCCGAGAAGTTGGTAAAATTCGAAACTCGACCGTGCGTTTTGGCTAGACTTAGGCTTAAAGGGTTAGAAAATAGCTCGAAACGTCACGAAAATTGGGGTGCGTATTTTTCTAACAACGGGACATCCAAATCTCTGCTCAATTTTCAATTCTGAGTGGTTGGTCAAATTGGAAACTCGACCGTGCGTTTTCGCTAGACTTGGGCTTAAAGGGCGAGAAAATAGCTCGGAATGTCAGGAAAGTTGGTGTGGACGCTTGTCTACCAATGGGACATCCAAAACTATTCTCAAATTTCAATTCCGAGAAGTTGGTCAAAGTTGAAACTCGATCGTGCGTTCTCGCTAGACTTTGGCTTAAAGGGTGCGAAAAGTGCTCGGAACGTCACGAAGGTTGGCGTGGACGCTCGTCTACCAATGTGACATCCAAATCTATTCTCAAATTTAAATTGAGAGAAGTTGGTCAAAGTTGAAAATCGACCGTGCATTTTCGCTAGACTTGGGCTTAAAGGGTGAGAAAATAGCTCGGAATGTCACGAAAGTTGGCGTGTGCATTTGTCTACCAACAGGACATCCAAATATATGCTCAATTTTTAATTCCGAGAAGTTGGTTGAATTCGAAACTCGACCGTGCGTTTTCGCTAGACTTAGGCTTAAAGGGTGAGAAAATAGCTCGGAACGTAACGAATGTTGGTGTGGATGCTTGTCTACCAATGGGACATCCAAAACTATTCTCAAATTTCAATTCCGAGAAGTTGGTCAAAGTTGAAACTCGATTGTGCGTTTTCGCTAGACTTGGGCTTAAAGGGTGTGAAAATAGCTTGGAACGTCACGAAAGTTGGTGTGGATGCTCGTCTACCAATGTGACATCCAAATCTATTCTCAAATTTAAATTCTGAGAAGTTGGTCAAAGTTGAAAATCTCCGTGCATTTTCGCTAGATTTGGGCTTAAAGGTTGAAAAAATAGCTCGGAACGTCACGAAAGTTGGCGTGGGCATTTGTCTACCAACAGGATATCCAAATCTATGCTCAATTTTCAATTCCGAGAAGTTGGTCAAATTCGAAACTCGACCGTGCATTTTCGCTAGACTTGGGCTTAAAGGGGGAGAAAATAGCTCGGAACGTAACGAATGTCGGTGTGGATGCTTGTCTACCAATGGGACATCCAAAACTATTCTCAAATTTCAATTCCGAGAAGTTGGTCAAAGTTGAAACTCGATCATGCGTTTTCCCTAGGCTTGGGCTTAAAGGGGAAGAAAATAGCTCGGAATGTCACGAAAGTTGGTGTGGATGCTTGTCTACCAATGGGACATCCAAAACTATTCTCAAATTTCAATTTTGAGAAGTTGGTCAAAGTTGAAACTCGATCGTGCGTTTTCCCTAGGCTTGGGCTTAAATGGGGAGAAAATAGCTCGGAATGTCACGAAAGTTGGCGTGCGCATTTTTCTACCAATGGGAAATCCAAATCTATGCTCAATTTTTAATTCCGAGAAGTTGGTCAAATTCGAAACTCGATCGTGCGTTTTCCCTAGGCTTGGGCTTAAAGGGGGAGAAAGTAGCTCGGGACGTCACGAAAGTTGGTGTGGACGCTTGTCTACCAATGGGACATCCAAAACTATTCTCAAATTTCAAATCGGAGAAGTTGGCGTGCATTTTCGCTAGACTTAGGATTAAATGGTGAGAAAATAGCTCCGAACATGACGAAAGATGGCGTGCGCATTTGTCTTCCAATAGTACATCCAAATCTATGCTCAATTTTCAATTCCGAGAAGTTGGTCAAATTCGAAACTTGACCGTGTGTTTTCGCTAGACTTGGGCTTAAAGGGAGGGAAAATAGCTCAGAACGTCACGAAAGTTGGCGTGCGCACTTGTCTACCAACGGGACATCCAAATCTATTCTCATATTTCAATTCCGAGAAGGTAGTCAAAGTCGAAACGCCACCATGCATGTTCGCTAGACTTGAGCTTAGAGGGTGTGACATCAAAATCCATTCTCAAATTTAAATTTTGAGAAGTTGGTCAAAGTTGGAAATCGACCGTGCATTTTCGCTAGACTTGGTGTGGATGCTTGTCTACCAATGGGACATCCAAAACTATTCTCAAATTTCAATTCCGAGAAGTTGGTCAAAGTCGGTTTTCACTATACTTGGGAATAAAGGGCGTGAAATTAGCTCGTAACGTCATGAAAGTTGCTGTGCGCGCATGTCTACAAATGGGACATCCAAATCTATTCTCAATTTTCAATTCCAAGAAGTTGGTCAAAGTTGAAACTCAATCGTGCGCTTTCGCTAGACTTGGGCTTAAAGGGTATGAAAATAGCTCGGAACGTCACGAAAGTTGGCATGGACGCTCGTCTACCAATGTGACATCCAAAACTATTCTCAAATTTCAAATCCGAGAAGTTGGTCAAAGTTGAAACTCGGTCGTGCGTTTTCGCTAGACTTGGGCTTAAAGGGCAAAAAAATAGCTCGGAACGTCACGAAAGTTGGCGTGCGTATTTGTCTAACAACGGGACATCCAAATCTCTGCTCAATTTTCAATTCTGAGTGGTTGGTCAAATTCGAAACTCGACCGTGCGTTTTCGCTAGACTTGGGCTTAAAGGGCGAGAAAATAGCTCGGAACGTCACGAAAGTTGGCGTGCGCACTTGTCTACCAATGGGACATCCAAATCTATTCTCAAATTTCAATTCCAAGAAGTTGTTCAAAGCCGAAACGCCACCATGCGTTTTATCTAAACTTGAGCTTAAAGGGTGTAAAATTAGCTCGTAACGTCACGAAAGTTGCTGTGCACGCATGTCTACAAATCGGACATCCAAATCTATTCTCAATTTTCAATTCCGAGAAGTAGCTCAAAGCCGAAACACGACCGTGCGTTTTCTCTAGAGTTGGGCTTAAAGGGGAAGAAAATAGCTCGGAACGTCACGAAAGTTGGCATGTGCACTTGTCTACCAACGGGACATCCAAATCTATTTTCAAATTTAAACTCCCAAAAGTTGGTCAAAGTCGAAACGCCACCATGCGTTTTCGTTAGACTTGAGATTAAAGGGTGTGAAATTAGCTCGTAACGTCACGAAAGTTGTTGTGCATGCATGTCTACAAATGGGACATCCAAATCTATTCTCAATTTTCATTTCCGAGAAGTAGGTCAAAGCCGAAACACGATCGTGCATTTTCTCTAGAGTTGGGCTTAAGTCGGTCAAAGTTGAAAATAGCTCGGAACGTCACGAAAGTTGGTGTGTGCACTTGTCTACCAACGGGACATCCAAATCCATTCTCAAATTTAAATTCCGAGAAGTTGGTCAAAGTTGAAAATCGACCGTGCATTTTCGCTAGACCTAGGCTTAAAGGGTTAGAAAATAGCTCGGAATGTCACGAAAGTTGGCGTGCGCATTTGTCTACCAACGGGACATCCAAATCTATGCTCGATTTTCAATTCCGAGAAGTTGGTCAAATTCAAAACTCGACCGTGCGTTTTCGCTAGACTTGGGCTTAAAGGGGGAGAAAATAGCTCGGAACGTCACGAAAGTTGGAATGGACGCTTGTCTACCAATTGGACATCCAAAACTATTCTCAAATTTCAGTTCCGAGAAGTTGGTCAAAGTTGAAACTCGATCGTGCATTTTCGCTAGACTTGGTCTTAAAGGGTGGGAAAATTGCTCGGAACGTCACAAAAGTTGGCGCGCGCACCTGTCTACCAAAGGGACATCCAAATCTATTCTCATATTTCAATTCCGAGAAGTTGGTCAAAGTCGAAATGACACCATGCTTTTTCACTAGACTTGAGCTTAAAGGGTGTTGAATTAGCTCGTAATGTGACGAAAGTTGTTGTGCGCGAATGTCTACAATTGGGACATCCAAACCTATGCTCAATTTTCAATTCCAAGAAGTTGGTGAAATTCATAACTCGACCGTACGTTTTCGCTATAGTTGGGCTTAAAGGGGGAGACAATAGCTCGGAACGTAACGAATGTTGGTGTGGATGCTTCTCTACCAATGGGACATCCAAAACTATTCTCAAATTTCAATTCCGAGAAGTTGGTCAAAGTTGAAACTCGATCGTGTGTTTTCGCTAGACTTGGGCTTAAAGGGTGTGAAAATAGCTAGGAATGTCACCAAAGTTGGCGTGTGGACACTTGTCTACCAATGTGACATCCAAATCTATTCTCAAATTTAAATTCCGAGAAGTTGGTCAAAGTTGAAAATCGACCTTGCATTTTCGCTAGACTTGGGCTTAAAGGGAGAGAAAATAGCTCGGAATGTCACGAAAGTTGGCGTGTGCATTTGTCTACCAATAGGACATCCAAATCTATGTTCAATTTTTAATTCCGAGACGTTGGTCAAATTTGAAACTCGACCATGCATTTTCGCTAGAATTAGGCTTAAAGGGTGAGAAAATAGCTCGGAACATAACGAATGTTGGTGTGGATGCTTGTCTACCAATGGGACATCCAAAACTATTCTCAAATTTCAATTCCGAGAAGTTGGTCAAAGTTGAAACTTGATCGTGCGTTTTCGCTAAACTTGGGCTTAAAGGGTGTGAAAATAGCTCGGAACGTCACGAAAGTTGGCGTGGACGCTCGTCTACCAATGTGACATCCAAATCTATTCTCAAATTTAAATTTTGAGAAGTTGGTCAAAGTTGAAAATCAACCGTGCATTTTCGCTAGATTTGGGCTTAAAGGTTGAAAAAATAGCTCGGAACGTCATGAAAGTTGGTGTGCGCATTTGTCTACCAACGGGACATCCAAATCTATGCTCGATTTTCAATTCCAAGAAGTTGGTCAAATTCAAAACTCGACCGTGCGTTTTCGCTAGACTTGGGTGTTGATGTATATGTAACTTCGGAATGTATTTCATCAGTGTATTATATATATATTTATTGTACCCTTATAAGAGATTTGTTATTCCTCTATAAGGAAGTGTCGTCATGTGGATTGACAACTGTCGCAAGTGTGTGTACTTGCAGATGGGTTATTAGACCACCTTATGGGGTCGGCCCTATTTAATATATAATATAATGTGGATGTACTTAAGTAGACAAGTCGGCCCCAGTAAGTCACTGGGCAAAAAGGTGAGTATAAATAGAGATAGGAGATCTCTATTTTACTCATTCGGAAAAGCATCTATCTCTCTCTCTGAAAAGTGGCGCACTAGTGAGGAGGAGGAGGATCATCTGCTAGGAGACTATCTCTGTATTATTTGGTTGTATTTTGGTTGAGCCATTGCTCTCTCTATCTCTGAGGAAGTTGTGGGGTTTTTCACCTTAGGGTTTTCCCCACGGAAACTCTGTGTCTCTTGTCTCTATGCTTTTGATTCTTGTGATGCTTGTGATGCTTGTCATATTATGATTGTCATGCATTGATATATTGTAGATGTTATTCTCTCAGCAAAGATCCTATAGTATTGTGATTTAATACTCAAAATTTAACATGGTATCAGAGCCTAACTGAGAAGAAGACATTTTGCAGTGACGAAAGCTTGTATTGCTTGTTTATTGGGTTTCTCTCCACAGATTTTTGAAATTCAGTATAGTAGATTGGATCTACTCATCAAGGCGCATCTTTCTGTCCAATCAGATTTCAGTTCCGAGGATTTTCAGTTTTGGCCCTAAAAATTAGGGTTTCCACAAAAATAGGAATTTCTGGAAACTGAAGATACAGCTGGAAGCTCCTTGCAAAAATCGAAGGTTTGAGCTTTGGATCGAGATTTTTGGCTGGGTAGATCTCCGGGAAACTCAAACCCTAATTCAGGGCTCTCCTTAGTGAACCCGGGAGGACAAAAAGGAAATTTTGAAGGGCAAGACTTTGCTGATCTCAAATTCTCAATGTACTAGGCTGATCAGCTCTCCAAGGCGCATCTTTCTATCCTTTCGGAATTTTGAAATTCACATTTTGAATTTTTAGGGTTTCTCTGACAAACCCTAATCCGGGACCAGATCCAGTTTTCAGCACTTCAAGTGGTAAGTTCTAAATCTTTTCTATTTCCATTTGAAGTACTCTTAAAGATGTCTCTTCACACCAAGCTTGAGGATAAGCTTGAAGGGGCTGATAACTTCCGAGCATGGAAGTATAGGATTGGGCTAATCCTGGAAGAAAATGAGTTGGACTCATATGTGAAAGAAGACATCCCTATCCCAGAAGATGAAGAGGCCAAGGTATTGCACAAGAAGAACTTGGTCAAGGCAAAGAGAATCATTGCTGATTCTATCAAAGACCATCTCATACCCCATGTGTCTTCTCTCAAGACACCCAAAGAGATGTTTGAATCTTTGACCAAGCTATTTGAAGGAAAGAACATAAATCGGAAGATGACCCTGCGGAACCAATTGAAAGCAGTGAAGTTTCAGAATGGAGAAACCATTCAATCCTACTTTTCAAGGGTCTCTCAGATCAAGGAACAATTAGAAGCAGTAGATGAAATGGTGGAGAATGGTGAAGTGGTGATGACCACTCTAAATGGCCTACCCAGGTCATGGGATTCCTTTATTCAAGGAATTTGTGCAAGGAAGAAGTTGATCTCCTTCAGTAGACTTCGGGAAGAATGTTCTCAAGAAGAAGCTAGACTTATAGCTCGTGAGGAAAAGATGGGAGGAGAAGATCAAGCTCTTGCAGCCCACACAAGGAAAGGGAAGTCCAAGAAAGAACCATCTCACCCCAAGAGATCTTCACATCACTTCAAAGAAAGAAGAGTATGCTTCACCTGTAATGAGAAAGGACATATTGCCATAAATTGTCCCAAGAACAAGAAGGACAACAACATCTCCAACAAGAAGAAGAAGGGCGGCAAAAGAAGGTTTCATGCTCACGCTGCAGAAGATGATGAACCTCCAAAGAAGAAGGCTAGGGAAGAAAGTAATAGTAATGATGACTCATCAAGTGAAGAAGAGTATGTTCTGATCTCTGATCTCACAGGTACCATCTCCCATGGTTGTAATGATTGGTTGATTGATAGTGGGGCTTCCAAACACATGACTGGGTTCAAAGAATCCTTTGTGAATCTATCTGAACATGAGTCACCCCATAAGGTGAAACTTGGGGATGATTATCAATATCCAATCAAAGGAAGTGGTGAAGCTTCTTACAACCTAGATTCTGGAAAATCTCTAAAGATGAAGGAAGTCCTCTATGTACCTGGACTCAAGAAGAACTTACTCTCCATCTCTGCTTTAGATGCAAAAGGTATGAGGGTTGCATTTGTTGATGGCCAAGTACTAATGTGGCCAAAGGGAAAGACCATGGATGATGCGGTAGTGATTGGAGAGCAAGAGGGAGGCTTGTATAAATTAAAGGGTCAACCTCAACATGCCATGGTACATGAATCCATGGAGCCAAGTGAACTTTGGCATAGGAGACTTGCTCACATGCACTATAGAGCACTTCCAATTGCAAGCAAGGCGGTAGAAGGTCTTCCTGAAATCAAGACCAAACATGAAGGGGTTTGCAAAGGATGTGCAAAAGGTAAGAACACTAAGAAGGCTTTCCCAAGCAGTGAAAGCAAGGCAAAAGACATTCTGGAAATCATCCACTCAGATGTATGTGGCCCCATGTCTTCCAGTTCCCTAAGTGGGTATGTTTACTATGTATCATTTATTGATGACTTCTCCAGGAAGACTTGGGTATACTTCTTGAAGGGAAAAGATGAGGTGTTTGATAAATTCAAGGAATTCAAAACCTTGATGGAGAATCAAACTAACAAGAAAATCAAAACATTCAGATCTGACAATGGTGGAGAATTCACCTCAAATGACTTCAAGAAGCTTTGCAGTGATTCAGGGATTAAGAGGGAGTTGACTGCTCCTTATAATCCTCAACAGAATGGAGTTGCAGAAAGGAAGAACAGAACTATCATGGAAGCAGCAAGAGCAATGTTGCATGACCAGGATCTTCCTATGCATCTATGGGCAGAAGCAGCTAGAACAGCTGTATATGTGCAGAACAGAACTCCCCACAAGATATTGGACAACAAGACACCAGAAGAAGTCTTTTCTGGTAAGAAACCTGAAGTCAACCATCTCAGAATATTTGGTTGTCCAGTATATACTCATGTCCCAAAAGAGAAGAGGACTAAACTAGATCCTTCAGGAAAGAAGGGCATCTTTGTGGGTTATAGTGAAAGCTCAAAGGCATACAGAATATACTTTCCAGGGTTCAAGAAGATTGATGTCAGTAGGGATGTAACATTTGATGAAAACTCAGCATTCATCAAATCAAGGAAGGCACCTACCGAAGTTTATGAAGAACCTAAGGAAACAAGATTTCAGGACACTACCATGACTGATGCAGTTCCAGAAACTGATCGTGAGTTTGAAGATCCACAAGAACCTGTAGATCCACCCCGAGAGGATAACTCTCACAAGAGGAAACCTGTATGGGCTAGAGATCTCATTCATGATGCAGAAAGATTTGGCATTCCAGAAGAAGAACACAGAGCAAAGAAAAGAACCAGATCACACACCAGTTATGTTGCTTTACTCTGTGACATCATGAACAAAGAGCCTTCCAGTTATGAAGAGGCAGCAGAAAAGAAAGAATGGAAGGATGCTATGATTGAGGAATATCAATCAATTATGAAGAATGATGTTTGGGATGTTGTCCCAAGACCTAAAGGGAAGTCTGTTGTGACTTCCAAGTGGATCTACAAAATCAAGCATGTTGCAGATGGCAGTGTGGAAAAATATAAAGCAAGATTCGTAGCTCGTGGTTTCTCTCAGAAGGAAGGAATAGACTATGAAGAAACCTTTGCACCTGTAGCCAGGTATACTTCCATCAGAACAGTACTTGCCCTGGCTGCAGCAATGAAATGGAAAATACACCAGATGGATGTCAAGACTGCCTTCCTGAACGGTGTAGTAGAAGAGGAAGTATATGTGGAACAGCCACTTGGTTTTGAAATACATAATAGGGAATCATATGTATGCAGATTGAAGAAAGCCTTGTATGGCTTGAAGCAAGCCCCCAGAACCTGGTATGGTAGGATGGACAGTTTCCTATCTAGTTTGGGCTTTACCAAGAGTAAAGCATATTCCAACCTTTACTACAAGGTTGAGGAAGGGAATCCTGTGATTCTACTACTGTATGTGGATGACCTATTTGTGACAGGAGATGACAGACTGATTGCGGATACCAAGAGGAAGCTTGCAGCTGAATTCGATATGAAAGACTTGGGAATGATGCACTATTTCCTAGGTATGGAGGTGTGGCAGAGTGCAGGTGGGATTTTCCTTGGTCAAGGGAAGTACACAGTAGATATCCTGAAGAGATTTGGAATGATGGATTGCAAGGCCATGGCCACACCTATGGCATCGAATCTGAAGCTTCTATGTGATGCTTCATCTGAGCCAGTTGATATCACTATGTATCGTCAGATGATTGGGTCCTTGATGTACCTGACGAACACGAGACCGGATATTTGCTTTGCTGTGAACACATTAAGCCAGTTTCTGATGAATCCGAGGAGTGTTCACCTGGTTGCTCTAAAGCATGTTCCAAGGTACGTGAAGGGTACAGTGGATTATGGGCTCAAATATGAAGCAAATCAAAAGTTTAACCTACAGGGTTATGTTGATTCAGATTGGGCTGGCAGTGCTGCAGATAGGAAGAGCACATCTAGATGCTGCTTCAGTATGGGATCAGGTGTGATATCTTGGTTTAGCAGGAAGCAGTCCTGCGTAGCACTGAGTACAGCTGAGGCAGAGTATGTTGCAGCCTGTTCAGCTAGTTGTGAGGCCGTATGGCTACGGAAGCTACTGTCTGAGTTATTTGATCTCCCGTTGGAGGCTGCTGGTATCTTCTGTGATAACCAGAGTTGTGTGAAGCTGTCCGAGAACCCAGTGTTTCATGACAGGTCGAAACACATAGAGATCAAATATCACTATATCAGGGATATGGTGCAGAGAGGAGCTGTGAAGCTCCTGTATGTTGCGACGGACGAGCAGATTGCAGATGTGTTGACGAAGCCACTAGCCAGGGTGAAGTTCGAGTACTTCAGAGAGAAGCTTGGCGTGCTTCAGATCGAGGACACTTCGAGGAAGAAGTGATGGACACATTTGCTGAAGCCATTCCAAGCATGTTGGAAGGGGGATCCTTCACATGGCTGTGGATGTAAGCGCTAGATGATGAACATCAGGAGGATGTTCTGGTTTCTGCTTAAATATGATCAGTTGTATCATGTATATGTATTTTGTGTATGCATCATGTTGAATGCTGGATATGATCAGTTGGATCATTATATGTATGTATGTATGCATCATGTTGGATGCTGGATATGATCGGTTGGATCATGTGTCTGTATTTTGTATATGCATCATGTTGGATGCTGGATATGATCGGGTGGATCATGTGTATGTATTTTTGTATGAACGCATCATGTTGGGTGTCGATGGATACATTGTGTGGATCATGTATCTTTGTATGATCAGGTAGATCATGTATGCTGATGGATACACTGTGTGGATCATGTATCTTTGTATGATCAGGTAGATCATGTATGCTGATGGATACACTGTGTGGATCATGTATCTTTGTATGATCAGGTAGATCATGTATGCTGATGGATACATTGTGTGGATCATGTATCTTTGTATGATCAGGTAGATCATGTATGCTGGTAGATACATTGTGTGGATCATGTATCTATGTATGTATCAGGTGGATACTTGGATGATCGTGGATGACGAGCTTCTCCAGATGACATGCAGTAGGATGTTGCAGTGATGATGATCAGGATGATCATGTGTACATCAGGATGATGTTTGATGAGTATCAGATGATACTTTATGGCCGTGGATCAGGTTGTGCAAGTAAGCATGTAATTTGTGCCCTGGGAGATTTGCAGATGGTCTTTCGAGGTTTTGCCTATGGCATGTAATTCGGTGCCCTGGGACATCTGGCAAATGCTCTTGCAAGGTTTTGCTTGGGAGGACATGTAATTTGTGCCCTGGGAGATTTCAGGTCGGAGTTGTGTACCTGTAACATCCTGAGATGCTCTCGCGAGGTTTTGTCCTATGGCATGTAATTTGCTCCTGGGAGATCTGGACAGGATGAAAAAGGCCTCAGATGCTTCAGCCAGGTTTTGCCATGACCACATGTAATTTGCTCTTGGGAGATCTGGACAGGATGAAAAAGGCCTCAGATGCTTCAGCCAGGTTTTGTGGTGGACCACATGTAATTTGCTCCTGGGAGATATGGACAGGATGAAAAAGGCCTCAGATGCTTCAGCCAGGTTTTGTGGTGAGATCACATGTAATGTGCTCCTGGGAGATCCGACAGGTAGAGCCGAGTGCTCGTAACAGCCTGGGATGCTTCAGCCAGGTTTTGTGATGGGTCACATGTAATGTGCTCCTGGGAGATCCTACAGGTAGAGCTGTGTGCTCGTAATAGCCTGGGATGCTGCAGCCAGGTTTTGTGACGCACGTAATAAGTCCTGAAGATTCCACAGTATGGCCAGTGATGATGAAGACCTGCAGATGGCGGGCCTACATCCAGTATGAAAAAGGACTGGCTCTGTAGAACTTCCTATGACGAGTAGAGACAGAGATTGGACGAGATAGCAGCAGCAGTGACGATGACGATGACGATGCATCGATGACGATGATCCAGAGAAGAAGACTTGTCTAGCAGATCTGTGTCGAGAAATACCTTCCTAGTTAAGAGGGAGTGTTGATGTATATGTAACTTCGGAATGTATTTCATCAGTGTATTATATATATATTTATTGTACCCTTATAAGAGATGTGTTATTCCTCTATAAGGAAGTGTCGTCATGTGGATTGACAAGTGTCGCAAGTGTGTGTACTTGCAGATGGGTTATTAGACCACCTTATGGGGTCGGCCCTATTTAATATATAATATAATGTGGATGTACTTAAGTAGACAAGTCGGCCCCAGTAAGTCACTGGGCAAAAAGGTGAGTATAAATAGAGATAGGAGATCTCTATTTTACTCATTCGGAAAAGCATCTATCTCTCTCTCTAAAAAGTGGCGCACTAGTGAGGAGGAGGAGGATCATCTGCTAGGAGACTATCTCTGTATTATTTGGTTGTATTTTGGTTGAGCCATTGCTCTCTCTATCTCTGAGGAAGTTGTGGGGTTTTTCACCTTAGGGTTTTCCCCACGGAAACTCTGTGTCTCTTGTCTCTATGCTTTTGATTCTTGTGATGCTTGTGATGCTTGTCATATTATGATTGTCATGCATTGATATACTGTAGATGTTATTCTCTCAGCAAAGATCCTATAGTATTGTGATTTAATACTCAAAATTTAACATTGGGCTTAAAGGGGCCGAAAATAGCTCGGAACGTCACGAAAGTTGGTGTGGACGCTTGTCTACCAATGGGACATCCAAATCCATTCTCAAATTTCAATTCCGAGAAGTTGGTCAAAGTTGAAACTCGATTGTGCGTTTTTGCTAGACTTGGGCTTAAAGGGTGTGAAAATAGCTTGGAACGTCAGGAAAGTTGGCATGGACGCTCGTTTACCAATGTGACATCCAAATCTATTCTCAAATTTAAATTCCGAGAAGTTGGTCAAAGTTGAAAATCGACCCTGAATTTTCGCTAGACTTGGGCTTAAAGGGAAAGAAAATAGCTCGGAATGTCATGAAAGTTGGCGTGTGCATTTGTCTACCAATAGGACATCCAAATCTATGCTCAATTTTTAATTCCGCTAGACTTAGGCTTAAAGGGTGACAAAATAGCTCGGATCGTCACGAAAGTTGGCGTGCGTATTTGTCTAACAACGGGACATCCAAATCTTTGCTCAATTTTCAATTCCGAGTGGTTGGTTAAATTCGAAACTCGACCGTGCGTTTTCGTTAGGCTTGGGCTTAAAGGGTGAGAAAATAGCTCGGAACATCATGAAAGTTGGTGTGGACGCTTGTCTACCAATGGGACATCCAAAACTATTCTCAAATTTCAATTCCGAGAAGTTGGTCAAAGTTGAAACTCGATCGTGCGTTTTCGCTAGACTTGGGCTTAAAGGGTGTGAAAATAGCTAGGAATGTCACGAAAGTTGGCGTGGACGCTCGTCTACCAATGTGACATCCAAATCTATTCTCAAATTTAAATTCTGAGAAGTTGGTCAAAGTTGAAAATCGACCATGCATTTTCCTAGACTTGGGCTTAAAGGGTGAGAAAATAGCTCGGAATGTCACGAAAGTTGGCGTGTGCATTTGTCTACCAACAGGACATCCAAATCTATGCTAAATTTTTAATTCCGAGAAGTTGGTCAAATTCGAAACTCGACCATGCGTTTTCGCTAGACTTAGGCTTAAAGGGTGAGAAAATAGCTCGGAACGTCACGAATGTTGGCGTGTGCATTTTTCTACCAACGGGAAATCCAAATCTATGCTCAATTTTCAATTTCGGGAAGTTGGTAAATTTCGAAACTCGACCGTGCGTTTTCGCTAGACTTGGGCTTAAAGGGGGAGAAAATAGCTCGGAACGTCACGAAAGTTTGTGTGGACCCTTGTCTACCAATGGGACATCCAAAACTATTCTCAAATTTTAATTCCGAGAAGTTGGTCAAAGTTGAAACTCGATCGTGCGTTTTCGCTAGACTTGGGCTTAAAGGGTGTGAAAATAGCTCGGAACGTCACGAAAGTTGGCGTGGACGCTCGTCTACCAATGTGACATCCAAATCTATTTTCAAATCTAACTTCCGAGAAGTTGGTCAAAGTTGAAAATCGACCCTGCATTTTCGCTAGACTTGGGCTTAAAGGGAGTGAAAATAGGTCGGAATGTCACGAAAGTTGGCGTGCGCATTTGTCTAACAACGGGACATGCAAATCTCTGCTCAATTTTCAATTCTGAGTGGTTGGTCAAATTCGAAACTCGACCGTGCGTTTTCGCTAGACTTGGGCTTAAAGGGTGTGAAATTAGCTCGGAACGTCACGAAATTTGGCGTGGACGCTTGTCTACCAATGCGACATCCAAATCTATTCTCAAATTTAAATTCCGAGAAGTTGGTCAAAGTTGAAAATTGACCATGCATTTTCGCTAGACTTAAGCTTAAAGGGTGAGAAAATAGCTCGGGACGTGGACACTCGTCTACCAATGTGACATCCAAATCTATTCTCAAATTTAAATGCCGAGAAGTTGGTCAAAGTTCAATATCGACCGTGCATTTTCGTTAGACTTAGGCTAAAGGGTGAGAAAATAGCTTAGAACGTCACGAAAGTTGGTGTGCGCATTTG
This sequence comes from Larix kaempferi, assembly GCA_027924585.1. Lineage (NCBI taxonomy): Eukaryota > Viridiplantae > Streptophyta > Pinopsida > Pinales > Pinaceae > Larix > Larix kaempferi. The sequence continues at coordinate 46,743 of BSBM01002122.1, forward strand.
TCTACCAACGGGACATCCAAATCTATGCTCAATTTTCAATTCCGAGAAGTTGGTCAAATTCGAAAGTCGACTGTGCGTTTTCGCTAGACTTGGGCTTAAAGGGGGAAAAAATAGCTCGGAACGTCATGAAAGTTGGTGTGGACGCTTGTCTACCAATGGGACATCCAAAACTATTCTCAAATTTCAATTCCGAGAAGTTGGTCAAAGTTGAAACTCGATCGTGCATTTTCGCTAGACTTGGGCTTAAAGGGTGTGAAATTAGCTCGTAATGTCACGAAAGTTGTTGTGCGCGTATGTCTACAAATGGGACATCCAAATCTATTCTCAATTTTCAATTACGAGAAGTTGGTCAAAGATGAAACACGACCGTGCGTTTTCTCCAGAGTTGGGCTTAAATGGGAAGAAAATAGCTCGAAATGTCACGAAAGTTGGTGTGGACGCTTGTCTACCAATGGGACATCCAAATCTATTTTCAAATTTCAATTCCCAGAAGTTGGTCAAAGTCAAAATGCCACCATGGGTTTTCACTATACTTGGGAATAAAGGGCATGAAATTAGCTCATAACGTCATGAAAGTTGTTGTGCGCGCATGTCTACAAATGGGACATCCAAATCTATTCTCAATTTTCAATTCCGAGAAGTTGGTCAAGGATGAAATGCGACCGTGTGTTTTCTCTAGAGTTGGGCTTAAATGGGATGAAAATAGCTCGGAATGTAACGAAAGTTGGTGTGGACGCTTGTCTACCAATGGGACATCCAAATCTATTCTCAAATTTAAATTCCGAGAAGTTGGTCAAAGTTTAAAATTGACGGTGCGTTTTCGCTCGACTTGGGCTTAAAGGGTGAGAAAATAGCTTGGAACGTCACGAAAGTTGGCGTGCGCACTTGTCTACCAATGGGACATCCAAATCTATTCTCAAATTTCAATTCCAAGAAGTTGGTCAAAGCCGAAACGCCACCATGCGGTTTCGCTAATCTTGAGCTTAAAGGGTGTAAAATTAGCTCGTAACGTCATGAAAATTGGTGTGCACGCATGTCTACAAATCGGACATACAAATCTATTCTCAATTTTCAATTCCGAGAAGTAGCTCAAAGCCGAAACACGACCGTGTGTTTTCTCTAGAGTTGGGCTTAAAGGGGAAGAAAATAGATCGGAACGTCCCGAAAGTTGGCATGTGCACTTGTCTACCAACGGGACATCCAAATCTATTTTCAAATTTCAACTCCCAAAAGTTGGTCAAAGTCGAAACGCCACCATGCGTTTTCGTTAGACTTGAGCTTAAAGGGTGTGAAATTAGCTCGTAACGTCACGAAAGTTGTTGTGCGTGCATGTCTACAAATGGGACATCCAAATCTATTCTCAATTTTCATTTACGAGAAGTAGGTGAAAGCCGAAACACGATCGTGCGTTTTCTCTAGAGTTGGGACTAAAGGGGAAGAAAATAACTTGGAACGTCACGAAAGTTGGCGTGGACGCTTGTCTACCAACGGGACATCCAAATCCATTCTCAAATTTAAATTCCTAGAAGTTGGTCAAAGTTGAAAATCGACCATGCATTTTCGATAGACTTAGGCTTAAAGGGTGAGAAAATTGCTCAGAATGTCACGAAAGTTGGCGTGCGCATTTGTCTACAAACGGGAAATCCAAATCTATGCTCAATTTTTAATTCTGAGAAGTTGCTCAAATTCGAAACTCGACCATGCGTTTTCGCTAGACTTGGGCTTAAAGGGGGAGAAAATAGCTCGGAACGTCACGAATGTTGGTGTGGCTGCTTGTCTACCAATGGGACATCCAAAACTATTCTCAAATTTCAGTTCCGAGAAGTTGGTCAAACTTGAAACTCGATCGTGCGTTTTCGCTAGACTTGGGCTTAAAGGGAGGGAAAATAGCTCGGAACGTCACGAAAGTTGGCGTGCGTATTTGTCTACCAACGGGACATCCAAATCTATGCTCAATTTTTAATTCCGAGAAGTTGGTCAAATTCGAAACTCGACCGTGCATTTTCACTAGACTTACGCTTAAAGGGTGTGAAAATAGCTCGGATCGTCACGAAAGTTGGTGTGCGTATTTGTCTAACAACGGGACATCCAAATCTCTGCTCAATTTTCAATTCTGAGTGGTTGGTCAAATTCAAAACTCGACCGTGCGTTTTCGCTAGACTTGGGCTTAAAGGGCGAGAAAATAGCTGGGAACTTTATGAAAGTTTGTGTGGACGCTTGTCTACCAATGGGACATCCAAAACTATTCTCAAATTTCAATTCCGAGAAGTTGGTCAAAGTTGAAACTCGATCGTGCATTTTCGCTAGACTTGGGCTTAAAGGGTGTGAAAAAAGCTCGGAACGTCACGAAACTTGGCGTGGACGCTCGTCTACCAATGTGACATCCAAATCTATTCTCAAATTTAAATTCTGAGAAGTTGGTCAAAGTTGAAAATCGACCGTGCATTTTCGCTAGACTTGGGCTTAAAGGGTGAGAAAATAGCTCGGAATGTCACGAAAGTTGGCGTGTGCATTTGTCTACCAACAAGACATCCAAATCTATGCCCAATTTTTAATTTTGAGAAGTTGGTCAAATTCGAAACTCGACCGTGCGTTTTCGCTAGACTTAGGATTAAAGGGTGAGAAAATAGCTCGGAACGTCACGGAAGTTGGCGTGTGCATTTTTCTACCAACGGGAAATCCAAATCTATGCTCAATTTTCAATTCCGAGAAGTTGGTCAAATTCGAAACTCGACCGTGCGTTTTCGCTAGACTTGGGCTTAAAGGGGGAGAGAATAGCTCGGAACGTCACGAAAGTTTGTGTGGACGCTTGTCTACCAATGGGACATCCAAAACTATTCTCAAATTCCAATTCCGAGAAGTTGGTCAAAGTTGAAACTCGATCGTGCGTTTTCGCTAGACTTGGGCGTAAAGGGTGTGAAAATAGCTGGGAACGTCACGAAAGTTGGCGTGGACGCTCATCTACCAATGTGACATCCAAATCTATTCTCAAATTTAAATTCCGAGAAGTTGGTCAAAGTTGAAAATCGATCGTGCATTTTCGCTAGACTTAGGGTTAAAGGGTGAGAAAATAGCTCGGAATGTCATGAAAGTTGGCGTGCACATTTGTCTACCAACGGGAAATCCAAATGTATGCTCAATTTTCAATTTCGAGAAGTTGGTCAAATTTGAAACTCGACTGTGCGTTTTCGCTAGACTTGGGCTTAAAGGGGGAGAAAATAGCTAAGAACGTCACGAAAGTTGGTGTGGACGCTTGTCTACCAATGGGACATCCAAAACTATTCTCAAATTTCAATTCCGAGAAGTTGGTCAAAGTTGAAACTCGATTGTGCGTTTTCGCTATACTTGGGCTTAAAGGGTGTGAAAATAGCTAGGAATGTCACGAAAGTTGTTGTGCGCAAATGTCTAAAAATGGGACATCCAAACCTATGCTCAATCTTCAATTACGAGAAGTTGGTGAAAGTTGAAACTCGACCATACGTTTTCACTACAGGAGAAAATAGCTTGGAAAGTCACTAAAGTTGGTGTGGACGCTTGTCTACCAATGGGACATCCAAAACTATTCTCAAATTTCAAATCCAAGAAATTGGTCAAAGTTGAAACGCCACCATGCGTTTTCTCTAGACTTGGGATTAAAGTGTGTGAGATTAGCTCATAAAGTCACTAAAGTTGTAGTGCGCACATGTCTACAAATGTGACATCCAAATCTATTCTCAAATTTAAATTGCGAGAGGTTGGTCAAAGTTGAAAATTGACGGTGCGTTTTCCCTAGACTTGGGCTTAAAGGGTGTGAAATTAACTCGGAACGTCACGAAATTTGGCGTGTGCATTTTTCTACCAACGGGAAATCCAAATCTATGCTCAATTTTTAATTCTGAGAAGTTGGTCAAATTCGAAACTCGACCGTGCGTTTTCGCTAGACTTGGGCTTAAAGGGGGAGAAAATAGCTCGGAACGTCGGGAAAGTTTGTGTGGACGCTTGTTTACCAATGGGACATCCAAAACTATTCTCAGATTTCAAATCCAAGAAATTGGTCAAAGTCGAAACGCCACCATGCGTTTTCTCTAGACTTGGGATTAAAGTGTGTGAGATTAGCTCGTAAAATCACGAAAGTGTTAGTGCGCACATGTCTACAAATGTGACATCCAAATCTATTCTCAAATTTAAATTGCGAGAGGTTGGTCAAAGTTGAAAATTGACCGTGCATTTTCCCTAGACTTGGTCTTAAAGGGTGTGAAATTAGCTCGGAACGTCACGAAAGTTGGCGTGCGCACTTGTCTACCAACGGGACATCCAAATCTATGCTCGATTTTCAATTCTGAGAATTTGGTCAAAGTCGAAACTCGATCGTGCGTTTTCCCTAGGCTTGGGCTTAAAGGGTGTGAAATTAGCTCGGAACGTCACGAAAGTTGGCGTTGACGCTCGTCTACCAATGCGACATCCAAAACTATTCCCAAATTTCAAATCCAAGAAATTGGTCAAAGTCGAAACGCCACCATGCATTTTCTCTAGACTTGGGATTAAAGTGTGTGAGATTAGCTCGTAAAATCACGAAAGTTGTAGTGCGCACATGTCTACAAATGTGACATCCAAATCTATTCTCAAATTTAAATTGCGAGAGGTTGGTCAAAGTTGAAAATTGACCGTGCGTTTTCCCTAGAGTTGGGCTTAAAGGGTGTGAAATTAGCTCGGAACATCACGAAATTTGGCGTGTGCATTTTTCTACCAACGGGAAATCCAAATCTATGCTCAATTTTAAATTCTGAGAAGTTGGTCATATTCAAAACTTGACCGTGCATTTTCGCTAGACTTGGACTTAAAAGGGGAGAAAATAGCTCGGAACGTCGCGAAAGTTTTTGTGGACGCTTGTCTACCAATGGGACATCCAAAACTATTCTCAAATTTCAAATCCAAGAAATTGGTCAAAGTCGAAACGCCACCATGCGTTTTCTCTAGACTTGGGATTAAAGTGTGTGAGATTAGCTCGTAAAATCACGAAAGTTGTAGTGCGCACATGTCTACAAATGTGACATCCAAATCTATTCTCAAATTTAAATTGCGAGAGGTTGGTCAAAGTTGAAAATTGACCGTGCGTTTTCCCTAGACTTGGGCTTAAAGGGTGTGAAATTAGCCCGGAACGTCATGAAATTTGGCGTGTGCATTTTTCTACCAACGGGAAATCCAAATCTATGCTCAATTTTAAATTTTGAGAAGTTGGTCATATTCGAAACTCGACCGTGCGTTTTCGCTAGACTTGGGCTTAAAGGGGGAGAAAATAGCTCGGAACGTCGCGAAAGTTTTTGTGGACGCTTGTCTACCAATGGGACATCCAAAACTATCCTCAAATTTCAAATCCAAGAAATTGGTGAAAGTCGAAACGCCACCATGCGTTTTCTCTAGACTTGGGATTAAAGTGTGTGAGATTAGCTCGTAAAATCACGAAAGTTGTAGTGCGCACATGTCTACAAACGGGAAATCCAAATCTATGCTCAATTTTTAATTCCAAGAAGTTGGTCAAATTCGAAACTCGACCGTGTGTTTTCGCTAGACTTGGGATTAAAGGGGGAGAAAATAGCTCGAAACGTCACGAATGTTGGTGTGGATGCTTGTCTACCAATGGGACATCCAAAACTATTCTCAAATTTCAATTCCGAGAAGTTGGTGAAAGTCGTAACTCGACTGTACATTTTCGCTACAGTTGGGCTTAAAGGTGGAGAAAATAGCTCGGAACGTAACGAATGTTGGTGTGGATGCTTGTCTACCAATGGGACATCCAAAACTATTCTCAAATTTAAATTCCAAGAAGTTGGTCAAAGTCGAAACACCACCATGCGTTTTCTCTAGACTTGGGATTAAAGTGTGTGAAATTAGCTCATAAAATCACGAAAGTTGTAGTGCGCACATGTCTCAAAATCTGACATCCAAATCTATTCTCAAATTTAAATTGCGAGAAGTTGGTCAAACTTGAAAATCGACCATCCATTTTCGCTAGACTTAGGCTTAAAGGGTGAGAAAATAGCTCGGAATGTCACGAAAGTTGGCGTGCGCATTTGTCTACCAACGGGACATCCAAATCTATGCTCAATTTTTAATTCCGAGAAGTTGGTCAAATTCGAAACTCGACCGTGCGTTTTTGCTAGACTTGGGTTTAAAGGGGGAGAAAATAGCTCGGAACGTCACGAAAGTTGGTGTGGATGCTTGTCTACCAATGGGACATCCAAAACTATTCTCAAATTTCAATTCCGAGAAGTTGGTCAAAGTTGAAACTCGATCGTGCGTTTTTGCTAGATTGGGCTTAAAGGGCGTGAAAATAGCTCGAAACGTCACGAAAGTTGGCGTGGATGCTCATCTACCAATGCGACATCCAAATCTATTCTCAAATTTAAATTCTGAGAATTTGGTCAAAGTTGAAAATCGACCGTGCATTTTCGCTAGACTTGGGCTTAAAGGGAGGGAAAATAACTCGGAACGTCACGAAAGTTGGCGTGCGCACTTGTCTACCAACGGGACATCCAAATCTATTCTCATATTTCAATTCCGAGAAGTTGGTCAAAGTCGAAACGCCACCATGCGTGTTCGCTAGACTTGAGCTTAAAAGGTGTGAAATTAGCTCGTAATGTGACGAAATTTGTTGTGCGTGAAAGTCTACAAATGGGACATCCAAATCTATGCTCAATTTTCAATTCCGAGAAGTTGGTGAAAGTCGTAACTCGACTGTACGTTTTCGCTACAGTTGGGCTTAAAGGTGGAGAAAATAGCTCGGAATGTAACGAATGTTGGTGTGGATGCTTGTCTACCAATGGGACATCCAAAACTATTCTCAAATTTCAATTCCGAGAAGTTGGTCAAAGTTGAAAATCGACTGTGCATTTTCGCTACACTTAGGCTTAAAGGGTGAGAAAATAGCTCGAAACGTCACGAAAGTTGGCGTGCGCATTTGTCTACCAACGGTACATCCAAATCTATGCTCAATTTTCAATTCTGAGAAGTTGGTCAAATTCGAAACTCGACCATGCGTTTTCGCTCGACTTGAGCTTAAAGGGTGTGAAATTAGCTCATAATGTGACAAAAGTTGTTGTGCGCGAATGTCTACAAATGGGACATCCAAATCTATGCTCAATTTTCAATTCGGAGAAGTTGGTGAAAGTCATAACTCGACCGTGCGTTTTCACTACAGTTGGGCTTAAAGGGGGAGAAAATAGCTCGGAACGTAACGAATGTTGGTGTGGATGCTTGCCTACCAATGGGACATCCAAAACTATTCTCAAATTTCAATTCTGAGAAGTTGGTCAAAGTTGAAACTCGATCGTGCGTTTTCGCTAGACTTGGGCTTAAAGGGCGTGAAAATAGCTCAGAACGTCATGAAAGTTGGCGTGGACGCTCGTCTACCAATGTGACATCCAAATCTATTCTCAAATTTAAATTTCGAGAAGTTGGTCAAAGCTGAAAATCGACCCTGCATTTTCGCTAGACTTGGGCTTAAAGGGAGAGAAAATAGCTCGGAATGTGACAAAAGTTGGCGTGCGCATTTGTCTACCAACGGGACAGCCAAGTCTATGCTCAATTTTTAATTCCGAGAAGTCGGTCAACTTCGAAACTTGATCGTGCGTTTTCGCTAGACTTGGGCTTAAAGGGGGAGAAAATAGCTCGGAACGACACAAAAGTAGGTGTGAACGCTTTTCTACCAACGGGACATCCAAATCTATGCTCAATTTTCAATTCCCAGAAGTTGGTCAAATTCGAAATTCGACCGTGCATTTTCGCTAGACTTGGGCTTAAAGGGGGTGAAAATAGCTTAGAACGTCACGAACGTTGGTGTGCGCATTTGTCTACCAATGGGACATCCAAATCTATGCTCAATTTTCAATTCCGAGAAGTTGGTCAAATTGGAAACTCAACCGTGCGTTTTCGCTAGACTTGGGCTTAAAGGGGGCGAAAATAGCTCGGAACGTCACGAAAGTTGGCGTCGACACTTGTCTACCAATGGGACATCCAAAACTATTCTCAAATTTCAATTCCGAGAAGTTGGTCAAAGTTGAAACTCGATCGTGCGTTTTCGCTCGACTTGGGCTTAAAGGGTGTGCAAATAGCTAGGAACATCACGAAAGTTGGCGTAGATGCTCGTCTACCAATGTGACATCTAAATCTATTCTCAAATTTAAATTCCGAGAAGTTGGTCAAAGTTGAAAATCGACCCTGCATTTTCGCTAGACTTGGGCTTAAAGGGAGAGAAAATAGGTCAGAATGTCACGAAAGTTGGCGTGTGCATTTGTCTACCAATAGGACATCCAAATCTATGCTCAATTTTTAATTCCGAGAAGTTGGTAAAATTCGAAACTCGACCGTGCATTTTGGCTCGACTTAGGCTTAAAGGGTTAGAAAATAGCTCGGAACGTCACGAAAATTGGGGTGCGTATTTTTCTAACAACGGGACATCCAAATCTCTGCTCAATTTTCAATTCTGAGTGGTTGGTCAAATTCGAAACTCGAACGTGCGTTTTCGCTAGACTTGGGCTTAAAGGGCGAGAAAATAGCTCGGAACGTCAGGAAAGTTGGTGTGGACGCTTGTCTTCCAATGGGACATCCAAAACTATTCTCAAATTTCAATTCCGAGAAGTTGGTCAAAGTTGAAACCCGATCGTGCGTTTTCGCTAGACTTTGGCTTTAAAGGGTGCGAAAAGTACTCGGAACGTCACGAAGGTTGGCGTGGACACTCGTCTACCAATGTGACATCCAAATCTATTCTCAAATTTAAATTGAGAGAAGTTGGTCAAAGTTGAAAATCGACCGTGCATTTTCGCTAGACTTGGGCTTAAAGGGTGAGAAAATAGCTCGAAATGTCACGAAAGTTGGCGTGTGCATTTGTCTACCAACAGGACATCCAAATCTATGCTCAATTTTTAATTCCGAGAAGTTGGTTAAATTCGAAACTCGACCGTGCGTTTTCGCTAGACTTAGGCTTAAAGGGTGAGAAAATAGCTCGGAACGTAACGAATGTTGGTGTGGATGCTTGTCTACCAATGGGACATCCAAAACTATTCTCAAATTTCAATTCCGAGAAGTTGGTCAAAGTTGAAACTCGATTGTGCGTTTTCGCTAGACTTGGGCTTAAAGGGTGTGAAAATAGCTCGGAACGTCACGAAAGTTGGTGTGGATGCTCGTCTACCAATGTGACATCCAAATCTATTCTCAAATTTAAATTCCGAGAAGTTGGTCAAAGTCGGAACGCCACCATGCGTGTTCGCTAGACTTGAGCTTAAAAGGTGTGAAATTAGCTCGGAACATCACGAAAGTTGGCGTGGGCATTTGTCTACCAACAGGATATCCAAATCTATGCTCCATTTTCAATTCCGAGAAGTTGGTCAAATTCGAAACTCGACCGTGCATTTTCGCTAGACTTGGGCTTAAAGGGGGAGAAAATAGCTCGGAACGTAACGAATGTCGGTGTGGATGCTTGTCTACCAATGGGACATCCAAAACTATTCTCAAATTTCAATTCCGAGAAGTTGGTCAAAGTTGAAACTCGATCGTGCGTTTTCCCTAGGCTTGGGCTTAAAGGGGGAGAAAATAGCTCGGAATGTCACGAAAGTTGGTGTGGATGCTTGTCTACCAATGGGACATCCAAAACTATTCTCAAATTTCAATTTTGAGAAGTTGGTCAAAGTTGAAACTCGATCGTGCGTTTTCCCTAGGCTTGGGCTTAAATGGGGAGAAAATAGCTCGGAATGTCACGAAAGTTGGCGTGCGCATTTTTCTACCAATGGGAAATCCAAATCTATGCTCAACTTTTAATTCCGAGAAGTTGGTCAAATTCGAAACTCGATCGTGCGTTTTCCCTAGGCTTGGGCTTAGAGGGGGAGAAAATAGCTCGGGACGTCACGAAAGTTGGTGTGGACGCTTGTCTACCAATGGGACATCCAAAACTATTCTCAAATTTCAAATCGGAGAAGTTGGTCAAAGTTGAAACTCGGTCGTCGCGTTTTCGCTAGACTTGGCCTTAAAGGGTGTGAAAATAGCTCGGAACGTCACGAAAGTTGGCGTGCATTTTCGCTAGACTTAGGATTAAATGGTGAGAAAATATCTCCGAACATGACGAAAGATGGCGTGCGCATTTGTCTACCAATAGTACATCCAAATCTATGCTCAATTTTCAATTCCGAGAAGTTGGTCAAATTCGAAACTTGACCGTGTGTTTTCGCTAGACTTGGGCTTAAAGGGAGGGAAAATAGCTCAGAATGTCACGAAAGTTGGCGTGCGCACTTGTCTACCAACGGGACATCCAAATCTATTCTCATATTTCAATTCCGAGAAGTTGGTCAAAGTCGAAACGCCACCATGCATGTTCGCTAGACTTGAGCTTAGAGGGTGTGACATCCAAATCCATTCTCAAATTTAAATTTTGAGAAGTTGGTCAAAGTTGGAAATCGACCGTGCATTTTCGCTAGACTTGGTGTCGATGCTTGTCTACCAATGGGACATCCAAAACTATTCTCAAATTTCAATTCCGAGAAGTTGGTCAAAGTCGGTTTTCACTATACTTGGGAATAAAGGGCGTGAAATTAGCTCGTAACGTCATGAAAGTTGCTGTGCACGCATGTCTACAAATGGGACATCCAAATCTATTCTCAATTTTCAATTCCAAGAAGTTGGTCAAAGTTGAAACTCAATCGTGCGCTTTTGCTAGACTTGGGCTTAAAGGGTATGAAAATAGCTCGGAACGTCACAAAAGTTGGCGTGGACGCTCGTCTACCAATGTGACATCCAAAACTATTCTCAAATTTCAAATCCGAGAAGTTGGTCAAAGTTGAAACTCGGTCGTGCGTTTTCGCTAGACTTGGGCTTAAAGGGCGAGAAAATAGCTCGAAACGTCACGAAAGTTGGCGTGCGTATTTGTCTAACAACGGGACATCCAAATCTCTGCTCAATTTTCAATTCTGAGTGGTTGGTCAAATTCGAAACTCGACCGTACGTTTTCGCTAGACTTGGGCTTAAAGGGAGAGAAAATAGCACGGAACGTCACGAAAGTTGGCGTGCGCACTTGTCTACCAATGGGACATCCAAATCTATTCTCAAATTTCAATTCCAAGAAGTTGGTCAAAGCCGAAACGCCACCATGCGTTTTATCTAAACTTGAGCTTAAAGGGTGTAAAATTAGCTCGTAACGTCACGAAAGTTGCTGTGCACGCATGTCTACAAATGGGACATCCAAATCTATTCTCAATTTTCAATTCCGAGAAGTAGCTCAAAGCCGAAACACGACCGTGCGTTTTCTTTAGAGTTGGGCTTAAAGGGGAAGAAAATAGCTCGGAACGTCACGAAAGTTGGCATGTGCACTTGTCTACCAACGGGACATCCAAATCTATTTTCAAATTTAAACTCCCAAAAGTTGGTCAAAGTCGAAACGCCACCATGCGTTTTCGTTAGACTTGAGCTTAAAGGGTGTGAAATTAGCTCGTAACGTCACGAAAGTTGTTGTGCATGCATGTCTACAAATGGGACATCCAAATCTATTCTCAATTTTCATTTCCGAGAAGTAGGTCAAAGCCGAAACACGATCGTGCGTTTTCTCTAGAGTTGGGCTTAAACGGGAAGAAAATAGCTCAGAACGTCACGAAAGTTGGCGTGTGCACTTGTCTACCTGTTGATCCTCTTCTTTCTCTTAGACAGACCCGGGCGTGCGGTAATCTTTTAGACCAACAGAACCCTTAGCTCACTGGCCCTTTCGGCAACAGGTCGCAGAAGCGACCTGAGGTCTCACCCGAAGTGATTCTAATGGGAGGCAGGAGACTCAAGTGTCCCCAGCCAAGTTCCGAGGCATCCAGGGTGCTCAAACCCACCTTAACCCCTTTCTCAGAAGCTGTCTATCTCATTCCATTACTCCGGCTACGCCTCTGTCTTATCGCAGTACGCAGGGAATGCGATAAGTCTTCCCCTAGGTGAAACCGTCTAGCGATACCCAAGATATCGTAGGTGCAATATCTTGCTCTTCTAGCTCCTGCGGCAAGCGAACTATGGCCGCCTCCTGGGTTAACAGGTGGTCTTAGCTATCCTTATCCTGGTACTGCAGTAGCAACAGCATTCAGCCTACAGCCTAACCCTCACTACTGAAGTCGGCCCTTGATATCTCACCACACGTAACTGAGTAGAACATTACTTTGCGCAATATCTAATTAAACCATTCATGTCTCATATTCAGTTCTTACTCGCACATTCACCTCTGTTTAACAAGTATCTAGTTCGCAAAGAGGTTAGCTACGATTATCGCACTTGTTATACATCATTCAGAAGTTAACTGACGACCATGTACATTACTTATAACAGATTGAGCATTCATATATATCATAAACATGTGAAATGAGAATAATGGCTACACAATTACAATAGCGCTACTTAGGTGAGCACATTGACACTCCCAGGGCCAAGACTACGCCCAGGGGAACTGCGGTTCTTGTTTACAACTCTGGGGAATAAACACAGCTCCGTTCCACTCTTTACAATAGGGGTCTTCTGGGAAACTCCACCTCAGTGGGAGCCCTTCTCTATAGACCTCTTTTCTCTTCTTACCTTTACAGTGCACTCTCTTCCTCTCGCAATCCCTGCGGATTGCACTATCTCTCAACAGGTCGGCCCTTGTATTCTCAGGGATGTTCAGACTTGCAACAACAGAAGACTTGACTAGCATCTACCTGATGTCTCTATCGCTATGTGGCCAACCCCTTATCCTATAAAAAGACTACTATATATAGATGGCCCGAAGGTCTCATCGCAGTTACAAAACTGTGGGCCTTATCCCAACAGTGACTCAACCCTAACCACTTACAGTCAACTGGCTGTACTTCCATGGCCGCCTTCTGTCTTGTCGCCGCTTCCTGCAGTCCTTAGTCTTTAATGCATCGGCCCGTCGCTTCTTCTTGGTTCAAGCAACGCTGACTGTAGTCCTTCGTCTTTATGAGGGTAGCTGAACCCTCTCTTCATCTTCGGCGCCTTCATTGCGGTGGTTGAGCTCTCCCTTCGGCCTCTTCTTTGTACCATCTTCTTAACTTTTCTGTACCTATCGCCGTGATTCCCGCCGGAATTTGCGCTACGGCGATATCTTTGTCTTACCGCCAAAATTGGTGCTTTCCTTCCAAAATTAGTTATCCTTCCCAAAATTAGCAGCTTCCTAAATGCTGCGGAAGTTCTCTCCAACAACTCCCCTAACACTTACTTGTGGCTCGTCCCCGAGCCACTTGCAACAACAGCCTGATTCATCTGCCTAAGCTTATCCTTTGCTGCTCGTGAGATTGCTGCGAATTGTGCCTTAAGCGCTTTAATACTTTCATCCATGTGTGTTACTTCTTCCTGCGCTGCGCTGAGCAGCTCGGCGGTTACCAAGGAGTCCTCTGTGCCCTCAATGACTCCTTTACTTGAGGTGAAGCTTTTCACCTTTTGCTCCAGTTCATCAACCAGATGTGCGATGTTGCTTTCATGCGGGCTAACTTCATTAGCCAGGTTGATCTGCTGTTCTCTGTATTTCTGCACCTGCTGCTGAATTTGTGTGATTTCCCCTTTCTTTCTTATCTTCGCAAGAGCACTCAAGCCCTTGTATTCTTCTTCAGCTTTTGCTATCGCATCTTCACAGTGCTTAATGTGCTGATCGAGCTGGGCTTTCTGTGGGAGCTCCTCTAGCTCCAGCCATGCCTTTGATGCATCTTCCAGGATGGCCTCTGCTGCTTCCACCCGACAGTGCATCTGTGTCTGTACAACTCTGAAAGCTTGCACTCTTGCTTCTTGGATTTCCTCTGGAGTAGGTGGCTTATTTGCTTCTAGTGCAGCAATCTTTGCTTCGTATTCTTCCTCCATCTTTCTCTTCTCTTCATCTAGAGCCTTTGCTCTTTCCGCTATTTTTCTGATCTTTTGAGTTATTTCTAACTCAGGCCTGATATCGCACTGCGGAAGCTCTGCTGCGATATTCTTTAAAACAAGAGAGACATCCTGCTCTCGCTGAACATATTGCGTCAACTGGGCACTCTCTGCCTCATGCTGCGCAATGAGCTGCACATTGTCATGAGACAGCAAAACATTTTGCTCATATGTGACTTGTTCTCTGTGCCTCAGCTCCGTGCCTATCTGCTGGAAAATTTCATACAACTGATCCATAGGTACTTCTGGTAGGTTCACCTCAAGAGGATGAACCATCTGCACCTCCATAGGTACAGGGAACTTAATACTTCCTGGCGGTATACGAACAATGTTCGTGCGGTCCTTTGCAATGCTTTCTTCTCTGCTCTGCGAAGGGGGCTGCGAACTTTCTGCGACTGTAGTTGGAGCTGGCTGAATCTGCATGGAAGCAGTCTTCTCAGTGATTGCCTTCAACTCTCGCAATTTGTTGTCAAGGCTGATGCGCATACGATCCTGCGATGACTGAATCGCAGCGAATTTATCCCGCATCTTCTCCTGTATTCGGCTGGCGATGAGATCATACTCATCCTCTGTCATGACTGGTGCCTGCGGTTCGTCGGAAGTAACCGCCTTTGTTCTCTTCTTCTTTGCTCGCACCGGAGAAGGGCCTTCAATAGCCTTTCTCTTAGAACCCATTGGTTCTTTCTCTTTGTCTTTAGGATCTACCTCCTGAACATCTTCTGGGTCCGCGGCTGGGGGATCAACTGGAACTAGGCCAGAGGATAGATCATCATACATTTGTTTCATGTCCTCGTCGAAACAGTTCTTAATGGTATCTTCGACCTGCTGGATTTCCATGCGATATGGGCCGGGGGCCCATTCGTTATGTTTCCTGAACCCTTTTGGTCTGATGTAGGTTTTATCCCTGTCGACTTTAAATTCCAGCTTGGACTGATAAAGATCAACGACCGGCGAGTCGACACGCGGAATCGTTGCGACGGATTCAAGCAATAGCGTATAATATTCATGGAATACCATTGCGTTATTCTTGTGCTTCTCTGGGTGATTACTCGCCCAAAGATTGGAGTACCTCGACCCTCTGCACGCCCCTGGTGCCAGCTGTGGGAACTGCGAATGGGGCGGCTCCTTCCATCCAATGAAAGCCATAAGGATCAGCAGCCACGAGAAGTGGAAGCTGTGAAGTGGGTCCTGCTGCGCCTGCGCACAGTCTTGAAAGAAACTATTTAACAAAAATAAACTCCAGTTGTAAGGTTTACCGTTTATGACTTCGATCGCTAGGCGGATAACTGAGCCTGTGACCTCCTTCGGCCTCACCTTGAGAAGGAGTTTTCCGGCCAACAGACTAACAGTAAACCGCAAGGCGTCATCCTGTATTGAATTGACATCGTAGGCGCGACCTCCTCTTTGCAGCTTATACTCCGCAACCTGCTTGGTTGAGAGCCTGGTATCCTTTGTGGCGCCATCAATATTTATCTGTGGGTCAAAACCAGTCTTCGACAGACCGGTAATGCGGTGAATGAGGTCAACATTGACATCTATTCGGTTACCCAACCATAAGTAACCGCCATGCACGCATGAAAGTAGCGTCCGCACCACAGCATTGACCTCCGGGCCCCGTCCAAAGTGTGGGATCTCCAGGAGATTGAGCAGTCCCGACGGTACTAAATGGCTTACATGGTCCATGGGGACGAACTCATCGTGCTGTGTCCTTGGGTTCCTCTGAATCGTCATATAACGATCGCGGCGGAATTGTGGGTACAGCGTATAATCTCTCAGATTATAATCAGTAAACTTAACAGCATGCATATTCCCCCACAAGTTACCTTCTTCCTTCACTCGGTTATCCAGCGGCGGGAGTATGAGTTCATACTTAAAGTCTCGTGGAAGAACAATGGCTGGCGCATTCTCTACTCTTGGTGGGAAGTATAGGGTAGTGACTGTAACTTCTTCCGGAAGTTCCTGCTCCGGTTCTTCTGACTCTGTGCTATTCAGGGTCTCGCTACGTTCCATATTAGCTAAGGTTCTCGGCGACTGGCGTATGGTCGAAGAGCCAGCAGCAATTTTCTTTCCTTTCTCCGCCACAACTGAAGTCATAGCGCTCTCAATTCCACCCCTTTGGAATCTCTGCAACACGTCTTCGAGAGGTTCGTCTGGCGCGAGGCGCCTTCCCCTGTGGTACTCTGGACTTCCTATGATTGCTAATCTTAATGCAAATTGGAGTCTGCAACTGTTTTTGATTTCCCTGCTTAGACTCTGCTAAGAGTACGCTTGGCTCGGCTCAGCTGCGCTCAACTCTTTTGGTGAAAATGACTAAGTAGCCCCGTGCTTTGAATAGGACGTGTATTTATCCTACGGCGGAATTTCAAATGGCAACGGACCAGTAACTGGACCCGTTGGCGGCATTTAATGTATAGACAAGACAGCACCCCGCGCCTATTTATTGCAAACGCCGTTTGAAATTTTGCTGGGAAACTGTGCGCCGGAGTGGTGTCGCATCGGATTTTCCAAATCTAGAAGAATCGTCGTACTGCTGCCAAATCTTAGTACAACAGATACTTGTCAGTCGTGCAGTTAATGCTTGTCAGATGGCGAAGTGACTAGCCCTCTGATCAATTCAAAATTTGATATCGCATCAGTCTGTTTTCTGTCCTCTGCGATAAGATATCGCATCGTCTGGAAGTGGAAAGTGCCAAAAACTCGCCTCATATCAAAATTGTCGCAACCACCAGGAAAACTGGCTGCGAATTCTTATCTGAAGCATTTCCGGGTGTAGACTCCTTAGGGTGCGATGCTTCATTTCAACTACACTGAGCATCTGCACCACTAGCTTCCTTTCTGGGCTAGGACTGGGAGGTGGCATGGCCTTCGCGATACAGCTTAAGCCGACTGCCATTGATCAGGGTAGGAAGAAGCTCCCCACTCATAGTACAAAGCTGTATAGCACCTCCATCTGTTATTTGCTGGATTTGATATGGTCCTAACCAATGAGTTTTGAACTTTCCAGGGAACTTTATAAACTTACTGTCATAAAGGAGTACCAAGTCTCCCAGCTGAAAGGTTTTGTTCTTGATATGCCTATCATGCCAAGCTTTTTCTCGTGCTTTCTGCACTTTTTGATGGAATCCTGCGATAAATCTGTCTTCCTCCAGATTGAGCAGCTGTGCCAATCTCTCTTCTAAAGTATCAGAATCAGCCATCTCTGTAAGCTGAGCAATCCTTAGGCTGGGTAAGATGTATTCCATAGGCATAACAGCCTCTTGTCCATATACCAGGCTGAAAGGTGTGTGCCCTGTTAGTTTCTTACACGTGGTCCTGTAAGCCCATAATACAGCATTAACTCTGAGGTCCCAATCATCCCTTTGACTGTTACAAATCTTTGTAAGAGCATGTTCTAATATCTTATTGAAAGCCTCCACCGTACCATTAGCTTGAGGGTGGTAAGGTGTACTCTTATGGTGCTGTATTTCAAATTCCTCTGTCAAGGCTTCTATGGTGCTATTCAAAAAATGTGTGCCTTGATCACTCATCAAAGTCACTGGGCATCCAAATCTAGTGATGATGTTTTCAAAAATAAATTGTGCTGCTGTAGCAGCATCACAATTCCTGACTGCTTTTGCCTCAGCCCACCTGGTGAGGTATTCTGTTGCTGTAATTATATATCTCGCACCAGTTCGTTTTCCTGGGGGGTTAATAGGACCCACGAAGTCTATGGCCCACTTATCAAATGCGCGTAGCGTTATCTGTGGTCGCAACGGCATTTCATCTCTTCTGGAAGGCTTTCCTGTCCTTTGGCAGATATCGCATGATCTGCAAAACTCTTTACTGTCTTTATGTAATGTAGGCCACCATAGTCCGGCTGCTAGGATCTTCTGAGCGGTCGGCTTCCCTGCGAAATGGCCTCCTGCGATGCCCGAATGTGCTTCCTTAAGAATGGTCTGTTTCTCGTGGGGCATAACGCATCTGCGCAAGATTTCATCTGGTCCTAACTTATATAGGTGTCCTGCAATCAGGGTGAAGTCTGCTGCTTTCACCACTAATTGTTTCTTTTGTTGCTTGGTAAACTCAGGTGGTGCCCACCCTGTAGTAAGGAATTGAATTATATCTCCATAATATTCATCTGCGACCTGAATGGAGAATAATTGCGCATCAGGCAAGTTGTCCTCTAAATTACTTGGTTCTTCACCTGAGTCTAGCCTTGACAGGTGA
The DNA here is from genome assembly GCA_027924585.1 of Larix kaempferi. Lineage (NCBI taxonomy): Eukaryota > Viridiplantae > Streptophyta > Pinopsida > Pinales > Pinaceae > Larix > Larix kaempferi. Next base: position 64,851 of record BSBM01002122.1, read on the forward strand.
TCAGGTCCTGCATTTAGTCTTCCTGGCTTAACAATGATTTCGAAATCATATTCCTGGAACAACAATAGCCATCTGCATATTCTTCCCCCTAACACTGGCTTATTGACCAAGTACTTTAATGCAGAATGGTCGGTGAACATCTTGAACGGGGCACCCAATAAATAGTGCCGAAATTTCTGTAAGGCATACACCATTGCTAACCCTTCTCTCTCTGTGGTGGTGTAATTCTTCTCAGCTGTCGATAGTCTCCTGCTCGAATATGCGATAGGGTGGTCAATACCCCCTTCGCCTGGTTGCGTGAGAATAATTCCCAGTGCGATGCCAGATGCATGCACATGAACATGAAAAGGCTTGTTCCAATCTGGAAATACCAGAATAGGTGCTGTAACCATTTTTTCTTTTAGAGCGTCAAGACTCTTCTGACATTCCTCATTCCACTGAAATTTGATATCCTTCTTCAATAATTTCTCCATTGGTGCGGTAATCTTGGCATAACCTTTGATAAACTTTCTGTAATACCCAGTATGACCAAGTGTAGTTCTCAGCTGCTTTACTGAGTTAGGTGCTGGTAAATTGACGATGATGGCGATCTTCGCAGGATCTACCATCAAGCCTTGTCTGCACACAATGTGACCCAACAACGTACCAAAAGGCGCACAAAATATACATTTTTTTAAGTTAAGGGAAATCTGGTGCTGTCTACATTTTTCAAACATTAATCGTAGATTTCCTATGTGCTTCTTGACTAGTCCAAATACAGTCCAATCATCAAAATAAACTTCTAGAAATTGATGGATGTATTCCTTAAAGACAGCAACAACTACTCTAGAAAAAATTGCTGGGGCATTCTTAAGACCAAAGGGCATTACCGTATACTGAAAGGAGCCCCATTCTGTCGCAAATGTGGTCTTGTGCCTGTCGTCTGGATGGATTCTTATCTGGTGATAGCCTGAAAAGCCATCAGTAAATGAATAGATTTCTTGTCCTCCAACATTGTCTAAGACTTCATCAGTGAATGGTGTCGGAAATGGGTCATGCAGCGATGCATCATTCAGTTTGCGCAAGTCGACACAGATCCTGATGTCTCCTTTTGTTTTCTTTTCTTGTACTACCATGGGACTAACCCACTCACTTTCTTCAACAGGTTCAATGATGCCTGCTGCTAGCATCTTATCTATTTCATCTTTTACTTTTGCTTTATACCGCGGATTCAACCTGTATGGGCGTTGCTTAACCGGCTTAGCGTCCTCCTTTAGCGGTATTCTCATGACTCCGAGGTCACCCACTATTCCCTTCATTTCTATAAAGTTGGTAGGAAATAGGTCCTGATACTCATGTAATAGGTCTGTGATTTGGCCAATTGTCTCATCATCCCAGTAATCTCCAATAGAGGCAAACTTAGGGTCTGTTTCTGTGCCAATATTGCTCTTTCTGATCTTGATTGGTTCTGTTACAGCTGGGATTTCTAAGTGCGGACCTTCAACTTCACGCATACCTTCTGTTTCTGCGATATTGATACTGCGAGGATCTTCATCCTCATCGCTTGAGTCTTGTGCACAGTTGTAACATTCCAGTGCATGTTCCATCTGAATAGCCCACTCGGGTTGCGAATCCGCTGGTAATGGGCAATCCTCGAATATTTTAGTCTTTATGATCTTCAAGGCCCGATCAATGCTTGGATGCTCAGATTCGAAACTGAACGTGACCAAGAAGTTTTCAATCATAATAGGCCATGAGATAGTTCCTTTTCTTAGCTCTGTTTCTGTATACCAGTTCCGTGGAACTGTATCCAGTGTATGGATAAACAAATGAACCCATTCTTCTGCTGGAATTTCTGGCCAACTCTGTTCACAGTTCATAATGTGTGTTCTGGGATCACTCTCCCCTGTATATTTCCGCTGTGTGCAGTCTCTTTCTTTAGAGAACCTAATGCGCATCAATCTCTTACAGTCATACCATGATGCGATATGTTCCTTGTGTGTGTACCACCATCTTGCAGGTGTGGCTCGAACTGCAAGGTCAAAAACCTCCATCCTCTGCTCTTGAGGAATCTCTTGTTCAAACTGCTGCAAAAAATCATTGACATCTGCTAATCCATCAAAAGTTGGAATATACCTGCTTTCTGTCCCGATCCATCGCAGTGATTTAGTCATGAATGCGCATCTGCGAATAGAGACTTCGTGGAGTCTATTTTGCCAATTTTCTAAGCCAACATCTGAATCTGATGTGCAAGAGCTATCACATCTCCAGCTAATATGTCCATCAGCTGTAGGGTCAATGTAGTCTGTCTGATTAGAAGTCATTTGGTACAAATTTTCCATGTTATGCACCTCCTCTTCTGCTTTGATTGGCTCAATGTAGCGAGGACCCTGTAAAGGGTCTAATGGTGCGATAACCCGGACTTGAGCATCTTCAAATGTCATCTGCCTTTTCTTTAAGTTGATAACAGCCTTGTTATCAAAAGCCCAATCAATACCTAATAGAGCTGGATATGGTTTGGTGTCACCAACAATTTCTATAATCTCAAAATCGGCATATGTGTGAACTCCGTCGATGTCCACTAGGACATGCGATAGGCGACCCATCGGTGATATTCTCTGTTGATTAGCTAGTCTGAGATGGATAGGGGATCTGCTTAGTTTTGGACTTCCCATCTGTTCCCATGTCTGTTTAGTCAAGACATTTACTTCTGAACCTAAGTCTAGGATAACCTCATCCATTTCAAATAGTCCGATCTGCGCTGTGAGCCTCATCTCTCTTCCTGTCCTTGTATGGCCCATTATGTGGTGAATGGTGCGCTGTGTATTGCTCACAGAAGGGCTCTGTTGACATTGGTCAATAACTTTCTGAAGTTCCTCTACAGCTTTCCCATTTCTTAGAAGCTTCAAACAACTCTGCAAGAAGGACTGTACACTCCCGGTCAATTCCTCTTCGTCGCATCTGCCAGATGTGCTAGCCTGTGGTATCTGCGTAGTACTAACATCTTGCGGTGGTTTCCGTGGTATACCCTGAGATGGTAATAATAGTGATCTGGGCGGTGTCTGTTCAGCAAAGGAAGTCTTAGTTTGTTGAAATGCCTCCTTATTCTTCTGTAGATCAAGTGGGATAGGTTTTCCTGGAGCTTTGCGCACCCACTGCGTTCCTGTCGTTTTTTCCACGTCCTGCGATATGTTGCTCGTGGAGAGGCCACTGCGAGTTACAATATTGACCCGTGGTTCAGTTTCGTTCTGCTCAGCAGCGATAAACTGGATAGTCTGATTGGTTGCTGGCTTGGCGTCCTTGATCTTAGCTATCAGTATGGGACATTCCTCTATTGTGTGATCATAAGATTTACAATACTTGCACGTTGTAGTAGGGTTCTGACAGTCTCTAGCGTAATGTCCTGTGCCTCCACAGTTATAACAGGTGATAGTTCCACGGCCACGGCCAGATTCATAGCCTCCTCCGCGTCCTCGGCCTCTGAAATTTCCTCCACGGCCTCCCTGATTCGGATCAGTTTGTGCACATACTGCTGGTCCGGATGCTTCTGACTGAACTCTGTAGAGGTCGTGCTTCCTTTCTATCATTAACTCATAAGCTCGACAATTGTTTTCGTCATGTCCCACAGATTTACAGAAGTTGCAATATAGGTTCTTCGGTGTCTGCACATATTTCTGAAGGAGAGGGCATTCCTGAGGACTGTGTCCTCTGGTTCTACAAATCTCGCACCATGGCCCCTGGTTCTGCATCAGCGGATTAGGAGCTCCACTGGCGATATAGTCAGCAAAGACAGGGCAGTTATCCTTACTGTGTCCCTGCGCCTTACACTTAGTACACCAAATTTCATGCGCAACCTCCTTTCCTTTCTTAATTTCATGCAGCTGCAAGGTGAGGTTAGCTAGCTGATTTTGCAGATTAGTGATACCGGTGCTAGTTTCTGCTAGAGGTGAAGCCTCTAGTTTCATTGCCATTTCTAATGCTTCATCTTGTGTATTTAATTTCTGTTGCATTAGCGGAAGTCTGATGTGTGGTAATATTGCTGCGATAAACCATTCTTTATGCTGTTGAGGCGCAAGCTCAAAGCTTACCTGATCAATGAGGGTCTTGAATCTCTGGTCAAAATCCCAAACCGTCTCCGTCGGCAATTGTTTAATATCCTTAAGTTCTGCTATGCATTGTGACTCGGATTTAGGTTTTTTAAACTCTTTAATCATAGCAGTTCTAACCTGTGCAAGCGTTCTGTTATGGCCAGTGGTATACTTCATATACCAAGTTAATGCTCTTTCTCTAAATGTGGTGGCCAGCTGGACAAGCTTGACATTATCATCTTGTATTTGCTTAATGGTCCATATGGCTTCGCATAAGAACCAGTGTTGCTCAGGGTCCTCCGACCCTGTACCTTTGAATGTTGGTAGCTTCATATCATCTCCCATTCTGCTTCTAGATGGTGGGTTCTGGTTTGCTGTATGACTACCGCTCGGCTGTGTAGATGTGGAGGGTGTAGCGGTAGTATTCGCTGTATAAGAGCTACTGGAAGGGGTTCCTGCGGGATTATTCTGAGTTCCGACTGGCTTTTGAGGAGTCCTAGGATTCTGACTCTGCTGTCTCGGGTGATCTGAACTGTCTTCTTCAGAAGAAGATGACTCGTTGACTCTATATCTTTTACCACTACGTGTATGTCCAAGATGCTCGTAATCACTTTCAGAGTCTACTGACATTACAATATCATGCTACTATTCATCTGAGAGTATATCCAGTACTCCTTTTTCATATAGTAATTGCTTAATGGACAGACTTAGAGAATTTAGGTACTTACCGCGATAACCCTTGAAGAAGTACCGTTCTGCTGCGCTGAAGCTCTTTCTCTGATCAACGGCGAACTCTGTGATGAAGCCTTCCAGCAGACTCGTAAGCCAGAAGTCTACTGCGCGTGAGATGGGGTTATCGGCACCCTTCAAGGTCTGAATCAGCTCCGCTGTCCAGACAACTTCTCGACTCTTCTTGACACCGCTGTTGTCAACAAGTTTTGATAACCAACCATATAACTCAATAGCATAAGTTACGAAGAATATCTCGTGAAGATCTGTAAAAATGTGCTTCTGTAGCCAAGCCTCAGTGCTCAGTCTAGGATTCTTGTTTTCTTTTGCAGCAAACTCTCTTTCTTTTGACTCAACCCACTGGTTAAGTTCTTGCTTGGTAGGATGCCAACAGAACATCAGCTCAATGTGTTCAAACCGGCAACGGAACCATTTGTTGATCCTCTTCTTTCTCTTAGACAGACCCGGGCGTGCGGTAATCTTTTAGACCAACAGAACCCTTAGCTCACTGGCCCTTTCGGCAACAGGTCGCAGAAGCGACCTGAGGTCTCACCCGAAGTGATTCTAATGGGAGGCAGGAGACTCAAGTGTCCCCAGCCAAGTTCCGAGGCATCCAGGGTGCTCAAACCCACCTTAACCCCTTTCTCAGAAGCTGTCTATCTCATTCCATTACTCCGGCTACGCCTCTGTCTTATCGCAGTACGCAGGGAATGCGATAAGTCTTCCCCTAGGTGAAACCGTCTAGCGATACCCAAGATATCGTAGGTGCAATATCTTGCTCTTCTAGCTCCTGCGGCAAGCGAACTATGGCCGCCTCCTGGGTTAACAGGTGGTCTTAGCTATCCTTATCCTGGTACTGCAGTAGCAACAGCATTCAGCCTACAGCCTAACCCTCACTACTGAAGTCGGCCCTTGATATCTCGCCACACGTAACTGAGTAGAACATTACTTTGCGCAATATCTAATTAAACCATTCATGTCTCATATTCAGTTCTTACTCGCACATTCACCTCTGTTTAACAAGTATCTAGTTCGCAAAGAGGTTAGCTACGATTATCGCACTTGTTATACATCATTCAGAAGTTAACTGACGACCATGTACATTACTTATAACAGATTGAGCATTCATATATATCATAAACACGTGAAATGAGAATAATGGCTACACAATTACAATAGCGCTACTTAGGTGAGCACATTGACACTCCCAGGGCCAAGACTACGCCCAGGGGAACTGCGGTTCTTGTTTACAACTCTGGGGAATAAACACAGCTCCGTTCCACTCTTTACAATAGGGGTCTTCTGGGAAACTCCACCTCAGTGGGAGCCCTTCTCTATAGACCTCTTTTCTCTTCTTACCTTTACAGTGCACTCTCTTCCTCTCGCAATCCCTGCGGATTGCACTATCTCTCAACAGGTCGGCCCTTGTATTCTCAGGGATGTTCAGACTTGCAACAACAGAAGACTTGACTAGCATCTACCTGATGTCTCTATCGCTATGTGGCCAACCCCTTATCCTATAAAAAGACTACTATATATAGATGGCCCGAAGGTCTCATCGCAGTTACAAAACTGTGGGCCTTATCCCAACAGTGACTCAACCCTAACCACTTACAGTCAACTGGCTGTACTTCCATGGCCGCCTTCTGTCTTGTCGCCGCTTCCTGCAGTCCTTAGTCTTTAATGCATCGGCCCGTCGCTTCTTCTTGGTTCAAGCAACGCTGACTGTAGTCCTTCGTCTTTATGAGGGTAGCTGAACCCTCTCTTCATCTTCGGCGCCTTCATTGCGGTGGTTGAGCTCTCCCTTCGGCCTCTTCTTTGTACCATCTTCTTAACTTTTCAGTACCTATCGCCGTGATTCCCGCCGGAATTTGCGCTACGGCGATATCTTTGTCTTACCGCCAAAATTGGTGCTTTCCTTCCAAAATTAGTTATCCTTCCCAAAATTAGCAGCTTCCTAAATGCTGCGGAAGTTCTCTCCAACACTACCAATGGGACATCCAAATCCATTCTCAAATTTAAATTCCGAGAAGTCGGTCAAAGTTGAAAATAGCTCGGAACGTCACGAAAGTTGGCGTGTGCACTTGTCTACCAACGGGACATCCAAATCCATTCTCAAATTTAAATTCCGATAAGTTGGTCAAAGTTGAAAATTGACCGTGCATTTTCGCTAGACCTAGGCTTAAAGGGTTAGAAAATAGCTCGGAATGTCACGAACGTTGGCGTGCGCATTTGTCTACCAACGGGACATCCAAATCTATGCTCGATTTTCAATTCCGAGAAGTTGGTCAAATTCAAAACTCGACCGTGCGTTTTCGCTAGACTTGGGCTTAAAGGGGGAGAAAATAGCTCGGAACGTCACGAAAGTTGGAATGGACGCTTGTCTACCAATTGGACATCCAAAACTATTCTCAAATTTCAGTTCCGAGAAGTTGGTCAAAGTTGAAACTCGATCGTGCATTTTCGCTAGACTTGGTCTTAAAGGGTGGGAAAATAGCTCGGAACGTCACGAAAGTTGGCGCGCGCACCTGTCTACCAAAGGGACATCCAAATCTATTCTCATATTTCAATTCCGAGAAGTTGGCCAAAGTCGAAATGACACCATGCGTTTTCGCTAGACTTGAGCTTAAAGGGTGTTAAATTAGCTCGTAATGTGACGAAAGTTGTTGTGCGCGAATGTCTACAATTGGGACATCCAAACCTATGCTCAATTTTCAATTCCAAGAAGTTGGTGAAATTCGTAACTCGACCGTACGTTTTCGCTATAGTTGGGCTTAAAGGGGGAGACAATAGCTTGGAACGTAACGAATGTTGGTGTGGATGCTTCTCTACCAATGGGACATCCAAAACTATTCTCAAATTTCAATTCCGAGAAGTTGGTCAAAGTTGAAACTCGATCGTGTGTTTTCGCTAGACTTGGGCTTAAAGGGTGTGAAAATAGCTAGGAATGTCACGAAAGTTGGCGTGTGGACACTCGTCTACCAATGTGACATCCAAATCTATTCGCAAATTTAAATTCCGAGAAGTTGGTCAAAGTTGAAAATCGACCTTGCATTTTCGCTAGACTTGGGCTTAAAGGGAGAGAAAATAGCTCGGAATGTCACGAAAGTTGGCGTGTGCATTTGTCTACCAATAGGACATCCAAATCTATGCTCAATTTTTAATTCCGAGACGTTGGTCAAATTTGAAACTCGACCATGCATTTTCGCTAGACTTAGGCTTAAAGGGTGAGAAAATAGCTCGGAACATAACGAATGTTGGTGTCGATGCTTGTCTACCAATGGGACATCCAAAACTATTCTCAAATTTCAATTCCGAGAAGTTGGTCAAAGTTGAAACTTGATCGTGCGTGTTCGCTAAACTTGGGCTTAAAGGGTGTGAAAATAGCTCGGAACGTCACGAAAGTTGGCGTGGACGCTCGTCTACCAATGTGACATCCAAATCTATTCTCAAATTTAAATTCCGAGAAGTTGGTCAAAGTTGAAAATCAACCGTGCATTTTCGCTAGATTTGGGCTTAAAGGTTGAAAAAATAGCTCGGAACGTCACGAAAGTTGGTGTGCGCATTTGTCTACCAACGGGACATCCAAATCTATGCTCGATTTTCAATTCCAAGAAGTTGGTCAAATTCGAAACTCGACCGTGCGTTTTCGCTAGACTTGGGCTTAAAGGGGGCGGAAATAGCTCGGAACGTCACAAAAGTTGGTGTGGACGCTTGTCTACCAATGGGACATCCAAATCCATTCTCAAATTTCAATTCTGAGAAGTTGGTCAAAGTTGAAACTCGATCGTGCGTTTTTGCTAGACTTGGGCTTAAAGGGTGTGAAAATAGCTTGGAACGTCAGGAAAGTTGGCATGGACGCTCGTTTACCAATGTGACATCCAAATCTATTCTCAAATTTAAATTCCGAGAAGTTGGTCAAAGTTGAAAATCGACCCTGAATTTTCGCTAGACTTGGGCTTAAAGGGAAAGAAAATAGCTCGGAATGTCACGAAAGTTGGCGTGTGCATTTTTCTACCAATAGGACATCCAAATCTATGCTCAATTTTTAATTCCGCTAGACTTAGGCTTAAAGGGTGACAAAATAGCTCGGATCGTCACGAAAGTTGGCGTGCGTGTTGATGTATATGTAACTTCGGAATGTATTTCATCTGTATATTATATTTATATTTATTGTACCCTTTTAAGAGATGTGTTATTCCTCTATAAGGAAGTGTCGTCATGTGGATTGAAAAGTGTCGCAAGTGTGTGTACTTGCCGATGGGTTATTAGACCACCTTATGGGGTCGGCCCTAATTATAATATAATATAATGTGGATGTACTCAAGTAGACAAGTCGGCCCCAGTAGGTCACTGGGCAAAAAGGTGAGTATAAATAGAGATAGGAGATCTCTATTTTACTCATTCGGAAAAAAAGCATCTATCTCTCTCTCTGAAAAGTGGCGCACTAGTGAGGAGGAGGAGGATCATCTACTAGGAGACTATCTCTGTATTATTTGGTTGTATTTTGGTTGAGCCATTGCTCTCTCTATCTCTGAGGAAGTTGTGGGGTTTTTCACCTTAGGGTTTTCCCCACGGAAACTCTGTCTCTTGTCTCTATGCTTTTGATTCTTGTGATGCTTTTGATGCTTGTGATGCTTGTCATATTATGATTGTCATGCATTGATATACTGTAGATGTTATTCTCTCAGCAAAGATCCTATAGTATTGTGATTTAATACTCAAAATTTAACATGGTATCAGAGCCTAACTGAGAAGAAGACATTTTGCAGTGACGGAAGCTTGTATTGCTTGTTTATTGGGTTTCTCTCCACAGATTTTTGAAATTCAGTATAGTAGATTGGATCTACTCATCAAGGCGCATCTTTCTGTCCAATCAGATTTCAGTTCCGAGCATTTTCAGTTTTGGCCCTAAAAATTAGGGTTTCCTCAAAAATAGGAATTTCTGGAAACTGAAGGTATAGCTGGACGCTCCTTGCAAAAATCGAAGGTTTGAGCTTTGGATCGAGATTTTTGGCTGGGTAGATCTCCGGGAAACTCAAACCCTAATTCAGGGCTCTCCCGAGTGAACCCGGGAGGACAAAAAGGCAATTTTGAAGGGCAAGACTTTGCTGATCTCAATTTCTGAATGTACTAGGATGATCAGCTCTGCAAGGCGCATCTTTCTATCCTTTCGGAATTTTGAAATTCACATTTTGAATTTTTAGGGTTTCTCTGACAAACCCTAATCCGGGACCAGATCCAGTTTTCAGCACTTCAAGTGGTAAGTCCTAAATCTTTTCTATTTCCATTTGAAGTACTCTTAAAGATGTCTCTTCACACCAAGCTTGAGGATAAGCTTGAAGGGGCTGACAATTTCCGAGCCTGGAAGTATAGGATTGGGCTAATCCTGGAAGAGAATGAGTTGGACTCATATGTGAAAGAAGACATCCCTATCCCAGAGGATGAAGAAGCCAAGGTATTGCACAAGAAGAACTTGGTCAAGGCAAAGAGAATCATTGCTGATTCTATCAAAGACCATCTCATACCCCATGTGTCTTCTCTCAAGACACCCAAAGAGATGTTTGAATCTTTGACCAAGCTTTTTGAAGGAAAGAACATAAATCGGAAGATGACCCCGCGGAACCAATTGAAAGCAGTGAAGTTTCAGAATGGAGAAACCATTCAATCCTACTTTTCAAGGGTCTCTCAGATCAAGGAACAATTAGAAGCAGTAGATGAAATGGTGGAGAATGGTGAAGTGGTAATGACCACTCTAAATGGCCTACCCAGGTCATGGGATTCCTTTATTCAAGGAATTTGTGCAAGGAAGAAGTTGATCTCCTTCAGTAGACTTCGGGAAGAATGTTCTCAAGAAGAAGCTAGACTTATAGCTCGTGAGGAAAAGATGGGAGGAGAAGATCAAGCTCTTGACGCCCACACAAGGAAAGGGAAGTCCAAGAAAGAACCATCTCACCCCAAGAGATCTTCACATCACTTCAAAGAAAGAAGAGTATGCTTCACCTGTAATGAGAAAGGACATATTGCCATAAATTGTCCCAAGAACAAGAAGGACAACAACATCTCCAACAAGAAGAAGAAGGGTGGCAAAAGAAGGTTTCATGCTCATGCTGCAGAAGATGATGAACCTCCAAAGAAGAAGGCTAGGGCAGAAAGTGACAGTAATGATGACTCATCAAGTGAAGAAGAGTATGTTCTGATCTCTGCTCTCACAGGTACCATCTCCCATGGTTGTAATGATTGGTTGATTGATAGTGGGGCTTCCAAACACATGACTGGGTTTAAAGAATCCTTTGTGAACCTATCTGAACATGAGTCACCCCATAAGGTGAAACTTGGGGACGATTATCAATATCCAATCAAAGGAAGTGGTGAAGCTTCTTACAACTTAGATTCTGGAAAATCTCTGAAGATGAAGGAAGTCCTCTATGTACCTGGGCTCAAGAAGAACTTACTCTCCATCTCTGCTCTAGATGCAAAAGGTATGAGGGTTGCATTTGTTGATGGCCAAGTACTAATGTGGCCAAAGGGAAAGACTATAGATGATGCAGTAGTGATTGGAGAGCAAGAGGGAGGCTTGTATAAATTAAAGGGTCAACCTGAACATGCCATGGTACATGAATCCATGGAGCCAAGTGAACTTTGGCATAGGAGACTTGCTCAGATGCACTATAGAGCACTTCCAATTGCAAGCAAGGCTGTAGAAGGTCTTCCTGAAATCAAGACCAAACATGAAGGGGTTTGCAAAGGATGTGCAAAAGGTAAGAACACTAAGAAGGCTTTCCCAAGTAGTGAAAGCAAGGCAAAAGATATCCTAGAAATCATCCACTCAGATGTATGTGGCCCTATGTCATCCAGCTCCATGAGTGGGTATGTTTACTATGTATCATTTATTGATGACTTCTCTAGGAAGACTTGGGTATACTTCTTGAAGGGCAAAGATGAGGTGTTTGATAAATTCAAGGAATTCAAAACCTTGATGGAGAATCAAACTAACAAGAAAATCAAAACATTCAGATCTGACAATGGTGGAGAATTCACCTCAAATGACTTCAAGAAGCTTTGCAGTGATTCAGGGATTAAGAGGGAGTTGACTGCTCCTTATAATCCTCAACAGAATGGAGTTGCAGAAAGGAAGAACAGAACCATCATGGAAGCAGCAAGGGCAATGTTGCATGACCAGGATCTTCCTATGCATCTATGGGCAGAAGCAGCTAGAACAGCTGTATATGTGCAGAACAGAACTCCCCACAAGATATTGGACAACAAGACACCAGAAGAAGTCTTTTCTGGTAAGAAACCTGAAGTCAGCCATCTCAGAATATTTGGTTGTCCAGTATATACTCATGTCCCAAAAGAGAAGAGGACTAAACTAGATCCTTCAGGAAAGAAGGGCATCTTTGTGGGTTATAGTGAAAGCTCAAAGGCATACAGAATATACTTTCCAGGGTTCAAGAAGATTGATGTCAGTAGGGATGTAACATTTGATGAAAACTCAGCATTCATCAAATCAAGGAAGTCACCTACCGAAGTTTATGAAGAGCCTAAGGAAACAAGATTTCAGGACACTACCATGACTGATGCAGTTCCAGAAACTGATCGTGAGTTTGAAGATCCACAAGAACCTGTAGATCCACCCCGTGAGGATAACTCTCACAAGAGGAAACCTGTATGGGCTAGAGAGCTCATTCATGATGCAGAAAGATTTGGCATTCCAGAAGAAGAACACAGAGCAAAGAAGAGAACCAGATCACACACCAGTTATGTTGCTTTACTCTGTGACATCATGAACAAAGAGCCTTCCAGTTATGAAGAGGCAGCAGAAAAGAAAGAATATAAGGATGCTATGATTGAGGAATATCAATCAATTATGAAGAATGATGTTTGGGATGTTGTTCCAAGACCTAAAGGGAAGTCTGTTGTGACTTCCAAGTGGATCTACAAAATCAAGCATGCTGCAGATGGCAGTGTGGAAAAATATAAAGCAATATTCGTAGCTCGTGGTTTCTCTCAGAAGGAAGGAATAGACTATGAAGAAACCTTTGCACCTGTAGCCAGGTATACTTCCATCAGAACAGTACTTGCCCTCGCTGCAGCAATGAAATGGAAAATACACCAGATGGATGTCAAGACTGCCTTCCTGAACGGTGTAGTAGAAGAGGAAGTATATGTGGAACTGCCACTTGGTTTTGAAATACATAACAGTGAATCATATGTATGCAGATTGAAGAAAGCCTTGTATGGCTTGAAGCAAGCCCCCAGAACCTGGTATGGTAGGATGGACAGTTTCCTATCTAGTTTGGGCTTTACCAAGATTAAAGCGGATTCCAACCTTTACTACAAGGTTGAGGAAGGGAATCCTGTGATTCTACTACTGTATGTGGATGACCTATTTGTGACAGGAGATGACAGACTGATTGCGGATACCAAGAGGAAGCTTGCAGCTGAATTCGATATGAAAGACTTGGGAATGATGCACTATTTCCTAGGTATGGAGGTGTGGCAGAGTGCAGGTGGGATTTTCCTTGGTCAAGGGAAGTACACAGTAGATATTCTGAAGAGATTTGGAATGATGGATTGCAAGGCCATGGCCACACCTATGGCATCGAATCTGAAGCTTCTATGTGATGCTTCATCTGAGCCAGTTGATATCACTATGTATCGTCAGATGATATGGGTCCTTGATGTACCTGACGAACACGAGACCGGATATTTGCTTTGCTGTGAACACATTGAGCCAGTTCCTGACGGATCCTAGGAGTGTTCACCTGGTTGCTGTAAAGCATGTTCTGAGGTACCTGAAGGGTACAGTGGATTATGGGCTCAAGTATGAAGCGAATCAAAAGTTTAACCTACAGGGTTATGTTGATTCAGATTGGGCTGGCAGTGCTGCAGATAGGAAAAGCACATCTGGGTGCTGTTTCAATATGGGATCAGGTGTGATCTCTTGGTTTAGCAGGAAGCAGTCCTGTGTAGCACTGAGTACAGCTGAGGCAGAGTATGTTGCAGCCTGTTCAGCTAGTTGTGAGGCAGTATGGCTACGGAAGCTACTGTCTGAGTTATTTGATCTCCCGTTGGAGGCTACTGGTATCTTTTGTGATAACCAAAGTTGTGTGAAGCTGTCCGAGAACCCAGTGTTTCATCACAGGTCGAAACACATAGAGATCAAATATCACTATATCAGGGATATGGTGCAGAGAGGAGCTGTGAAGCTCCTGTATGTTGCGACGGACGAGCAGATTGCAGATGTGCTGACGAAGCCACTAGCCAGGGTGAAGTTCGAGTACTTCAGAGAGAAGCTTGGCGTGCTTCAGATCGAGGACACTTCGAGGAAGAAGTGATGGACACATTTGCTGAAGCCATTCCAAGAATGTTGGAAGGGGGATCCTTCACATGGCTGTGGATGTAAGCGCTGGATGATGAACATCAGGAAGATGTTCTGGTTTCTGCTTAGATATGATCAGTTGTATCATGTATATGTATTTTGTGTATGCATCATGTTGAATGCTGGATATGATCAGTTGGAACATTATATGTATGTATGTATGCATCATGTTGGATGCTGGATATGATCGGATGGATCATGTGTATTTTGTATATGCATCATGTTGGATGCTGGATATGATCGGGTGGATCATGTGTATGTATTTTTGTATGAACGCATCATGTTGGGTGCTGATGGATACATTGTGTGGATCATGTATCTTTGTATGATCAGGTAGATCATGTATGCTGATGGATACATTGTGTATCATGTATCTTTGTATGATCAGGTAGATCATGTATGCTGATAGATACATTGTGTGGATCATGTATCTATGGATGTATCTATGGATGTATCAGGTGGATACTTGGATGATCATGGATGACGAGCTTCTCCAGACGACATGCAGCAGGATGTTGTAGTGATGATGATCAGGATGATCATGTCTACATCAGGATGATGTTTGATGAGTATCAGATAATACTTTATGGCCGTGGATCAGGTTGTGCAAGTAAGCATGTAATTTGTGCCCTGGGAGATTTACAGATGGTCTTTCGAGGTTTTGCCTATGGCATGTAATTCGGTGCCCTGGGACATCTGGCAAATGCTCTTGCGAGGTTTTGCTTGGGAGGACATGTAATTTGTGCCCTGGGAGATTTCAGGTCGGAGTTGTGTACCCGTAACATCCTGAGATGCTCTTGCGAGGTTTTGTCCTATGGCATGTAATTTGCTCCTGGGAGATCTGGACAGGATGAAAAAGGCCTCAGATGCTTCAGCCAGGTTTTGCCATGACCACATGTAATTTTCTCCTGGGAGATCTGGACAGGATGAAAAAGGCCTCAGATGCTTCAGCCAGGTTTTGTGGTGGACCACATGTAATTTGCTCCTGGGAGATCTGGACAGGATGAAAAAGGCCTCAGATGCTTCAGCCAGGTTTTGTGGTGAGATCACATGTAATGTGCTCCTGGGAGATCCGACAGGTAGAGCCGAGTGCTCGTAACAGCCTGGGATGCTTCAGCCAGGTTTTGTGATGGGTCACATGTAATGTGCTCCTGGGAGATCCTACAGGTAGAGCTGCGTGCTCGTAATAGCCTGGGATGCTGCAGCCAGGTTTTGTGACGCACGTAATAAGTCCTGAGGATTCCACAGTATGGCCAGTAATGATGAAGACCTGCAGATGGCGGGCCTACATCCAGTATGAAAAAGGACTGGCTCTGTATAACTTCCTATGACGAGTAGAGACAGAGATTGGATGAGATAGCAGCAGCAGTGACGATGACGATGACGATGATCCAGAGAAGAAGGCTTGTCTAGCAGATCTGTGTCAAGAAATACCTTCCTAGTTAAGAGGGAGTGTTGATGTATATGTAACTTCGGAATGTATTTCATCTGTATATTATATTTATATTTATTGTACCCTTATAAGAGATGTGTTATTCCTCTACAAGGAAGTGTCGTCATGTGGATTGACAAGTGTCGCAAGTGTGTGTACTTGCCGATGGGTTATTAGACCACCTTATGGGGTCGGCCCTAATTATAATATAATATAATGTGGATGTACTCAAGTAGACAAGTCGGCCCCAGTAGGTCACTGGGCAAAAAGGTGAGTATAAATAGAGATAGGAGATCTCTATTTTACTCATTCGGAAAAAAAGCATCTATCTCTCTCTCTGAAAAGTGGCGCACTAGTGAGGAGGAGGAGGATCATCTGCTAGGAGACTATCTCTGTATTATTTGGTTGTATTTTGGTTGAGCCATTGCTCTCTCTATCTCTGAGGAAGTTGTGGGGTTTTTCACCTTAGGGTTTTCCCCACGGAAACTCTGTGTCTCTTGTCTCTATGCTTTTGATTCTTGTGATGCTTGTGATGCTTTTGATTCTTGTGATGCTTGTGATGCTTGTGATGCTTGTCATATTATGATTGTCATGCATTGATATACTGTAGATGTTATTCTCTCAGCAAAGATCCTATAGTATTGTGATTTAATACTCAAAATTTAACAGTGCGTATTTGTCTAACAACGGGACATCCAAATCTTTGCTCAATTTTCAATTCCGAGTGGTTGGTCAAATTCGAAACTCGACCGTGCGTTTTCGTTAGACTTGGGCTTAAAGGGTGAGAAAATAGCTCGGAACATCATGAAAGTTGGTGTGGACGCTTGTCTACCAATGGGACATCCAAAACTATTCTCAAATTTCAATTCCGAGAAGTTGGTCAAAGTTGAAACTCGATCGTGCGTTTTCGCTAGACTTGGGCTTAAAGGGTGTGAAAATAGCTAGGAATGTCACGAAAGTTGGCGTGGACGCTCGTCTACCAATGTGACATCCAAATCTATTCTCAAATTTAAATTCTGAGAAGTTGGTCAAAGTTGAAAATCGACCATGCATTTTCCTAGACTTGGGCTTAAAGGGTGAGAAAATAGCTCGGAATGTCACGAAAGTTGGCGTGTGCATTTGTCTACCAACAGGACATCCAAATCTATGCTAAATTTTTAATTCCGAGAAGTTGGTCAAATTCGAAACTCGACCATGCGTTTTCGCTAGACTTAGGCTTAAAGGGTGAGAAAATAGCTCGGAACGTCACGAATGTTGGCGTGTGCATTTTTCTACCAACGGGAAATCCAAATCTATGCTCAATTTTCAATTCCGGGAAGTTGGTCAATTTCGAAACTCGACCGTGCGTTTTCGCTAGACTTGGGCTTAAAGGGGGAGAAAATAGCTCGGAACGTCACGAAAGTTTGTGTGGACGCTTGTCTACCAATGGGACATCCAAAACTATTCTCAAATTTCAATTCCGAGAAGTTGGTCAAAGTTGAAACTCGATCGTGCGTTTTCGCTAGACTTGGGCTTAAAGGGTGTGAAAATAGCTCGGAACGTCACGAAAGTTGGCGTGGACGCTCGTCTACCAATGTGACATCCGAATCTATTTTCAAATCTAAATTCCGAGAAGTTGGTCAAAGTTGAAAATCGACCCTGCATTTTCGCTAGACTTGGGCTTAAAGGGAGTGAAAATAGGTCGGAATGTCACGAAAGTTGGCGTGCGCATTTGTCTAACAACGGGACATGCAAATCTCTGCTCAATTTTCAATTCTGAGGGGTTGGTCAAATTCGAAACTCGACCGTGCGTTTTCGCTAGACTTGGGCTTAAAGGGTGTGAAATTAGCTCGGAACGTCACGAAATTTGGCGTGGACGCTTGTCTACCAATGCGACATCCAAATCTATTCTCAAATTTAAATTCTGAGAAGTTGGTCAAAGTTGAAAATTGACCATGCATTTTCGCTAGACTTAAGCTTAAAGGGTGAGAAAATAGCTCGGGACGTGGACGCTCGTCTACCAATGTGACATCCAAATCTATTCTCAAATTTAAATGCTGAGAAGTTGGTCAAAGTTCAATATCGACCGTGCATTTTCGTTAGACTTAGGCTAAAGGGTAAGAAAATAGCTTAGAACGTCACGAAAGTTGGTGTGTGCATTTGTCTACCAACGGGACATCCAAATCTATGCTCAATTTTCAATTCCGAGAAGTTGGTCAAATTCGAAAGTCGACCGTGCGTTTTCGCTAGACTTGGGCTTAAAGGGGGAGAAAATAGCTCGGAACGTCATGAAAGTTTGTGTGGACGCTTGTCTACCAATGGGACATCCAAAACTATTCTCAAATTTCAATTCCGAGAAGTTGGTCAAAGTTGAAACTCGATCGTGCATTTTCGCTAGACTTGGGCTTAAAGGGTGTGAAATTAGCTCGTAATGTCACGAAAGTTGTTGTGCGCGTATGTCTACAAATGGGACATCCAAATCTATTCTCAATTTTCAATTACGAGAAGTTGGTCAAAGATGAAACGCGACCGTGCGTTTTCTCCAGAGTTGGGCTTAAATGGGAAGAAAATAGCTCGAAATGTCACGAAAGTTGGTGTGGACGCTTGTCTACCAATGGGACATCCAAATCTATTTTCAAATTTCAATTCCCAGAAGTTGGTCAAAGTCGAAATGCCACCATGGGTTTTCACTATACTTGGGAATAAAGGGCATGAAATTAGCTCGTAACGTCATGAAAGTTGTTGTGCGCGCATGTCTACAAATGGGACATCCAAATCTATTCTCAATTTTCAATTCCGAGAAGTTGGTCAAGGATGAAATGCGACCGTGTGTTTTCTCTAGAGTTGGGCTTAAATGGGATGAAAATAGCTCGGAATGTAACGAAAGTTGGTGTGGACGCTTGTCTACCAATGGGACATCCAAATCTATTCAAAAATTTAAATTCCGAGAAGTTGGTCAAAGTTTAAAATTGACGGTGCGTTTTCGCTCGACTTGGGCTTAAAGGGTGAGAAAATAGCTTGGAACGTCACGAAAGTTGGCGTGCGCACTTGTCTATCAATGGGACATCCATATCTATTCTCAAATTTCAATTCCAAGAAGTTGGTCAAAGCCGAAACGCCACCATGCGGTTTCGCTAGACTTGAGCTTAAAGGGTGTAAAATTAGCTCGTAACGTCACGAAAATTGCTGTGCACGCATGTCTACAAATGGGACATACAAATCTATTCTCAATTTTCAATTCCGAGTAGTAGCTCAAAGCCGAAACACGACCGTGTGTTTTCTCTAGAGTTGGGCTTAAAGGGGAAGAAAATAGATCGGAACGTCCCGAAAGTTGGCATGTGCACTTGTCTACCAACGGGACATCCAAATCTATTTTCAAATTTCAACTCCCAAAAGTTGGTCAAAGTCGAAACGCCACCATGCGTTTTCGTTAGACTTGAGCTTAAAGGGTGTGAAATTAGCTCGTAACGTCACGAAAGTTGTTGTGCGTGCATGTCTACAAATGGGACATCCAAATCTATTCTCAATTTTCATTTACGAGAAGTAGGTCAAAGCCGAAACACGATCGTGCGTTTTCTCTAGAGTTGGGCCTAAAGGGGAAGAAAATAACTTGGAACGTCACGAAAGTTGGCGTGGACGCTTGTCTACCAACGGGACATCCAAATCCATTCTCAAATTTAAATTCCTAGAAGTTGGTCAAAGTTGAAAATCGACCGTGCATTTTCGAGAGACTTAGGCTTAAAGGGTGAGAAAATTGCTCAGAATGTCACGAAAGTTGGCGTGCGCATTTGTCTACAAACGGGAAATCCAAATCTATGCTCAATTTTTAATTCCGAGAAGTTGCTCAAATTCGAAACTCGACCGTGCGTTTTCCCTAGACTTGGGGTTAAAGGGGGAGAAAATAGCTCGGAACGTCACGAATGTTGGTGTGGATGCTTGTCTACCAATGGGACATCCAAAACTATTCTCAAATTTCAGTTCCGAGAAGTTGGTCAAACTTGAAACTCGATCGTGCGTTTTCGCTAGACTTGGGCTTAAAGGGAGGGAAAATAGCTCGGAACGTCACGAAAGTTGGCGTGCGCATTTGTCTACCAACGGGACATCCAAATCTATGCTCAATTTTTAATTCCGAGAAGTTGGTCAAATTCGAAACTCGACCGTGCATTTTCGCTAGACTTACGCTTAAAGGGTGGGAAAATAGCTCGGATCGTCACGAAAGTTGGTGTGCGTATTTGTCTAACAACGGGACATCCAAATCTCTGCTCAATTTTCAATTCTGAGTGGTTGGTCAAATTCAAAACTCGACCGTGCGTTTTCGCTAGACTTGGGCTTAAAGGGAGAGAAAATAGCTGGGAACGTCATGAAAGTTTGTGTGGACGCTTGTCTACCAATGGGACATCCAAAACTATTCTCAAATTTCAATTCTGAGAAGTTGGTCAAAGTTGAAACTCGATCGTGCATTTTCGCTAGACTTGGGCTTAAAGGGTGTGAAAAAAGCTCGGAACGTCATGAAACTTGGCGTGGACGCTCGTCTACCAATGTGACATCCAAATCTATTCTCAAATTTAAATTCTGAGAAGTTGGTCAAAGTTGAAAATCGACCGTGCATTTTCGCTAGACTTGGGCTTAAAGGGTGAGAAAATAGCTCGGAATGTCACGAAAGTTGGCGTGTGCATTTGTCTACCAACAAGACATCCAAATCTATGCTCAATTTTTAATTTTGAGAAGTTGGTCAAATTCGAAACTCGACCGTGCGTTTTCGCTAGACTTAGCATTAAAGGGTGAGAAAATAGCTCGGAACGTCACGGAAGTTGGCGTGTGCATTTTTCTACCAACGGGAAATCCAAATCTATGCTCAATTTTCAATTCCGAGAAGTTGGTCAAATTCGAAACTCGACCGTGCGTTTTCGCTAGACTTGGGCTTAAAGGGGGAGAGAATAGCTCGGAACGTCACGAAAGTTTGTGTGGACGCTTGTCTACCAATGGGACATCCAAAACTATTCTCAAATTCCAATTCCGAGAAGTTGGTCAAAGTTGAAACTCGATCGTGCGTTTTCGCTAGACTTGGGCGTAAAGGGTGTGAAAATAGCTGGGAACGTCACGAAAGTTGGCGTGGACGCTTGTCTACCAATGGGACATCCAAATCTATTTTCAAATTTCAATTCCCAGAAGTTGGTCAAAGTCGAAATGCCACCATGGGTTTTCACTATACTTGGGAATAAAGGGCATGAAATTAGCTCGTAACGTCATGAAAGTTGTTGTGCGCGCATGTCTACAAATGGGACATCCAAATCTATTCTCAATTTTCAATTCCGAGAAGTTGGTCAAGGATGAAATGCGACCGTGTGTTTTCTCTAGAGTTGGGCTTAAATGGGATGAAAATAGCTCGGAATGTAACGAAAGTTGGTGTGGACGCTTGTCTACCAATGGGACATCCAAATCTATTCTCAAATTTAAATTCCGAGAAGTTGGTCAAATTTTAAAATTGACGGTGCGTTTTCGCTCGACTTGGGCTTAAAGGGTGAGAAAATAGCTTGGAACGTCACGAAAGTTGGCGTGCGCACTTGTCTACCAATGGGACATCCAAATCTATTCTCAAATTTCAATTCCAAGAAGTTGGTCAAAGCCGAAACGCCACCATGCGTTTTCGCTAAACTTGAGCTTAAAGGGTGTAAAATTAGCTCGTAACGTCACGAAAATTGCCGTGCACGCATGTCTACAAATGGGACATACAAATCTATTCTCAATTTTCAATTCCGAGAAGTAGCTCAAAGCCGAAACACGACCGTGTGTTTTCTCTAGAGTTGGGCTTAAAGGGGAAGAAAATCGATCGGAACGTCCCGAAAGTTGGCATGTGCACTTGTCTACCAACGGGACATCCAAATCTATTTTCAAATTTAAACTCCCAAAAGTTGGTCAAAGTCGAAACGCCACAATGCGTTTTCGTTAGACTTGAGCTTAAAGGGTGTGAAATTAGCTCGTAACGTCACGAAAGTTGTTGTGCGTGCATGTCTACAAATGGGACATCCAAATCTATTCTCAATTTTCATTTACGAGAAGTAGGTCAAAGCCAAAACACGATCGTGCGTTTTCTCTAGAGTTGGGCCTAAAGGGGAAGAAAATAACTTGGAACGTCACGAAAGTTGGCGTGGACGCTTGTCTACCAACGGGACATCCAAATTCATTCTCAAATTTAAATTCCTAGAAGTTGGTCAAAGTTGAAAATCGACCGTGCATTTTCGATAGACTTAGGCTTAAAGGGTGAGAAAATTGCTCAGAATGTCACGAAAGTTGGTGTGCGCATTTGTCTACAAACGGGAAATCCAAATCTATGCTCAATTTTTAATTCCAAGAAGTTGCTCAAATTCGAAACTCGACCTTGTGTTTTTGCTAGACTTGGGCTTAAAGGGGGAGAAAATAGCTCGGAACGTCACGAATGTTGGTGTGGATGCTTGTCTACCAATGGGACATCCAAAACTATTCTCAAATTTCAATTCCGAGAAGTTGGTCAAACTTGAAACTCGATCGTGCGTTTTCGCTAGACTTGGGCTTAAAGGGAGGGAAAATAGCTCGGAACGTCACGAAAGTTGGCGTGCGCATTTGTCTACCAACGGGACATCCAAATCTATGCTCAATTTTTAATTCCGAGAAGTTGGTCAAATTCGAAACTCGACCGTGCATTTTCGCTAGACTTACGCTTAAAGGGTGAGAAAATAGCTCGGATCGTCACGAAAGTTGGTGTGCGTATTTGTCTAACAACGGGACATCCAAATCTCTGCTCAATTTTCAATTCTGAGTGGTTGGTCAAATTCAAAACTCGACCGTGCGTTTTCGCTAGACTTGCGCTTAAAGGGCGAGAAAATAGCTGGGAACGTCATGAAAGTTGGTGTGGACGCTTGTCTACCAATGGGACATCCAAAACTATTCTCAAATTTCAATTCTGAGAAGTTGGTCAAAGTTGAAACTCGATCGTGCATTTTTGCTAGACTTGGGCTTAAAGGGTGTGAAAAAAGCTCGGAACGTCACGAAACTTGGCGTGGACGCTCGTCTACCAATGTGACATCCAAATCTATTCTCAAATTTAAATTCTGAGAAGTTGGTCAAAGTTGAAAATCGACCGTGCATTTTCGCTAGACTTGGGCTTAAAGGGTGAGAAAATAGCTCGGAATGTCACGAAAGTTGGCGTGTGCATTTGTCTACCAACAAGACATCCAAATCTATGCTGAATTTTTAATTTTGAGAAGTTGGTCAAATTCGAAACTCGACCGTGCATTTTCGCTAGACTTAGGATTAAAGGGTGAGAAAATAGCTCGGAACGTCACGGAAGTTGGCGTGTGCATTTTTCTACCAACGGGAAATCCAAATCTATGCTCAATTTTCAATTCCGAGAAGTTGGTCAAATTCGAAACTCGACCGTGCGTTTTCGCTAGACTTGGGCTTAAAGGGGGAGAGAATAGCTCGGAACGTCATGAAAGTTTGTGTGGACGCTTGTCTACCAATGGGACATCCAAAACTATTCTCAAATTCCAATTCCGAGAAGTTGGTCAAAGTTGAAACTCGATCGTGCGTTTTCGCTAGACTTGGGCGTAAAGGGTGTGAAAATAGCTGGGAACGTCACGAAAGTTGGCGTGGACGCTCATCTACCAATGTGACATCCAAATATATTCTCAAATTTAAATTCCGAGAAGTTGGTCAAAGTTGAAAATCGATCGTGCATTTTCGCTAGACTTAGGCTTAAATGTTCATGTATATGTAACTTCGGAATGTATTTCATCTGTATATTATATTTATATATATTGTACCCTTATAAGAGATGTGTTATTCCTCTATAAGGAAGTGTCGTCATGTGGATTGACAAGTGTCACAAGTGTGTGTACTTGCCGATGGGTTATTAGACCACCTTATGGGGTCGGCCCTAATTATAATATAATATAATGTGGATGTACTCAAGTAGACAAGTCGGCCCCAGTAAGTCACTGGGCAAAAAAGGTGAGTATAAATAGAGATAGGAGATCTCTATTTTACTCATTCGGAAAAGCATCTATCTCTCTCTCTGAAAAGTGGCGCACTAGTGAGGAGGAGGAGGATCATCTGCTAGGAGACTATCTCTGTATTATTTGGTTGTATTTTGGTTGAGCCATTGCTCTCTCTATCTCTGAGGAAGTTGTGGGGTTTTTTCACCTTAGGGTTTTCCCCACGGAAACTCTGTGTCTCTTGTCTCTATGCTTTTGATTCTTGTGATGCTTGTGATGCTTGTCATATTATGATTGTCATGCATTGATATACTGTAGATGTTATTCTCTCAGCAAAGATCCTATAGTATTGTGATTTAATACTCAAAATTTAACATGGTATCAGAGCCTAACTGAGAAGAAGACATTTTGCAGTGATGAAAGCTTGTATTGCTTGTTTATTGGGTTTCTCTCCACAGATTTTTGAAATTCAGTATAGTAGTTTGGATCTACTCATCAAGGTGCATCTTTCTGTCCAATCAGATTTTAGTTTCGAGCATTTTCAGTTTTGGCCCTAAAAATTAGGGTTTCCACAAAAATAGGAATTTCTGGAAACTGAAGGTACAGCTGGAAGCTCCTTGCAAAAGTCGAAGGTTTGAGCTTTGGATCGAGATTTTTGGCTGGGTAGATCTCCGGGAAACTCAAACCCTAATTCAGGGCTCTCCCTAGTGAACCCGGGAGGACAAAAAGGCAATTTTGAAGGGCAAGACTTTGCTGATCTCAATTTCTGAATGTACTAGGCTGATCAGCTCTCCAAGGCGCATCTTTCTATCCTTTCGGAATTTTGAAATTCACATTTTGAATTTTTAGGGTTTCTCTGACAAACCCTAATCCGGGACCAGATCCAGTTTTCAGCACTTCAAGTGGTAAGTCCTAAATCTTTTCTATTTCCATTTGAAGTACTCTTAAAGATGTCTCTTCACACCAAGCTTGAGGATAAGCTTGAAGGGGCTGACAACTTCCGAGCCTGGAAGTATAGGATTGGGCTAATCCTGGAAGAGAATGAGTTGGACTCATATGTGAAAGAAGACATCCCTATCCCAGAGGATGAAGAGGCCAAGGTATTGCACAAGAAGAACTTGGTCAAGGCAAAGAGAATCATTGCTGATTCTATCAAAGACCATCTCATACCCCATGTGTCTTCTCTCAAGACACCCAAAGAGATGTTTGAATCTTTGACCAAGCTGTTTGAAGGAAAGAACATAAATCGAAAGATGACCCTGCGGAACCAATTGAAAGCAGTGAAGTTTCAGAATGGAGAAACCATTCAATCCTACTTTTCAAGGGTTTCTCAGATCAAGGAACAATTAGAAGCAGTAGATGAAATGGTGGAGAATGGTGAAGTGGTAATGACCACTCTAAATGGCCTACCCAGGTCATGGGATTCCTTTATTCAAGGAATTTGTGCAAGGAAGAAGTTGATCTCCTTCAGTAGACTTCGGGAAGAATGTTCTCAAGAAGAAGCTAGACTTATAGCTCGTGAGGAAAAGATGGGAGGAGAAGATCAAGCTCTTGCAGCTCACACAAGGAAAGGAAAGTCCAAGAAAGAACCATCTCACCCCAAGAGATCTTCACATCACTTCAAAGAGAGAAGAGTATGCTTCACCTGTAATGAGAAAGGACATATTTCCATAAATTGTCCCAAGAACAAGAAGGACAACAACATCTCCAACAAGAAGAAGAAGGGTGGCAAAAGAAGGTTTCATGCTCATGCTGCAGAAGATGATGAACCTCCAAAGAAGAAGGCTAGGGCAGAAAGTGACAGTAATGATGACTCATCAAGTGAAGAAGAGTATGTTCTGATCTCTGCTCTCACAGGTACCATCTCCCATGGTTGTAATGATTGGTTGATTGATAGTGGGGCTTCCAAACACATGACTGGGTTTAAAGAATCCTTTGTGAACCTATCTGAACATGAGTCACCCCATAAGGTGAAACTTGGGGATGATTATCAATATCCAATCAAAGGAAGTGGTGAAGCTTCTTACAACTTAGATTCTGGAAAATCTCTGAAGATGAAGGAAGTCCTCTATGTACCTGGGCTCAAGAAGAACTTACTCTCCATCTCTGCTCTAGATGCAAAAGGTATGAGGGTTGCATTTGTTGATGGCCAAGTACTAATGTGGCCAAAGGGAAAGACTATAGATGATGCAGTAGTGATTGGAGAGCAAGAGGGAGGCTTGTATAAATTAAAGGGTCAACCTGAACATGCCATGGTACATGAATCCATGGAGCCAAGTGAACTTTGGCATAGGAGACTTGCTCAGATGCACTATAGAGCACTTCCAATTGCAAGCAAGGCTGTAGAAGGTCTTCCTGAAATCAAGACCAAACATGAAGGGGTTTGCAAAGGATGTGAAAAAGGTAAGAACACTAAGAAGGCTTTCCCAAGCAGTGAAAGCAAGGCAAAAGATATCCTAGAAATCATCCACTCAGATGTATGTGGCCCTATGTCATCCAGCTCCCTGAGTGGGTATGTTTACTATGTATCATTTATTGATGACTTCTCCAGGAAGACTTGGGTATACTTCTTGAAGGGCAAAGATGAGGTGTTTGATAAATTCAAGGAATTCAAAACCTTGATGGAGAATCAAACTAACAAGAAAATCAAAACATTCAGATCTGACAATGGTGGTGAATTCACCTCAAATGACTTCAAGAAGCTTTGCAGTGATTCAGGGATTAAGAGGGAGTTGACTGCTCCTTATAATCCTCAACAGAATGGAGTTGCAGAAAGGAAGAACAGAACCATCATGGAAGCAGCAAGGGCAATGTTGCATGACCAGGATCTTCCTATGCATCTATGGGCAGAAGCAGCTAGAACAGCTGTATATGTGCAGAACAGAACTCCCCACAAGATATTGGACAACAAGACACCAGAAGAAGTCTTTTCTGGTAAGAAACCTGAAGTCAGCCATCTCAGAATATTTGGTTGTCCAGTATATACTCATGTCCCAAAAGAGAAGAGGACTAAACTAGATCCTTCAGGAAAGAAGGGCATCTTTGTGGGTTATAGTGAAAGCTCAAAGGCATACAGAATATACTTTCCAGGGTTCAAGAAGATTGATGTCAGTAGGGATGTAACATTTGATGAAAACACAGCATTCATCAAATCAAGGAAGTCACCTACCGAAGTTTATGAAGAGCCTAAGGAAACAAGATTTCAGGACACTACCATGACTGATGCAGTTCCAGAAACTGATCGTGAGTTTGAAGATCCACAAGAACCTGTAGATCCACCCCTTGAGGAAAACTCTCACAAGAGGAAACCTGTATGGGCTAGAGAGCTCATTCATGATGCAGAAAGATTTGGCATTCCAGAAGAAGAACACAGAGAAAAGAAGAGAACCAGATCACACACCAGTTATGTTGCTTTACTCTGTGACATCATGAACAAAGAGCCTTCCAGTTATGAAGAGGCAGCAGAAAAGAAAGAATGGAAGGATGCTATGATTGAGGAATATCAATCAATTATGAAGAATGATGTTTGGGATGTTGTCCCAAGACCTAAAGGGAAGTCTGTTGTGACTTCCAAGTGGATCTACAAAATCAAGCATGCTGCAGATGGAAGTGTGGAAAAATATAAAGCAAGATTCGTAGCTCGTGGTTTCTCTCAGAAGGAAGGAATAAACTATGAAGAAACCTTTGCACCTGTAGCCAGGTATACTTCCATCAGAACAGTACTTGCCCTGGCTGCAGCAATGAAATGGAAAATACACCAGATGGATGTCAAGACTGCCTTCCTGAACGGTGTAGTAGAAGAGGAAGTATATGTGGAACAACCACTTGGTTTTGAAATACATAACAGGGAATCATATGTATGCAGATTGAAGAAAGCCTTGTATGGCTTGAAGCAAGCCCCCAGAACCTGGTATGGTAGGATGGACAGTTTCCTATCTAGTTTGGGCTTTACCAAGAGTAAAGCGGATTCCAACCTTTACTACAAGGTTGAGGAAGGGAATCCTGTGATTATACTACTGTATGTGGATGACCTATTTGTGACAGGAGATGACAGACTGATTGCGGATACCAAGAGGAAGCTTGCAGCTGAATTCGATATGAAAGACTTGGGAATGATGCACTATTTCCTAGGTATGGAGGTGTGGCAGAGTGCAGGTGGGATTTTCCTTGGTCAAGGGAAGTGCACAGTAGATATTCTGAAGAGATTTGGAATGATGGATTGCAAGGCCATGGCCACACCTATGGCATCGAATCTGAAGCTTCTATGTGATGCTTCATCTGAGCCAGTTGATATCACTATGTATCGTCAGATGATTGGGTCCTTGATGTACCTGACGAACACGAGACCGGATATTTGCTTTGCTGTGAACACATTGAGCCAGTTTCTGACGGATCCGAGGAATGTTCACCTGGTTGCTGTAAAGCATGTTCTGAGGTACCTGAAGGGTACAGTGGATTATGGGCTCAAATATGAAGCAAATCAAAAGTTTAACCTACAGGGTTATGTTGATTCAGATTGGGCTGGCAGTGCTGCAGATAGGAAGAGCACATCTAGATGTTGCTTCAGTATGGGATCAGGTGTGATCTCTTGGTTTAGCAGGAAGCAGTCCTGTGTAGCACTGAGTACAGCTGAGGCAGAGTATGTTGCAGCCTGTTCAGCTAGTTGTGAGGCAGTATGGCTACGGAAGCTACTATCTGAGTTATTTGATCTCCCGTTGGAGGCTACTGGTATCTTCTGTGATAACCAGAGTTGTGTGAAGCTGTCTGAGAACCCAGTGTTTCGTGACAGGTCGAAACACATAGAGATCAAATATCACTATATCAGGGATATGGTGCAGAGAGGAGCTGTGAAGCTCCTGTATGTTGTGACGGACGAGCAGATTGCAGATGTGCTGGCGAAGCCACTAGCCAGAGTGAAGTTCGAGTACTTCAGAGAGAGGATTGGCGTGCTTCAGATCGAGGAAACTTCGAGGAAGAAGTGATGGACACATTTGCTGAAGCCATTCCAAGCATGTTGGAAGGGGGATCCTTCACATGGCTGTGGATGTAAGCGCTGGATGGTGAACATCAGGAGGATGTTCTGGTTTCTGCTTAGATATGATTAGTTGTATCATGTATATGTATTTTGTGTATGCATCATGTTGAATGCTGGATATGATCAGTTGGATCATTATATGTATGTATGTATGCATCATGTTGGATGCTGGATATGATCGGTTGGATCATGTGTCTTTATTTTGTATATGCATCATGTTGGATGCTGGATATGATCGGATGGATCATGTGTATTTTGTATATGCATCATGTTGGATGCTGGATATGATCGGGTGGATCATGTGTATGTATTTTTGTATGAACGCATCATGTTGGGTGCTGATGGATACATTGTGTGGATCATGTATCTTTGTATGATCAGGTAGATCATGTATGCTGATGGATACACTGTGTGGATCATGTATCTTTGTATGATCAGGTAGATCATGTATGCTGATGGATACATTGTGTGGATCATGTATCTTTGTATGATCAGGTAGATCATGTATGCTGATGGATACATTGTGTGGATCATGTATCTTTGTATGATCAGGTAGATCATGTATGTTGATAGATACATTGTGTGGATCATGTATCTATGTATGTATCAGGTGGATACTTGGATGATCGTGGATGACGAGCTTCTCCAGACGACATGCAGCAGGATGTTGCAGTGATGATGATCAGGATGATCATGTGTACATCAGGATGATGTTTGATGAGTATCAGATGATACTTTATGGCCGTGGATCAGGTTGTGCAAGTAAGCATGTAATTTGTGCCCTGGGAGATTTGCAGATGGTCTTTCGAGGTTTTGCCTATGGCATGTAATTCGGTGCCCTGGGACATCTGGCAAATGCTCTTGCGAGGTTTTGCTTGGGAGGACATGTAATTTGTGCCCTGGGAGATTTCAGGTCGGAGTTGTGTACCCGTAACATCCTGAGATGCTCTTGCGAGGTTTTGTCCTATGGCATGTAATTTGCTCCTGGGAGATCTGGACAGGATGAAAAAGGCCTCAGATGCTTCAGCCAGGTTTTGCCATGACCACATGTAATTTTCTCCTGGGAGATCTGGACAGGATGAAAAAGGCCTCAGATGCTTCAGCCAGGTTTTGTGGTGAGATCACATGTAATGTGCTCCTGGGAGATCCGACAGGTAGAGCCGAGTGCTCGTAACAGCCTGGGATGCTTCAGCCAGGTTTTGTGATGGGTCACATGTAATGTGCTCCTGGGAGATCCTACAGGTAGAGCTGTGTGCTCGTAATAGCCTGGGATACTGCAGCCAGGTTTTGTGACGCACGTAATAAGTCCTGAGGATTCCACAGTATGGCCAGTGATGATGAAGACCTGCAGATGGCGGGCCTACATCCAGTATGAAAAAGGACTGGCTCTGTAGAACTTCCTATGACGAGTAGAGACAGAGATTGGACGAGATAGCAGCAGCAGTGACGATGACGATGACGATGCATCGATGACGATGATCCAGAGAAGAAGACTTGTCTAGCAGATCTGTGTCGAGAAATACCTTCCTAGTTAAGAGGGAGTGTTGATGTATATGTAACTTTGGAATGTATTTCATCTGTATATTATATTTATATATATTGTACCCTTATAAGAGATGTGTTATTCCTCTATAAGGAAGTGTCGTCATGTGGATTGACAAGTGTCGCAAGTGTGTGTACTTGCCGATGGGTTATTAGACCACCTTATGGGGTCGGCCCTAATTATAATATAATATAATGTGGATGTACTCAAGTAGACAAGTCGGCCCCAGTAAGTCACTGGGCAAAAAAGGTGAGTATAAATAGAGATAGGAGATCTCTATTTTACTCATTCGGAAAAGCATCTATCTCTCTCTCTGAAAAGTGGCGCACTAGTGAGGAGGAGGAGGATCATCTGCTAGGAGACTATCTCTGTATTATTTGGTTGTATTT
The DNA here is from genome assembly GCA_027924585.1 of Larix kaempferi. Taxonomy (NCBI): domain Eukaryota; kingdom Viridiplantae; phylum Streptophyta; class Pinopsida; order Pinales; family Pinaceae; genus Larix; species Larix kaempferi. The sequence goes on from BSBM01002122.1 coordinate 95,383, forward strand.
TGGTTGAGCCATTGCTCTCTCTATCTCTGAGGAAGTTGTGGGGTTTTTTCACCTTAGGGTTTTCCCCACGGAAACTCTGTGTCTCTTGTCTCTATGCTTTTGATTCTTGTGATGCTTGTGATGCTTGTCATATTATGATTGTCATGCATTGATATACTGTAGATGTTATTCTCTCAGCAAATATCCTATAGTATTGTGATTTAATACTCAAAATTTAACATTAAAGGGTGAGAAAATAGCTCGGAATGTCATGAAAGTTGGCGTGCACATTTGTCTACCAACGGGAAATCCAAATGTATGCTCAATTTTCAATTTCGAGAAGTTGGTCAAATTTGAAACTCGACTGTGCGTTTTCGCTAGACTTGGGCTTAAAGGGGGAGAAAATAGCTCAGAACGTCACGAAAGTTGGTGTGGACGCTTGTCTACCAATGGGACATCCAAAACTATTCTCAAATTTCAATTCCGAGAAGTTGGTCAAAGTTGAAACTCGATTGTGCGTTTTCGCTATACTTGGGCTTAAAGGGTGTGAAATTAGCCCATAATGTCACGAAAGTTGTTGTGCGCAAATGTCTAAAAATGGGACATCCAAACCTATGCTCAATCTTCAATTACGAGAAGTTGGTGAAAGTTGAAACTCGACCATACGTTTTCACTACAGGAGAAAATAGCTTGGAAAGTCACTAAAGTTGGTGTGGACGCTTGTCTACCAATGGGACATCCAAAACTATTCTCAAATTTCAAATCCAAGAAATTGGTCAAAGTTGAAACGCCACCATGCGTTTTCTCTAGACTTGGGATTAAAGTGTGTGAGATTAGCTCATAAAATCACTAAAGTTGTAGTGCGCACATGTCTACAAATGTGACATCCAAATCTATTCTCAAATTTAAATTGCGAGAGGTTGGTCAAAGTTGAAAATTGACCGTGCGTTTTCCCTAGACTTGGGCTTAAAGGGTGTGAAATTAGCTCGGAACGTCACGAAATTTGGCGTGTGCATTTTTCTACCAACGGGAAATCCAAATCTATGCTCAATTTTTAATTCTGAGAAGTTGGTCAAATTCGAAACTCGACCATGCGTTTTCGCTAGACTTGGGCTTAAAGGGGGAGAAAATAGCTCGGAACGTCGGGAAAGTTTGTGTGGACGCTTGTTTACCAATGGGACATCCAAAACTATTCTCAGATTTCAAATCCAAGAAATTGGTCAAAGTCGAAACGCCACCATGCGTTTTCTCTAGACTTGGGATTAAAGTGTGTGAGATTAGCTCGTAAAATCACGAAAGTTGTAGTGCGCACATGTCTACAAATGTGACATCCAAATCTATTCTCAAATTTAAATTGCGAGAGGTTGGTCAAAGTTGAAAATTGACCGTGCATTTTCCCTAGACTTGGTCTTAAAGGGTGTGAAATTAGCTCGGAACGTCACGAAAGTTGGCGTGCGCACTTGTCTACCAACAGGACATCCAAATCTATGCTCGATTTTCAATTCTGAGAATTTGGTCAAAGTCGAAACTCGATCGTGCGTTTTCCCTAGGCTTGGGCTTAAAGGGTGTGAAATTAGCTCGGAACGTCACGAAAGTTGGCGTTGACGCTCGTCTACCAATGCGACATCCAAAACTATTCCCAAATTTCAAATCCAAGAAATTGGTCAAAGTCGAAACGCCACCATGCATTTTCTCTAGACTTGGGATTAAAGTGTGTGAGATTAGCTCGTAAAATCACGAAAGTTGTAGTGCGCACATGTCTACAAATGTGATATCCAAATCTATTCTCAAATTTAAATTGCGAGAGGTTGGTCAAAGTTGAAAATTGACCATGCGTTTTCCCTAGAGTTGGGCTTAAAGGGTGTGAAATTAGCTCGGAACGTCACGAAATTTGGCGTGTGCATTTTTCTACCAACGGGAAATCCAAATCTATGCTCAATTTTAAATTCTGAGAAGTTGGTCATATTCAAAGCATTTTCGCTAGACTTGGACTTAAAGGGGGAGAAAATAGCTCGGAACGTCGCGAAAGTTTTTGTGGACGCTTGTCTACCAATGGGACATCCAAAACTATTCTCAAATTTCAAATCCAAGAAATTGGTCAAAGTCGAAACGCCACCATGCGTTTTCTCTAGACTTGGGATTAAAGTGTGTGAGATTAGCTCGTAAAATCACGAAAGTTGTAGTGCGCACATGTCTACAAATGTGACATCCAAATCTATTCTCAAATTTAAATTGCGAGAGGTTGGTCAAAGTTGAAAATTGACCGTGCGTTTTCCCTAGACTTGGGCTTAAAGGGTGTGAAATTAGCCCGGAACGTCATGAAATTTGGCGTGTGCATTTTTCTACCAACGGGAAATCCAAATCTCTGCTCAATTTTAAATTTTGAGAAGTTGGTCATATTCGAAACTCGACCGTGTGTTTTCGCTAGACTTGGGCTTAAAGGGGGAGAAAATAGCTCGGAACGTCATGAAAGTTAGTGTGGACGCTTGTCTACCAATGGGACATCCAAAACTATTCTCAAATTTCAATTCCGAGAAGTTGGTCAAAGTTGAAACTCAATCGTGCGTTTTTGCTAGATTGGGCTTAAAGGGCGTGAAAATAGCTCGAAACGTCACGAAAGTTGGCATGGATGCTCATCTACCAATGCGACATCCAAATCTATTCTCAAATTTAAATTCTGAGAAGTTGGTCAAAGTTGAAAATCGACCGTGCATGTTTGCTAGACTTGGGCTTAAAGGGAGGGAAAATAACTCGGAACGTCACGAAAGTTGGCGTGCGCACTTGTCTACCAATGGGACATCCAAATCTATTCTCATATTTCAATTCCGAGAAGTTGGTCAAAGTCGAAACGCCACCATGCGTGTTCGCTAGACTTGAGCTTAAAAGGTGTGAAATTAGCTCGTAATGTGACAAAAGTTGTTGTGCGCGAATGTCTACAAATGGGACATCCAAATCTATGCTCAATTTTCAATTCCGAGAAGTTGGTGAAAGTCGTAACTCGACTGTACGTTTTCGCTACAGTTGGGCTTAAAGGTGGAGAAAATAGCTCGGAACGTAACGAATGTTGGTGTGGATGCTTGTCTACCAATGGGACATCCAAAACTATTCTCAAATTTCAATTCCGAGAAGTTGGCCAAAGTTGAAAATCGACCGTGCATTTTCGCTACACTTAGGCTTAAAGGGTGAGAAAATAGCTCGAAACGTCACGAAAGTTGGCGTGCGCATTTGTCTACCAACGGTACATCCAAATCTATGCTCAATTTTCAATTCCGAGAAGTTGGTCAAATTCGAAACTCGACCATGCGTTTTCGCTCGACTTGAGCTTAAAGGGTGTGAAATTAGCTCATAATGTGACGAAAGTTGTTGTGCGCGAATGTCTATAAATGGGACATCCAAATCTATGCTCAATTTTCAATTCGGAGAAGTTGGTGAAAATCATAACTCGACTGTGCGTTTTCACTACAGTTGGGCTTAAAGGGGGAGAAAATAGCTCGGAACGTAACGAATGTTGGTGTGGATGCTTGTCTACCAATGGGACATCCGAAACTATTCTCAAATTTCAATTCTGAGAAGTTGGTCAAAGTTGAAACTCGATCGTGCGTTTTCGCTAGACTTGGGCTTAAAGGGTGTGAAAATAGCTCAGAACGTCATGAAAGTTGGTGTGGACGCTCGTCTACCAATGTGACATCCAAATCTATTCTCAAATTTAAATTTCGAGAAGTTGGTCAAAGCTGAAAATCGACCCTGCATTTTCGCTAGACTTGGGCTTAAAGGGAGAGAAAATAGCTCGGAATGTGACAAAAGTTGGCGTGCGCATTTGTCTACCAACGGGACAGCCAAGTCTATGCTCAATTTTTAATTCCGAGAAGTCGGTCAACTTCGAAACTCGATCGTGCGTTTTTGCTAGACTTGGGCTTAAAGGGGGAGAAAATAGCTCGGAACGTCACGAAAGTTGGTGTGAACGCTTTTCTACCAACGTGACATCCAAATCTATGCTCAATTTTCAATTCCCAGAAGTTGGTCAAATTCGAAACTCGACCGTGCATTTTCGCTAGACTTGGGCTTAAAGGGGGTGAAAATAGCTTAGAACGTCACGAACGTTGGTGTGCGCATTTGTCTACCAACGGGACATCCAAATCTATGCTCAATTTTCAATTCCGAGAAGTTGGTCAAATTGGAAACTCGACCGTGCGTTTTCGCTAGACTTGGGCTTAAAGGGGGCGAAAATAGCTCAGAACGTCACGAAAGTTGGCGTGGACACTTGTCTACCAATGGGACATCCAAAACTATTCTCAAATTTCATTTCCGAGAAGTTGGTCAAAGTTGAAACTCGATCGTGCGTTTTCGCTCGACTTGGGCTTAAAGGGTGTGCAAATAGCTAGGAACGTCACGAAAGTTGGCGTAGATGCTCGTCTACCAATGTGACATCTAAATCTATTCTCAGATTTAAATTCCGAGAAGTTGGTCAAAGTTGAAAATCGACCCTGCATTTTCGCTAGACTTGGGCTTAAAGGGACAGAAAATAGGTCAGAATGTCACGAAAGTTGGCGTGTGCATTTGTCTACCAATAGGACATCCAAATCTATGCTCAATTTTTAATTCCGAGAAGTTGGTAAAATTCGAAACTCGACCGTGCGTTTTGGCTAGACTTAGGCTTAAAGGGTTAGAAAATAGCTCGGACCGTCACGAAAATTGGGGTGCGTATTTTTCTAACAACGGGACATCCAAATCTCTGCTCAATTTTCAATTCTGAGTGGTTGGTCAAATTCGAAACTCGACCGTGCGTTTTCGCTAGACTTGGGCTTAAAGGGCGAGAAAATAGCTCGGAACGTCAGGAAAGTTGGTGTGGACGCTTTTCTACCAATGGGACATCCAAAACTATTCTCAAATTTCAATTCCGAGAAGTTGGTCAAAGTTGAAACTCGATCGTGCATTTTCGCTATACTTTGGCTTAAAGGGTGCGAAAAGTGCTCGGAACGTCACGAAGGTTGGCGTGGACGCTCGTCTACCAATGTGACATCCAAATCTATTCTCAAATTTAAATTGAGAGAAGTTGGTCAAAGTTGAAAATCGACTGTGCATTTTCGCTAGACTTGGGCTTAAGGGTGAGAAAATAGCTCGGAATGTCACGAAAGTTGGCGTGTGCATTTGTCTACCAACAGGACATCCAAATCTATGCTCAATTTTTAATTCCGAGAAGTTGGTTAAATTCGAAACTCGACCGTGCTTTTTCGCTAGACTTAGGCTTAAAGGGTGAGAAAATAGCTCGGAACGTAACGAATGTTGGTGTGGATGCTTGTCTACCAATGGGACATCCAAAACTATTCTCAAATTTCAATTCCGAGAAGTTGGTCAAAGTTGAAACTCGATTGTGCATTTTCACTAGACTTGGGCTTAAAGGGTGTGAAAATAGCTCGGAACGTCACGAAAGTTGGTGTGGATGCTCGTCTACCAATGTGACATCCAAATCTATTCTCAAATTTAAATTCCGAGAAGTTGGTCAAAGTTGAAAATCTCCGTGCATTTTCGCTAGATTTGGGCTTAAAGGTTGAAAAAATAGCTCGGAACGTCACGAAAGTTGGCGTGGGCATTTGTCTACCAACAGGATATCCAAATCTATGCTCAATTTTCAATTCCGAGAAGTTGGTCAAATTCGAAACTCGACCGTGCATTTTCGCTAGACTTGGGCTTAAAGGGGGAGAAAATAGCTCGGAACGTAACGAATGTCGGTGTGGATGCTTGTCTACCAATGGGACATCCAAAACTATTCTCAAATTTCAATTCCGAGAAGTTGGTCAAAGTTGAAACTCGATCATGCGTTTTCCCTAGGCTTGGGCTTAAAGGGGGAGAAAATAGCTCGGAATGTCACGAAAGTTGGTGTGGATGCTTGTCTACCAATGGGACATCCAAAACTATTCTCAAATTTCAATTTTGAGAAGTTGGTCAAAGTTGAAACTCGATCGTGCGTTTTCCCTAGGCTTGGGCTTAAATGGGGAGAAAATAGCTCGGAATGTCACGAAAGTTGGCGTGCGCATTTTTCTACCAATGGGAAATCCAAATCTATGCTCAATTTTTAATTCCGAGAAGTTGGTCAAATTCGAAACTCGATCGTGCGTTTTCCCTAGGCTTGGGCTTAAAGGGGGAGAAAATAGCTCGAGACGTCACGAAAGTTGGTGTGGACGCTTGTCTACCAATGGGACATCCAAAACTATTCTCAAATTTCAAATCGGAGAAGTTGGTCAAAGTTGAAACTCGGTCGTGCGTTTTCGCTAGACTTGGCCTTAAAGGGTGTGAAAATAGCTCGGAACGTCACGAAAGTTGGCGTGCATTTTCGCTAGACTTAGGATTAAATGGTGAGAAAATAGCTCCGAACATGACGAAAGATGGCGTGCGCATTTGTCTACCAATAGTACATCCAAATCTATGCTCAATTTTCAATTCCGAGAAGTTGGTCAAATTTGAAACTTGACCGTGTGTTTTCGCTAGACTTGGGCTTAAAGGGAGGGAAAATAGCTCAGAACGTCATGAAAGTTGGCGTGCGCACTTGTCTACCAACGGGACATCCAAATCTATTCTCATATTTCAATTCCGAGAAGTTGGTCAAAGTCGAAACGCCACCATGCATGTTCGCTAGACTTGAGCTTAGAGGGTGTGACATCCAAATCCATTCTCAAATTTAAATTTCGAGAAGTTGGTCAAAGTTGGAAATCGACCGTGCATTTTCGCTATAATTGGTGTGGATGCTTGTCTACCAATGGGACATCCAAAACTATTCTCAAATTTCAATTCCGAGAAGTTGGTCAAAGTCAGTTTTCACTATACTTGGGAATAAAGGGCGTGAAATTAGCTCGTAACGTCATGAAAGTTGCTGTGCGCGCATGTCTACAAATGGGACATCCAAATCTATTCTCAATTTTCAATTCCAAGAAGTTGGTCAAAGTTGAAACTCAATCGTGCGCTTTCGCTAGACTTGGGCTTAAAGGGTATGAAAATAGCTCGGAACGTCACGAAAGTTGGCGTGGACGCTCATCTACCAATGTGACATCCAAAACTATTCTCAAATTTCAAATCCGAGAAGTTGGTCAAAGTTGAAACTCAGTCGTGCGTTTTCGCTAGACTTGGGCTTAAAGGGCGAGAAAATAGCTCGGAACGTCACGAAAGTTGGCGTGCGTATTTGTCTAACAACGGGACATCCAAATCTCTGCTCAATTTTCAATTCTGAGTGGTTGGTCAAATTCGAAACTCGACCGTGCGTTTTCGCTAGACTTGGGCTTAAAGGGCGAGAAAATAGCTCGGAACGTCACGAAAGTTGGCGTGCGCACTTGTCTACCAATGGGACATCCAAATCTATTCTCAAATTTCAATTCCAAGAAGTTGGTCAAAGCCGAAATGCCACCATGCGTTTTATCTAAACTTGAGCTTAAAGGGTGTAAAATTAGCTCGTAACGTCACGAAAGTTGCTGTGCACGCATGTCTACAAATGGGACATCCAAATCTATTCTCAATTTTCAATTCCGAGAAGTAGCTCAAAGCCGAAACACGACCGTGCGTTTTCTCTAGAGTTGGGCTTAAAGGGGAAGAAAATAGCTCGGAACGTCACGAAAGTTGGCATGTGCACTTGTCTACCAACGGGACATCCAAATCTATTTTCAAATTTAAACTCCCAAAAGTTGGTCAAAGTCGAAATGCCACCATGCGTTTTCGTTAGACTTGAGCTTAAAGGGTGTGAAATTAGCTCGTAACGTCACGAAAGTTGTTGTGCATGCATGTCTACAAATGGGACATCCAAATCTATTCTCAATTTTCATTTCCGAGAAGTAGGTCAAAGCCGAAACACGATCGTGCGTTTTCTCTAGAGTTGGGCTTAAACGGGAAGAAAATAGCTCGGAACGTCACGAAAGTTGGCGTGTGCACTTGTCTACCAATGGGACATCCAAATCCATTCTCAAATTTAAATTCCGAGAAGTCGGTCAAAGTTGAAAATAGCTCGGAACGTCACGAAAGTTGGCGTGTGCACTTGTCTACCAACGGGACATCCAAATCCATTCTCAAATTTAAATTCCGAGAAGTTGGTCAAAGTTGAAAATCGACCGTGCATTTTCGCTAGACCTAGGCTTAAAGGGTTAGAAAATAGCTCGGAATGTCACGAAAGTTGGCGTGCGCATTTGTCTACCAACGGGACATCCAAATCTATGCTCGATTTTCAATTCCGAGAAGTTGGTCAAATTCAAAACTCGACCGTGCGTTTTCGCTAGACTTGGGCTTAAAGGGGGAGAAAATAGCTCGGAACGTCACGAAAGTTGGAATGGACGCTTGTCTACCAATTGGACATCCAAAACTATTCTCAAATTTCAGTTCCGAGAAGTTGGTCAAAGTTGAAACTCAATCGTGCATTTTCGCTAGACTTGGTCTTAAAGGGTGGGAAAATAGCTTGGAACGTCACGAAAGTTTGCGCGCGCACCTGTCTACCAAAGGGACATCCAAATCTATTCTCATATTTCAATTCCGAGAAGTTGGTCAAAGTCGAAATGACACCATGCGTTTTCGCTAGACTTGAGCTTAAAGGGTGTTAAATGAGCTCGTAATGTGACGAAAGTTGTTGTGCACGAATGTCTACAATTGGGACATCCAAACCTATGCTCAATTTTCAATTCCAAGAACTTGGTGAAATTCGTAACTCGACCGTACGTTTTCGCTATAGTTGGACTTAAAGGGGGAGACAATAGCTCGGAACGTAACGAATGTTGGTGTGGATGCTTCTCTACCAATGGGACATCCAAAACTATTCTCAAATTTCAATTCCGAGAAGTTGGTCAAAGTTGAAACTCGATCGTGTGTTTTCGCTAGACTTGGGCTTAAAGGGTGTGAAAATAGCTAGGAATGTCACGAAAGTTGGCGTGTGGACACTCGTCTACCAATGTGACATCCAAATCTATTCTCAAATTTAAATTCCGAGAAGTTGGTCAAAGTTGAAAATCGACCTTGCATTTTCGCTAGACTTGGGCTTAAAGGGAGAGAAAATAGCTCGGAATGTCACGGAAGTTGGCGTGTGCATTTGTTTACCAATAGGACATCCAAATCTATGCTCAATTTTTAATTCCGAGACGTTGGTCAAATTTGAAACTCGACCATGCATTTTCGCTAGACTTAGGCTTAAAGGGTGAGAAAATAGCTCGGAACATAACGAATGTTGGTGTGGATGCTTGTCTACCAATGGGACATCCAAAACTATTCTCAAATTTCAATTCCGAGAAGTTGGTCAAAGTTGAAACTTGATCGTGCGTTTTCGCTAAACTTGGGCTTAAAGGGTGTGAAAATAGCTCGGAACGTCACGAAAGTTGGCGTGGACGCTCGTCTAGCAATGTGACATCCAAATCTATTCTCAAATTTAAATTCCGAGAAGTTGGTCAAAGTTGAAAATCAACCGTGCATTTTCGCTAGATTTGGGCTTAAAGGTTGAAAAAATAGCTCGGAACGTCACGAAAGTTGGTGTGCGCATTTGTCTACCAACGGGACATCCAAATCTATGCTCGATTTTCAATTCCAAGAAGTTGGTCAAATTCGAAACTCGACCGTGCGTTTTCGCTAGACTTGGGCTTAAAGGGGGCGAAAATAGCTCGGAACGTCACAAAAGTTGGTGTGGACGCTTGTCTACCAATGGGACATCCAAATCCATTCTCAAATTTCAATTCCGAGAAGTTGGTCAAAGTTGAAACTCGATCGTGCGTTTTTGCTAGACTTGGGCTTAAAGGGTGTGAAAATAGCTTGGAACGTCAGGAAAGTTGGCATGGACGCTCGTTTACCAATGTGACATCCAAATCTATTCTCAAATTTAAATTCCGAGAAGTTGGTCAAAGTTGAAAATCGACCCTGAATTTTCGCTAGACCTTGGCTTAAAGGGAAAGAAAATAGCTTGGAATGTCATGAAAGTTGGCGTGTGCATTTGTCTACCAATAGGACATCCAAATCTATGCTCAATTTTTAATTCCGCTAGACTTAGGCTTAAAGGGTGACAAAATAGCTCGGATCGTCACGAAAGTTGGCGTGCGTATTTGTCTAACAACGGGACATCCAAATCTTTGCTCAATTTTCAATTCCGAGTGGTGTTAAATTTTCTGAATTTACTTCAATATGATCTAGGATCTTAACTGAGAGAACAACATGTACAGCATATCTACAGCATATCAATCATGGAGACAATAATGCAAGCACACAAGAGACACAAAGATTTACTTGGGGAAAACCATAAAGGTGAAAAACCCCAATAACTTCCTCAGAGATAGATAGAGCAATGATACAACCAACCAATAGAGATAGCCATAACCTAGCAGCAATCCTCCTCCTCCATAAGTGCGCCTCTCCTCCTTGAGAGCATGTGTGAGAAGTGAGTGAGTAAATAGAGTGCCTCCCGCACTCTATTTATACTTGACTTGACTTGCCTTTTTACCTAACTCATGTAGGCTCGAACTTAACCACATAACATAATGCTGAGTGGGCCGACCCCCAATAGGGTGGTCTAATAACCCTTTGACCCACATGACTTATACAGGGCCGACCCCAAATAAGGTGGTCTAATAACCCATCAAGTATAAGTTACGACACTTACAATATAAATGACGACACTTCCTTATAGAGGAATAATACCATCTCTATAGGAATACAATATACATATATGTGAAATACATTCCGAAGTTACATATACATCAACACTCCCTCTTAACTAGGAAGGTATTTCTCAGCACAGTTCTTCTAGCACAAGTCATCTTCTCTGGATCATCGTCACTGGATAATCGTCATCGAGTCATCATCATCGTCACTGCTGCTACTATCTCAATCAATCTCTGAATCTACTCGTCATAGGAAGTTCTACAGAGCCAGTCCTTTTTCATACTGGATGTAGGCCCACCACCTGCAGGTCTTCGTCATCACTGGCCATACTGTGGAATCCTCAGGACTTATTACGTGCGTCACAAAACCTGGCTGCAGTATCCCAGGCTATTACAAGCACACAGCTCTACCTGTAGGATCTCCCAGGAGCACATTACATGTGACCCATCACAAAACCTGGCTGAAGCATCCCAGGCTGTTACGAGCACACGGCTCTACCTGTCGGATCTCCCAGGAGCACATTACATGTGATCTCACCACAAAACCTGGCTGAAGCATCCTAGGATGTTACGAGCACACAGCTCTACTTGTCGGATCTCCCAGGAGCACATTACATGTGGTCCACCACAAAACCTGGCTGAAGCATCTGAGGCCTTTTTCATCCTGTCCAGATCTCCCAGGAGCAAATTACATGTGGTCATGGCAAAACCTGGCTGAAGCATCTGAGGCCTTTTTCATCCTGTCCAGATCTCCCAGGAGCAAATTACATGCCATAGGACAAAACCTCGTAAGAGCATCTGCCAGATATCCCAGGGCACCGAATTACATGCCATAGGCAAAACCTCGAAAGACTATCTGCAGATCTCCCAGGGCACAAATTACATGTCCTCCCAAGCAAAACCTCGCAAGAGCATTTGCCAGATGTCCCAGGGCACCGAATTACATGCCATAGGCAAAACCTTGAAAGACCATCTGCAAATCTCCCAGGGCACAAATTACATGCTTTCCTGCACAACCTGATCCACGGCCACAAAGTATCATCTGATACTCATCATCATCAGTGCAACATCCTGCTGCATGTCATCTGGAGAAGCTCGTCATCCACGATCATCCTGATCATACAATGCATCCATCTGATGCACACATAGATACATGATCCACACAATGTATCCATCAATCATACATGATCTACCTGACCATACAAAGATACATGATCCACACAATGTACCCATCAACATACATGATCTACCTGATCATACAAAGATACATGATCCACACAATGTATCCAACAGCATCCATGATCTACCTGATCATACAAAGATACATGATCCACACAATGTATCCAACAGCATCAGTGATCTACCTGATCATACAAAGATACATGATCCACACAATGTATCCAACAACATCCATGATCTACCTGATCATACAAAGATACATGATTCACACAATGTATCCAACAACATCCAACATGATGCGTTCATACATAAATGATCCAACTGATCATATCCAACATACAACATGATGCGTACATACATAAATGATCCAACTGATCATATCCAAGCAGAAACAAGAACATCATCCTGATGCTCATAATCCAGCGCTTACATCCACAGCCATGTGAAGGATCCTCCTTCCAACATGCTTGGAATGGCTTCAGCAAATGTGTCCATCACTTCTTCCTCGAAGTTTCCTCGATCTGAAGAACGCCAATCCTCTCTCTGAAGTACTCGAACTTCACTCTGGCTAGTGGCTTCGCCAGCACATCTGCAATCTGCTCGTCCGTCACAACATACAGAAGCTTCACAGCTCCTCTCTGCACCATATCCCTGATATAGTGATATTTGATCTCTATGTGTTTCGACCTGTCATGAAACACTGGGTTCTTGAACAGCTTCACACAACTCTAGTTATCACAGAAGATACCAGTAGCATCCAACAGGAGATCAAATAACTCAGACAGTAGCTTCCGTAGCCATACTACCTCACAACTAGTTGAACAGGCTTCAACATACTCTGCCTCAGCTGTACTCAGTGCTACGCAGGACTGCTTCCTGCTAAACCAAGAGATCACACCTGATCCCATACTGAAGCAACACCCAGATGTGCTGTTCCTATATGCAGCACTGCCATCCCAATCTGAATCAACATAACCCTACAGGTTAAACTTTTGATTCGCCTCATACCTTAGCCCATAATCCACTGTACCCTTCAGGTACCTCAGAACATGCTTTACAGCAACCAGGTGAACACTCCTCGAATCCGTCAGGAACTGGCTCAATGTGTTCACAACAAAGCAAATGTCTGGTCTAGTGTTCGTCAGGTACATCAAGGACCCAATTATCTGACGATACATAGAGACATCAATCGGCTCAGATGAAGCATCACATAGAAGCTTCAGATTCGATGCCATAGGTGTGGCCATGGCCTTGCAATCCATCATCCCGAATCTTTTCAGGATATCTACTGTGTACGTCCCTTGTCCAAGGAAGATTCCTTCTACACTCTGCCACACCTCCATGCCAAAAACAAATAGTGCATCATCCCCAAGTTCTTCATCTCGAACTCGGTAGTAAGCTTTCGCTGCGTGTCGGCAATCAATCTATCTTCACCATACCAAGTTCTGCACATATATGATTTCCTATCATGTGTCTCAGAACCAAGTGGCTAGTTCTTCTTCAACTACACCATTCAAGAAAGTTGTCTTGAATCCATCTGGTGTATCTTCTATTTCATCACTTTTATATTTCTCTATGCTGCCATCTGCAACATGATTGATCTGAAAGTTCTATTTGAAAGTCACAACAGACTTCCCTTTAGCTCTTGGGATCGCATCCCAAACATCATTCTTCATGATCGACGGATCATGGCATTCCATTTCTTCATCCCAGATCCTGGGAAATTCAATATCTTCAATAGATATCTTTGTTGCTGGAACAAATGTTGTAGTCCTTTTGTAGGTGAAGATATACGGTCTTTCCTACAAAACAGGTTAAATTGCATGATTAGAAACATCTCATAATTTTCAGAACAAATTCTTACACATGAAGAAATATGTCATACAGTCATGCAATTATTTTAGCCAATGCTTCAATACAACATTTATCCATATCCCGTAACTTTCTAGATGCCTTCCAATCTCTACCAGAACATTGTTAAGAGTGTGCACAACTCCCAACATGTCAGCAAAGAGGTTTCATTCTAGATAAGTAGCAATGGAATGTTGTACAGTGCCATAGGCCACTTACCCATGTATATTAGTAGTATATTGTTCATCAATGCAACTATTCTAATATGCACAATACATATCCTAAGTCTAGGAACATGGGCATATACATCATTGAACAATTTTATTCAAAACAAACACATATGCAAGAAATGACAATACTTATCTTTGTTTGTTCGTTATGTGGACTCCCTCTGAGTCTTCACTTCCTTACAGGAGCTACCGGAGTCCTAATCTGAAGTAGCTTCTTCTACACCTTTCTGTTGTGGAATGTAGAGAGATGGTCAACTCCCTCTGAATATCTGCATCCTTGCATAAACCACTGGAGTGTACTCCCTCTTGATCTTTGCTTCCTGGATTACCTGTCCTTGAACTTACATTCATCCTTGGTTCCTATGCATGCTTATTAGTATCATGATTGTGTTATCCTTGTGATCTCATATAAAATCATACATTCATTAGTATACTATTAAAACACAATAATCTCACGCATGTATAGTCATGAACATTTCAAACAGAAAATAATAAGCATTAGCATTCAAGGTTTATCTAGGATTCTTATGGTTAGTCAAATCATAATAAACATAACATGTCTAAACCTGTAATTATTCAAACCTATACCATCATGATTTTTCTGGTTAGTCATTACATCAATTATGGTAAGAAACATAATATGCATACAATCATGATTATTCAAACCTATGACTTCATGAATAATCATTATCAACAACAGTATAAGATCCTAACACAAGGTAGGATTCTATCTTGATATAGGAAAAACATACCTGGATTAGCATGCTAGCTATTTATGTCTAACATACTCACATGATGTCTTCTTGTTCTTCTTCAATGACTTGTGCTAGTAACCTGTATATCTCATAGGTTAACTATTACAAAACCAAGTTATACATACCTCGTAAATGAATCTTCTATGAGATCCATGACAATTGATGAATCTTTATCCTCATGTCATCATGATCATATGTTCTTGAACTGGAACATGATTTGTCTTTCTTGGTGTACCTTTCATGTTAGTAGGCGACATAAACCTCATACAACACCATAATGCATTAGTACAATCATAAGTGTCAACACCCTATCCAATGAATATTTTCTATCATGCATTCATAATTTTGTTAAGGTGATACAGAAAAGCTAAGATCAAGATTGTACTAACCGTAATAACATGAAGACAAACATACCATAAAATTAGTCATGGACAAATATCGAAACATACCTCGATGAGTCATACCTGTCGAGATCGCTTGTAATCTTCTTATGTAAGGCCTTAGCCTCATCTCCCTCTGAAACAGGAACTTCTTCACTCATGCAGATGATCAATCCATCTTCTTCTAGGATTAACCCAATCCACTTGATTTGCAAGAACTGGACTTCGAGCTGGATATGGGTTTGTCAGAGAAACCCCAAAAATTCAAACTTTGAATTTCAAACTTTCGAAAAGATAGAACTATGCGCCTTGATGAGCTGATCAAACTGGTATATTCAGAATTTGAAAACTGCAAAGTTTCACTCCTCAATTTTGCCTTTGAAACTTCCGGATTCACTGGACGTGACCCTGAACTGGGGTTTGATGAAGCCCACTCTTCTTCCCAATCAAAATGTTTGATCCAAAGCTCTAAGCTTCTATTTTTCCGAGGAGCTTCCAGCCGTGGTCACAGATTTCAAAAATTCCCATTTTTACAGAAGCCCTAATTTTCCACTTTTTTGATCAAAGTCCCGAACTAGGGTCTAATCAAGCCCGACCTTCTGCCCAACCAAAAATTCTGATCTTGGTCTCTAAATTTCTATTTTGATGAGTAGCATCCAGTCGTGGTCTCCGATTACAAAAATTCCAACTTTCTTCAAAGCCCTAAATTCCGGAAGCCATGAATGAAGGTACCAAAAAATAATTCTGTTTTGACAGAAATATGTACCTGATTGTTTCTGGTGTAACTCCGAAATTTTTGATCCACAGGGTCTAAAAAAGTTTCTTGAGATAGCCTGACCTGTTATCTTTCCATCCTGATAGGTCTGACCTCAATTGGATTCTCTGAGAGAGAGTTATGCCAAATGTCGCAACGTGACCTGTTTTGGGATAAAACAGGAGAGCGAACTTGTACGGCGTGCCACATGTCACTTTTTTAACTTCGGCCTCTAAAAAAAATTTCTGAGATATCTCGGCCTGTTACTTTTCCATCCTGACAGGTCTGACCTCAATTGGACTCTCTGAGAGAGAGTTATGCCAAATGTCGCAACGTGACCTGTTTATGGGATAATACAGGAGAGCGCACTTGTACGGCGTGCCACGTGTCACTGGTTCAACTTCGGCCTCTGAAAACGTTTTCTGAGATAGTACAGACTGTTTAATACCTGTCACATTTTACTAAATTTCATTTGGAGCTTCCTAGCCCAAGATATGACCTTTTTCCCAAGGTCACCTGATTTTGACTCAGATCTGGAAGAGGCAGAAACCCTATATTGTACAGATCATAAATCACAAAGTACAACGAATTAGAGGTTGTCCTTTGGACACAAGATACCTGGAGATCTTAGCTTCGGCCTGTAACAATTTCAGATCCGAAAACTTCGCCAAAACGTATTTATAGCGAAAGTGCTACGATGACTGGTTTTTGCTATATCAAGCCCTAGCATCGTAAGTGCAACAAGTGTCATACATGCCATATCATGCCTTCTTTCAGGCTAGCTCTGATACCATGTTAAATTTTCTGAATTTACTTCAATATGATCTAGGATCTTAACTGAGAGAACAACATGTACAACATATCTACAGCATATCAATCATGGAGACAATAATGCAAGCACACAAGAGACACAAAGATTTACTTGGAGAAAACCATAAAGGTGAAAAACCCCAATAACTTCCTCAGAGATAGATAGAGCAATGATACAACCAACCAATAGAGATAGCCATAACCTAGCAGCAATCCTCCTCCTCCATAAGTGCGCCTCTCCTCCTTGAGAGCATGTGTGAGAAGTGAGTGAGTAAATAGAGTGCCTCCCGCACTCTATTTATACTTGACTTGACTTGCCTTTTTACCTAACTCATGTAGGCTCGAACTTAACCACATAACATAATGCTGAGTGGGCCGACCCCCAATAGGGTGGTCTAATAACCCTTTGACCCACATGACTTATACAGGGCCGACCCCAAATAAGGTGGTCTAATAACCCATCAAGTATAAGTTACGACACTTACAATATAAATGACGACACTTCCTTATAGAGGAATAATACCATCTCTATAGGAATACAATATACATATATGTGAAATACATTCCGAAGTTACATATAAATCAACAAGTGGTTGGTCAAATTCGAAACTCGACCGTGCGTTTTCGTTAGACTTAGGCTTAAAGGGTGAGAAAATAGCTCGGAACATCATGAAAGTTGGTGTGGACGCTTGTCTACCAATGGGACATCCAAAACTATTCTCAAATTTCAATTCCGAGAAGTTGGTCAAAGTTGAAACTCGATCGTGCGTTTTCGCTAGACTTGGGCTTAAAGGGTGTGAAAATAGCTAGGAATGTCACGAAAGTTGGCGTGGACGCTCGTCTACCAATGTGACATCCAAATCTATTCTCAAATTTAAATTCTGAGAAGTTGGTCAAAGTTGAAAATCGACCATGCATTTTCCTAGACTTGGGCTTAAAGGGTGAGAAAATAGCTCGGAATGTCACGAAAGTTGGCGTGTGCATTTGTCTACCAACAGGACATCCAAATCTATGCTAAATTTTTAATTCCGAGAAGTTGGTCAAATTCGAAACTCGACCATGCGTTTTCGCTAGACTTAGGCTTAAAGGGTGATAAAATAGCTCGGAACGTCACGAATGTTGGCGTGTGCATTTTTCTACCAACGGGAAATCCAAATCTATGCTCAATTTTCAATTCCGGGAAGTTGGTCAATTTCGAAACTCGACCGTGCGTTTTCGCTAGACTTGGGCTTAAAGGGGGAGAAAATAGCTCGGAACGTCACGAAAGTTTGTGTGGACGCTTGTCTACCAATGGGACATCCAAAACTATTCTCAAATTTCAATTCCGAGAAGTTGGTCAAAGTTGAAACTCGATCGTGCGTTTTTCGCTAGACTTGGGCTTAAAGGGTGTGAAAATAGCTCGGAACGTCACGAAAGTTGGCGTGGACGCTCATCTACCAATGTGACATCCAAATCTATTTTCAAATCTAAATTCGGAGAAGTTGGTCAAAGTTGAAAATCGACCCTGCATTTTCGCTAGACTTGGGCTTAAAGGGAGTGAAAATAGGTCGGAATGTCACGAAAGTTGGCGTGCGCATTTGTCTAACAACAGGACATGCAAATCTCTGCTCAATTTTCAATTCTGAGTGGTTGGTCAAATTCGAAACTCGACCGTGCGTTTTCGTTAGACTTGGGCTTAAAGGGTGTGAAATTAGCTCGGAACGTCACGAAATTTGGCGTGGACGCTTGTCTACCAATGCGACATCCAAATCTATTCTCAAATTTAAATTCCGAGAAGTTGGTCAAAGTTGAAAATTGACCATGCATTTTCGCTAGACTTAAGCTTAAAGGGTGAGAAAATAGCTCGGGACGTGGACGCTCGTCTACCAATGTGACATCCAAATCTATTCTCAAATTTAAATGCCGAGAAGTTGGTCAAAGTTCAATATCGACCGTGCATTTTCGTTAGACTTAGGCTAAAGGGTGAGAAAATAGCTTAGAACGTCACGAAAGTTGGTGTGCGCATTTGTCTACCAACGGGACATCCAAATCTATGCTTAATTTTCAATTCCGAGAAGTTGGTCAAATTCGAAAGTCGACCGTGCGTTTTCGCTAGACTTGGGCTTAAAGGGGGAGAAAATAGCTCGGAACGTCATGAAAGTTGGTGTGGACGCTTGTCTACCAATGGGACATCCAAAACTATTCTCAAATTTCAATTCCGAGAAGTTGGTCAAAGTTGAAACTCGATCGTGCATTTTCGCTAGACTTGGGCTTAAAGGGTGTGAAATTAGCTCGTAATGTCACGAAAGTTGTTGTGCGCGTATGTCTACAAATGGGACATCCAAATCTATTCTCAATTTTCAATTACGAGAAGTTGGTCAAAGATGAAACGCGACCGTGCGTTTTCTCCAGAGTTGGGCTTAAATGGGAAGAAAATAGCTCGGAATGTCACGAAAGTTGGTGTGGACGCTTGTCTACCAATGGGACATCCAAATCTATTTTCAAATTTCAATTCCCAGAAGTTGGTCAAAGTCGAAATGCCACCATGGGTTTTCACTATACTTGGGAATAAAGGGCATGAAATTAGCTCGTAACGTCATGAAAGTTGTTGTTCGTGCATGTCTACAAATGGGACATCCAAATCTATTCTCAATTTTCAATTCCGAGAAGTTGGTCAAGGATGAAATGCGACCGTGTGTTTTCTCTAGAGTTGGGCTTAAATGGGATGAAAATAGCTCGGAATGTAACGAAAGTTGGTGTGGACGCTTGTCTACCAATGGGACATCCAAATCTATTCTCAAATTTAAATTCCGAGAAGTTGGTCAAAGTTTAAAATTGACGATGCGTTTTCGCTCGACTTGGGCTTAAAGGGTGAGAAAATAGCTTGGAACGTCACGAAAGTTGGTGTGCGCACTTGTCTACCAATGGGACATCCAAATCTATTCTCAAATTTCAATTCCAAGAAGTTGGTCAAAGCCGAAACGCCACCATGCGTTTTCGCTAAACTTGAGCTTAAAGGGTGTAAAATTAGCTCGTAACGTCACGAAAATTGCTGTGCACGCATGTCTACAAATGGGACATACAAATCTATTCTCAATTTTCAATTCCGAGAAGTAGCTCAAAGTCGAAACACGACCGTGTGTTTTCTCTAGAGTTGGGCTTAAAGGGGAAGAAAATAGATCGGAACGTCCCGAAAGTTGGCATGTGCACTTGTCTACCAACGGGACATCCAAATCTATTTTCAAATTTCAACTCCCAAAAGTTGGTCAAAGTCGAAACGCCACCATGCGTTTTCGTTAGACTTGAGCTTAAAGGGTGTGAAATTAGCTCGTAACGTCACGAAAGTTGTTGTGCGTGCATGTCTACAAATGGGACATCCAAATCTATTCTCAATTTTCATTTACGAGAAGTAGGTCAAAGCCGAAACACGATCGTGCGTTTTCTCTAGAGTTGGGCCTAAAGGGGAAGAAAATAACTTGGAACGTCACGAAAGTTGGCGTGGACGCTTGTCTACCAACGGGACATCCAAATCCATTCTCAAATTTAAATTCCTAGAAGTTGGTCAAAGTTGAAAATCGACCGTGCATTTTCGATAGACTTAGGCTTAAAGGGTGAGAAAATTGCTCAGAATGTCACGAAATTTGGTGTGCGCATTTGTCTACAAACGGGAAATCCAAATCTATGCTCAATTTTTAATTTCGAGAAGTTGCTCAAATTCGAAACTCGACCGTGCGTTTTCGCTAGACTTGGGCTTAAAGGGGGAGAAAATAGCTCGGAACGTCACGAATGTTGGTGTGGATGCTTGTCTACCAATGGGACATCCAAAACTATTCTCAAATTTCAATTCCGAGAAGTTGGTCAAAATTGAAACTCGATCGTGCGTTTTCACTAGACTTGGGCTTAAAGGGAGGGAAAATAGCTCGGAACGTCACGAAAGTTGGCGTGCGCATTTGTCTACCAACGGGACATCCAAATCTATGCTCAATTTTTAATTCCGAGAAGTTGGTCAAATTCGAAACTCGACCGTGCATTTTCGCTAGACTTACGCTTAAAGGGTGAGAAAATAGCTCGGATCGTCACGAAAGTTGGTGTGCGTATTTGTCTAACAACGGGACATCCAAATCTCTGCTCAATTTTCAATTCTGAGTGGTTGGTCAAATTCAAAACTCGACCGTGCGTTTTCGCTAGACTTGGGCTTAAAGGGCGAGAAAATAGCTGGGAACGTCATGAAAGTTGGTGTGGACGCTTGTCTACCAATGGGACATCCAAAACTATTCTCAAATTTCAATTCCGAGAAGTTGGTCAAAGTTGAAACTCGATCGTGCATTTTCGCTAGAATTGGGCTTAAAGGGTGTGAAAAAAGCTCGGAACGTCACGAAACTTGGCGTGGACGCTCGTCTACCAATGTGACATCCAAATCTATTATGAAATTTAAATTCCGAGAAGTTGGTCAAAGTTGAAAATCGATCGTGCATTTTCGCTAGACTTGGGCTTAAAGGGTGAGAAAATAGCTCGGAATGTCACGAAAGTTGGCGTGTGCATTTGTCTACTAACAAGACATCCAAATCTATGCTCAATTTTTAATTTTGCGAAGTTGGTCAAATTCGAAACTCGACCGTGCGTTTTCGCTAGACTTAGGATTAAAGGGTGAGAAAATAGCTCGGAACGTCACGGAAGTTGGCGTGTGCATTTTTCTACCAACGGGAAATCCAAATCTATGCTCAATTTTCAATTCCGAGAAGTTGGTCAAATTCGAAACTCGACCGTGCGTTTTCGCTAGACTTGGGCTTAAAGGGGGAGAGAATAGCTCGGAACGTCACGAAAGTTTGTGTGGACGCTTGTCTACCAATGGGACATCCAAAACTATTCTCAAATTCCAATTCCGAGAAGTTGGTCAAAGTTGAAACTCGATCGTGCGTTTTCGCTAGACTTGGGCGTAAAGGGTGTGAAAATAGCTGGGAACGTCACGAAAGTTGGCGTGGACGCTCATCTACCAATGTGACATCCAAATCTATTCTCAAATTTAAATTCCGAGAAGTTGGTCAAAGTTGAAAATCGATCGTGCATTTTCGCTAGACTTAGGCTTAAAGGGTGAGAAAATAGCTCGGAATGTCATGAAAGTTGGCGTGCACATTTGTCTACCAACGGGAAATCCAAATGTATGCTCAATTTTCAATTTCGAGAAGTTGGTCAAATTTGAAACTCGACTGTGCGTTTTCGCTAGACTTGGGCTTAAAGGGGGAGAAAATAGCTCAGAACGTCACGAAAGTTGGTGTGGACGCTTGTCTACCAATGGGACATCCAAAACTATTCTCAAATTTCAATTCCGAGAAGTTGTTCAAAGTTGAAACTCGATTGTGCGTTTTCGCTATACTTGGGCTTAAAGGGTGTGAAATTAGCCCATAATGTCACAAAAGTTGTTGTGCGCAAATGTCTAAAAATGGGACATCCAAACCTATGCTCAATCTTCAATTACGAGAAGTTGGTGAAAGTTGAAACTCGACCATACGTTTTCACTACAGGAGAAAATAGCTTGGAAAGTCACTAAAGTTGGTGTGGACGCTTGTCTACCAATGGGACATCCAAAACTATTCTCAAATTTCAAATCCAAGAAATTGGTCAAAGTTGAAACGCCACCATGTGTTTTCTCTAGACTTGGGATTAAAGTGTGTGAGATTAGCTCATAAAATCACTAAAGTTGTAGTGCGCACATGTCTACAAATGTGACATCCAAATCTATTCTCAAATTTAAATTGCGAGAGGTTGGTCAAAGTTGAAAATTGACGGTGCCTTTTCCCTAGACTTGGGCTTAAAGGGTGTGAAATTAGCTCGGAACGTCACGAAATTTGGCGTGTGCATTTTTCTACCAACGGGAAATCCAAATCTATGCTCAATTTTTAATTCTGAGAAGTTGGTCAAATTCGAAACTCGACCGTGCGTTTTCGCTAGACTTGGGCTTAAAGGGGGAGAAAATAGCTCGGAACGTCGGGAAAGTTTGTGTGGACGCTTGTTTACCAATGGGACATCCAAAACTATTCTCAGATTTCAAATCCAAGAAATTGGTCAAAGTCGAAACGCCACCATGCGTTTTCTCTAGACTTGGGATTAAAGTGTGTGAGATTAGCTCGTAAAATCACGAAAGTTGTAGTGCGCACATGTCTACAAATGTGACATCCAAATCTATTTTCAAATTTAAATTGCGAGAGGTTGGTCAAAGTTGAAAATTGACCGTGCATTTTCCCTAGACTTGGGCTAAAAGGGTGTGAAATTAGCTCGGAACGTCACGAAAGTTGGTGTGCGCACTTGTCTACCAACGGGACATCCAAATCTATGCTCGATTTTCAATTCTGAGAATTTGGTCAAAGTCGAAACTCGATCGTGCGTTTTCCCTAGGCTTGGGCTTAAAGGGTGTGAAATTATCTCGGAACGTCACGAAAGTTGGCGTTGACGCTCGTCTACCAATGCGACATCCAAAACTATTCCCAAATTTCAAATCCAAGAAATTGGTCAAAGTCGAAACGCCACCATGCATTTTCTCTAGACTTGGGATTAAAGTGTGTGAGATTAGCTCGTAAAATCACGAAAGTTGTAGTGCGCACATGTCTACAAATGTGACATCCAAATCTATTCTCAAATTTAAATTGCGAGAGGTTGGTCAAAGTTGAAAATTGACCGTGCGTTTTCCCTAGAGTTGGGCTTAAAGGGTGTGAAATTAGCTCGGAACGTCACGAAATTTGGCGTGTGCATTTTTCTACCAACGGGAAATCCAAATCTATGCTCAATTTTAAATTCTGAGAAGTTGGTCATATTCAAAACTTGACCGTGCATTTTCGCTAGACTTGGACTTAAAGGGGGAGAAAATAGCTCGGAACGTCGCGAAAGTTTTTGTGGACGCTTGTCTACCAATGGGACATCCAAAACTATTCTCAAATTTCAAATCCAAGAAATTGGTCAAAGTCGAAACGCCACCATGCGTTTTCTCTAGACTTGGGATTTAAGTGTGTGAGATTAGCTCGTAAAATCACGAAAGTTGTAGTGCGCACATGTCTACAAATGTGACATCCAAATCTATTCTCAAATTTAAATTGCGAGAGGTTGGTCAAAGTTGAAAATTGACCGTGCGTTTTCCCTAGACTTGGGCTTAAAGGGTGTGAAATTAGCCCGGAACGTCGTGAAATTTGGCGTGTGCATTTTTCTACCAATGGGAAATCCAAATCTATGCTCAATTTTAAATTTTGAGAAGTTGGTCATATTCGAAACTCGACCGTGTGTTTTCGCTAGACTTGGGCTTAAAGGGGGAGAAAATAGCTCGGAACGTCGCGAAAGTTTTTGTGGACGCTTGTCTACCAATGGGACATCCAAAACTATCCTCAAATTTCAAATCCAAGAAATTGGTGAAAGTCGAAATGCCACCATGCGTTTTCTCTAGACTTGGGATTAAAGTGTGTGAGATTAGCTCGTAAAATCACGAAAGTTGTAGTGCGCACATGTCTACAAATGTGACATCCAAGTCTATTCTCAAATTTAAATTGCGAGAGGTTGGTCAAAATTGAAAATTGACCGTGCATTTTCCCTAGACTTGGGCTTCAAGGGTGTGAAATTAGCTCGGAATGTCACGAAAATTGGCATGCGCATTTGTCTACAAACGGGAAATCCAAATCTATGCTCAATTTTTAATTCCAAGAAGTTGGTCAAATTCGAAACTCGACTGTGTGTTTTCGCTAGACTTGGGATTAAAGGGGGAGAAAATAGCTCGAAACGTCACGAATGTTGGTGTGGATGCTTGTCTACCAATGGGACATCCAAAACTATTCTCAAATTTCAATTCCGAGAAGTTGGTGAAAGTCGTAACTCGACTGTACGTTTTCGCTACAGTTGGGCTTAAAGGTGGAGAAAATAGCTCGGAACGTAACGAATGTTGGTGTGGATGCTTGTCTACCAATGGGACATCCAAAACTATTCTCAAATTTAAATTCCAAGAAGTTGGTCAAAGTCGAAACACCACCATGCGTTTTCTCTAGACTTGGGATTAAAGTGTGTGAAATTAGCTCATAAAATCACGAAAGTTGTAGTGCGCACATGTCTCAAAATCTGACATCCAAATCTATTCTCAAATTTAAATTGCGAGAAGTTGGTCAAACTTGAAAATCGACCGTCCATTTTCGCTAGACTTAGGCTTAAAGGGTGAGAAAATACGTCCATTTTCGCTAGACTTAGGCTTAAAGGGTGAGAAAATAGCTCGGAATGTCACAAAAGTTGGCGTGCGCATTTGTCTACCAACGGGACATCCAAATCTATGCTCAATTTTTAATTCCGAGAAGTTGGTCAAATTCGAAACTCGACTTTGCGTTTTCGCTAGACTTGGGTTTAAAGGGGGAGAAAATAGCTCGGAACGTCACGAAAGTTGGTGTGGACGCTTGTCTACCAATGGGACATCCAAAACTATTCTCAAATTTCAATTCTGAGAAGTTGGTCAAAGTTGAAACTCGATCGTGTGTTTTTGCTAGATTGGGATTAAAGGGCGTGAAAATAGCTCGAAACGTCACGAAAGTTGGCGTGGATGCTCATCTACCAATGCGACATCCAAATCTATTCTCAAATTTAAATTCTGAGAAGTTGGTCAAAGTTGAAAATCGACCGTGCATTTTTCGCTAGACTTGGGCTTAAAGGGAGGGAAAATAACTCGGAACGTCACGAAAGTTGGCGTGCGCACTTGTCTACCAACGGGACATCCAAATCTATTCTCATATTTCAATTCCGAGAAGTTGGTCAAAGTCGAAATGCCACCATGCGTGTTCGCTAGACTTGAGATTAAAAGGTGTGAAATTAGCTCGTAATGTGACGAAAGTTGTTGTGCGCGAATGTCTACAAATGGGACATCCAAATCTATGCTCAATTTTCAATTCCGAGAAGTTGGTGAAAGTCGTAACTCGACTGTACGTTTTCGCTACAGTTGGGCTTAAAGGTGGAGAAAATAGCTCGGAACGTAACGAATGTTGGTGTGGATTCTTGTCTACCAATGGGACATCCAAAACTATTCTCAAATTTCAATTCCGAGAAGTTGGTCAAAGTTGAAAATCGACCGTGCATTTTCGCTACAGTTAGGCTTAAAGGGTGAGAAAATAGCTTGAAACGTCACGAAAGTTGGCGTGCACATTTGTCTACCAACGGTACATCCAAATCTATGCTCAATTTTCAATTCCGAGAAGTTGGTCAAATTCGAAACTCGACCATGCGTTTTCGCTCGACTTGAGCTTAAAGGGTGTGAAATTAGCACATAATGTGACGAAAGTTGTTGTGCGCGAATGTCTACAAATGGGACATCCAAATCTATGCTCAATTTTCAATTCGGAGAAGTTGGTGAAAGTCATAACTCGACCGTGCGTTTTCACTACAGTTGGGCTTAAAGGGGGAGAAAATAGCTCGGAACGTAACGAATGTTGGTGTGGATGCTTGTCTACCAATGGGACATCCAAAACTATTCTCAAATTTCAATTCTGAGAAGTTGGTCAAAGTTGAAACTCGATCGTGCGTTTTCACTAGACTTGGGCTTAAAGGGTGTGAAAATAGCTCAGAACGTCATGAAAGTTGGCGTGGACGCTCGTCTACCAATGTGACATCCAAATCTATTCTCAAATTTAAATTTTGAGAAGTTGGTCAAAGCTGAAAATCGACCCTGCATTTTCGCTAGACTTGGGATTAAAGGGAGAGAAAATAGCTCGGAATGTGACAAAAGTTGGCGTGCGCATTTGTCTACCAACGGGACAGCCAAGTCTATGCTCAATTTTTAATTCCGAGAAGTCGGTCAACTTCGAAACTCGATCGTGCGTTTTCGCTAGACTTGGGCTTAAAGGGGGAGAAAATAGCTCGGAACGTCACGAAAGTTGGTGTGAACGCTTTTATACCAACGGGACATCCAAATCTATGCTCAATTTTGAATTCCCAGAAGTTGGTCAAATTCGAAACTCGACCGTGCATTTTCGCTAGACTTGGGCTTAAAGGGGGTGAAAATAACTTAGAACGTCACGAACGTTGGTGTGCGCATTTGTCTACCAACGGGACATCCAAATCTATGCTCAATTTTCAATTCCAAGAAGTTGGTCAAATTGGAAACTCGACCGTGCGTTTTCGCTAGACTTGGGCTTAAAGGGGGCGAAAATAGCTCGGAACGTCACGAAAGTTGGCTTGGACACTTGTCTACCAATGGGACATCCAAAACTATTCTCAAATTTCAATTCCGAGTAGTTGGTCAAAGTTGAAACTCGATCGTGCGTTTTCGCTCGACTTGGACTTAAAGGGTGTGCAAATAGCTAGGAACGTCACAAAAGTTGGCGTAGATGCTCGTCTACCAATGTGACATCTAAATCTATTCTCAAATTTAAATTCCGAGAAGTTGGTCAAAGTTGAAAATCGACCCTGCATTTTCGCTAGACTTTGGCTTAAAGGGAGAGAAAATAGGTCAGAATGTCACGAAAGTTGGCGTGTGCATTTGTCTACCAATAGGACATCCAAATCTATGCTCAATTTTTAATTCCGAGAAGTTGGTAAAATTCGAAACTCGACCGTCGCGTTTTGGCTAGACTTAGGCTTAAAGGGTTAGAAAATAGCTCGGAACGTCACGAAAATTCGGGTGCGTATTTTTCTAACAACGGGACATCCAAATCTCTGCTCAATTTTCAATTCTGAGTGGTTGGTCAAATTCGAAACTCGACCGTGCGTTTTCACTAGACTTGGGCTTAAAGGGCGAGAAAATAGCTCGGAACGTCAGGAAAGTTGGTGTGGACGCTTGTCTACCAATGGGACATCCAAAACTATTCTCAAATTTCAATTTCGAGAAGTTGGTCAAAGTTGAAACTCGATCGTGCGTTTTCGCTAGACTTTGGCTTAAAGGGTGCGAAAAGTGCTCGGAACGTCACGAAGGTTGGCGTGGACGCTCGTCTACCAATGTGACATCCAAATCTATTCTCAAATTTAAATTGAGAGAAGTTGGTCAAAGTTGAAAATCGACCGTGCATTTTCGCTAGACTTGGGCTTAAAGGGTGAGAAAATAGCTCAGAATGTCACGAAAGTTGGCGTGTGCATTTGTCTACCAACAGGACATCCAAATCTATGCTCAATTTTTAATTCCGAGAAGTTGGTTAAATTCGAAACTCGACCGTGCGTTTTCGCTAGACTTAGGCTTAAAGGGTGAGAAAATAGCTCGGAACGTAACGAATGTTGGTGTGGATGCTTGTCTACCAATGGGACATCCAAAACTATTCTCAAATTTCAATTCCGAGAAGTTGGTCAAAGTTGAAACTCGATTGTGCGTTTTCGCTAGACTTGGGCTTAAAGGGTGTGAAAATAGCTCGGAACGTCACGAAAGTTGGTGTGGATGCTCGTCTACCAATGTGACATCCAAATCTATTCTCAAATTTAAATTCCGAGAAGTTGGTCAAAGTTGAAAATCTCCGTGCATTTTCGCTAGATTTGGGCTTAAAGGTTGAAAAAATAGCTCGGAACGTCACGAAAGTTGGCGTGGGCATTTTTCTACCAGCAGGATATCCAAATCTATGCTCAATTTTCAATTCCGAGAAGTTGGTCAAATTCGAAACTCGACAGTGCATTTTCGCTAGACTTGGGCTTAAAGGGGGAGAAAATAGCTCGGAACGTAACGAATGTCGGTGTGGATGCTTGTCTACCAATGGGACATCCAAAACTATTCTCAAATTTCAATTCCGAGAAGTTGGTCAAAGTTGAAACTCGATCGTGCGTTTTCCCTAGGCTTGGGCTTAAAGGGGGAGAAAATAGCTCGGAATGTCACGAAAGTTGGTGTGGATGCTTGTCTACCAATGGGACATCCAAAACTATTCTCAAATTTCAATTTTGAGAAGTTGGTCAAAGTTGAAACTCGATCGTGCGTTTTCCCTAGGCTTGGGCTTAAATGGGGAGAAAATAGCTCGGAATGTCACGAAAGTTGGCGTGCGCATTTTTCTACCAATGGGAAATCCAAATCTATGCTCAATTTTTAATTCCGAGAAGTTGGTCAAATTCGAAACTCGATCGTGCGTTTTCCCTAGGCTTGGGCTTAAAGGGGGAGAAAATAGCTCGGGACGTCACGAAAGTTGGTGTGGACGCTTGTCTACCAATGGGACATCCAAAACTATTCTCAAATTTCAAATCGGAGAAGTTGGTCAAAGTTGAAACTCGGTCGTGCGTTTTCGCTAGACTTGGCCTTAAAGGGTGTGAAAATAGCTCGGAACGTCACGAAAGTTGGCGTGCATTTTCGCTAGACATAGGATTAAATGGTGAGAAAATAGCTCCGAACATGACGAAAGATGGCGTGCGCATTTGTCTAACAATAGTACATCCAAATCTATGCTCAATTTTCAATTCCGAGAAGTTGGTCAAATTCGAAACTTGACCGTGTGTTTTCGCTAGACTTGGGCTTAAAGGGAGGGAAAATAGCTCAGAACGTCACGAAAGTTGGCGTGCGCACTTGTCTACCAACGGGACATCCAAATCTATTCTCATATTTCAATTCCGAGAAGTTGGTCAAAGTCGAAACGCCACCATGCATGTTCGCTAGACTTGAGCTTAGAGGGTGTGACATCCAAATCCATTCTCAAATTTAAATTTCGAGAAGTTCGTCAAAGTTGGAAATCGACCGTGCATTTTCGCTAGACTTGGTGTGGATGCTTGTCTACCAATGGGACATCCAAAACTATTCTCAAATTTCAATTCCGAGAAGTTGGTCAAAGTCGGTTTTCACTATACTTGGGAATAAAGGGCGTGAAATTAGCTCGTAACGTCATGAAAGTTGCTGTGCGCGCATGTCTACAAATGGGACATCCAAATCTATTCTCAATTTTCAATTCCAAGAAGTTGGTCAAAGTTGAAACTCAATCGTGCGCTTTCGCTAGACTTGGGCTTAAAGGGTATGAAAATAGCTCGGAACGTCATGAAAGTTGGCGTGGACGCTCGTCTACCAATGTGACATCCAAAACTATTCTCAAATTTCAAATCCGAGAAGTTGGTCAAAGTTGAAACTCGGTCGTGCGTTTTCGCTAGACTTGGGCTTAAAGGGCGAGAAAATAGCTCGGAACGTCACGAAAGTTGGCGTGTGTATTTGTCTAACAACGGGACATCCAAATCTCTGCTCAATTTTCAATTCTAAGTGGTTGGTCAAATTCGAAACTCGACCGTGCGTTTTCGCTAGACTTGGGCTTAAAGGGCGAGAAAATAGCTCGGAACGTCACGAAAGTTGGCGTGCGCACTTGTCTACCAATGGGACATCCAAATCTATTCTCAAATTTCAATTCCAAGAAGTTG
Source organism: Larix kaempferi (assembly GCA_027924585.1). Classification (NCBI taxonomy): domain Eukaryota; kingdom Viridiplantae; phylum Streptophyta; class Pinopsida; order Pinales; family Pinaceae; genus Larix; species Larix kaempferi. The sequence goes on from BSBM01002122.1 coordinate 125,218, forward strand.
GTCAAAGCCGAAATGCCACCATGCGTTTTATCTAAACTTGAGCTTAAAGGGTGTAAAATTAGCTCGTAACGTCACGAAAGTTGCTGTGCACGCATGTCTACAAATGGGACATCCAAATCTATTCTCAATTTTCAATTCCAAGAAGTAGCTCAAAGCCGAAACACAACCGTGCGTTTTCTCTAGAGTTGGGCTTAAAGGGGAAGAAAATAGCTCGGAACGTCACGAAAGTTGGCATGTGCACTTGTCTACCAACGGGACATCCAAATCTATTTTCAAATTTAAACTCCCAAAAGTTGGTCAAAGTCGAAACGCCACCATGCGTTTTCGTTAGACTTGAGCTTAAAGGGTGTGAAATTAGCTCGTAACGTCACGAAAGTTGTTGTGCATGCATGTCTACAAATGGGACATCCAAATCTATTCTCAATTTTCATTTCCGAGAAGTAGGTCAAAGCCAAAACACGATCGTGCGTTTTCTCTAGAGTTGGGCTTAAACGGGAAGAAAATAGCTCGGAACGTCACGAAAGTTGGCGTGTGCACTTGTCTACCAATGGGACATCCAAATCCATTCTCAAATTTAAATTCCGAGAAGTCGGTCAAAGTTGAAAATAGCTCGGAACGTCACGAAAGTTGGCGTGTGCACTTGTCTACCAATGGGACATCCAAATCCATTCTCAAATTTAAATTCCGAGAAGTTGGTCAAAGTTGAAAATCGACCGTGCATTTTCGCTAGACCTAGGCTTAAAGGGTTAGAAAATAGCTCGGAATGTCACGAAATTTGGCGTGCGCATTTGTCTATCAACGGGACATCCAAATCTATGCTCGATTTTCAATTCCGAGAAGTTGGTCAAATTCAAAACTCGACCGTGCGTTTTCGCTAGACTTGGGCTGAAAGGGGGAGAAAATAGCTCCGAACGTCACGAAAGTTTGAATGGACGCTTGTCTACCAATTGGACATCCAAAACTATTCTCAAATTTCAGTTCCGAGAAGTTGGTCAAAGTTGAAACTCGATCGTGCATTTTCGCTAGACTTGGTCTTAAAGGGTGGGAAAATAGCTCGGAACGTCACGAAAGTTGGCGCGCGCACCTGTCTACCAAAGGGACATCCAAATCTATTCTCATATTTCAATTCCGAGAAGTTGGTCAAAGTCGAAATGACACCATGCGTTTTCGCTAGACTTGAGCTTAAAGGGTGTTAAATTAGCTCGTAATGTGACGAAAGTTGTTGTGCGCGAATGTCTACAATTGGGACATCCAAACCTATGCTCAATTTTCAATTCCAAGAAGTTGGTGAAATTCGTAACTCGACCGTACGTTTTCGCTATAGTTGGGCTTAAAGGGGGAGACAATAGCTCGGAACGTAACGAATGTTGGTGTGGATGCTTCTCTACCAATGGGACATCCAAAACTATTCTCAAATTTCAATTCCGAGAAGCTGGTCAAAGTTGAAACTCGATCGTGTGTTTTCGCTAGACTTGGGCTTAAAGGGTGTGAAAATAGCTAGGAATGTCACGAAAGTTGGCGTGTGGACACTCGTCTACCAATGTGACATCCAAATCTATTCTCAAATTTAAATTCCGAGAAGTTGGTCAAAGTTGAAAATCGACCCTGAATTTTCGCTAGACTTGGGCTTAAAGGGAAAGAAAATAGCTCGGAATGTCACGAAAGTTGGCGTGTGCATTTGTCTACCAATAGGACATCCAAATCTATGCTCAATTTCTAATTCCGCTAGACTTAGGCTTAAAGGGTGACAAAATAGCTCGGATCGTCACGAAAGTTGGCGTGCGTATTTGTCTAACAACGGGACATCCAAATCTTTGCTCAATTTTCAATTCCGAGTGGTTGGTCAAATTCGAAACTCGACCGTGCGTTTTCGTTAGACTTGGGCTTAAAGGGTGAGAAAATAGCTCGGAACATCATGAAAGTTGGTGTGGACGCTTGTCTACCAATGGGACATCCAAAACTATTCTCAAATTTCAATTCCGAGAAGTTGGTCAAAGTTGAAAGTCGATCGTGCGTTTTCGCTAGACTTGGGCTTAAAGGGTGTGAAAATAGCTAGGAATGTCACGAAAGTTGGCGTGGACGCTCGTCTACCAATGTGACATCCAAATCTATTCTCAAATTTAAATTCTGAGAAGTTGGTCAAAGTTGAAAATCGACCATGCATTTTCCTAGACTTGGGCTTAAAGGGTGAGAAAATAGCTCGAAATGTCACGAAAGTTGGCGTGTGCATTTGTCTACCAATAGGACATCCAAATCTATGCTAAATTTTTAATTCCGAGAAGTTGGTCAAATTCGAAACTCGACCATGCGTTTTCGCTAGACTTAGGCTTAAAGGGTGAGAAAATAGCTCGGAACGTCACGAATGTTGGCGTGTGCATTTTTCTACCAACGGGAAATCCAAATCTATGCTCAATTTTCAATTTCGGGAAGTTGGTCAATTTCGAAACTCGACCGTCGCGTTTAAGCTAGACTTGGGCTTAAAGGGGGAGAAAATAGCTCGGAACGTCACGAAAGTTTGTGTGGACGCTTGTCTACCAATGGGACATCCAAAACTATTCTCAAATTTCAATTCCGAGAAGTTGGTCAAAGTTGAAACTCGACCGTGCGTTTTCGCTAGACTTGGGCTTAAAGGGTGTGAAATTAGCTCGGAACGTCACGAAATTTGGCGTGGACGCTTGTCTACCAATGCGACATCCAATTCTATTCTCAAATTTAAATTCCGAGAAGTTGGTCAAAGTTGAAAATTGACCATGCATTTTCGCTAGACTTAAGCTTAAAGGGTGAGAAAATAGCTCGGGACGTGGACGCTCGTCTACCAATGTGACATCCAAATCTATTCTCAAATTTAAATGCCGAGAAGTTGGTCAAAGTTCAATATCGACCGTGCATTTTCGTTAGACTTAGGCTAAAGGGTGAGAAAATAGCTTAGAACGTCACGAAAGTTGGTGTGCGCATTTGTCTACCAACGGGACATCCAAATCTATGCTCAATTTTCAATTCCGAGAAGTTGGTCAAATTCGAAAGTCGACCGTGCGTTTTCGCTAGACTTGGGCTTAAAGGGGGAGAAAATAGCTCGGAACGTCATGAAAGTTGGTGTGGATGCTTGTCTACCAATGGGACATCCAAAACTATTCTCAAATTTCAATTCCGAGAAGTTGGTCAAAGTTGAAACTCGATCGTGCATTTTCGCTAGACTTGGGCTTAAAGGGTGTGAAATTAGCTCGTAATGTCACGAAAGTTGTTGTGCGCGTATGTCTACAAATGGGACATCCAAATCTATTCTCAATTTTCAATTACGAGAAGTTGGTCAAAGATGAAACGCGACCGTGCGTTTTCTCCAGAGTTGGGCTTAAATGGGAAGAAAATAGCTCGGAATGTCACGAAAGTTGGTGTGGACGCTTGTCTACCAATGGGACATCCAAATCTATTTTCAAATTTCAATTCCCAGAAGTTGGTCAAAGTCGAAATGCCACCATGGGTTTTCACTATACTTGGGAATAAAGGGCATGAAATTAGCTCGTAACATCATGAAAGTTGTTGTGCGCGCATGTCTACAGATGGGACATCCAAATCTATTCTCAATTTTCAATTCCGAGAAGTTGGTCAAGGATGAAATGCGACCGTGTGTTTTCTCTAGAGTTGGGCTTAAATGGGATGAAAATAGCTCGGAATGTAACGAAAGTTGGTGTGGAGGCTTGTCTACCAATGGGACATCCAAATCTATTCTCAAATTTAAATTCCGAGAAGTTGGTCAAAGTTTAAAATTGACGGTGCGTTTTCGCTCGACTTGGGCTTAAAGGGTGAGAAAATAGCTTGGAACGTCACGAAAGTTGGCGTGCGCACTTGTCTACCAATGGGACATCCAAATCTATTCTCAAATTTCAATTCCAAGAAGTTGGTCAAAGCCGAAACGCCACCATGCGTTTTCGCTAAACTTGAGCTTAAAGGGTGTAAAATTAGCTCGTAACGTCACGAAAATTGCTGTGCACGCATGTCTACAAATGGGACATACAAATCTATTCTCAATTTTCAATTCGGAGAAGTAGCTCAAAGCCGAAACACGACCGTGTGTTTTCTCTAGAGTTGGGCTTAAAGGGGAAGAAAATAGATCGGAACGTCCCGAAAGTTGGCATGTGCACTTGTCTACCAACGGGACATCCAAATCTATTTTCAAATTTCAACTCCCAAAAGTTGGTCAAAGTCGAAACGCCACCATGCGTTTTCGTTAGACTTGAGCTTAAAGGGTGTGAAATTAGCTCGTAACGTCACGAAAGTTGTTGTGCGTGCATGTCTACAAATGGGACATCCAAATCTATTCTCAATTTTCATTTACGAGAAGTAGGTCAAAGCCGAAACACGATCGTGCGTTTTCTCTAGAGTTGGGCCTAAAGGGGAAGAAAATAACTTGGAACGTCACGAAAGTTGGCGTGGACGCTTGTCTACCAACGGGACATCCAAATCCATTCTCAAATTTAAATTCCTAGAAGTTGGTCAAAGTTGAAAATCGACCGTGCATTTTCGATAGACTTAGGCTTAAAGGGTGAGAAAATTGCTCAGAATGTCACGAAAGTTGGCGTGCGCATTTGTCTACAAACGGGAAATCCAAATCTATGCTCAATTTTTAATTCCGAGAAGTTGCTCAAATTCGAAACTCGACCGTGCGTTTTCGCTAGACTTGGGCTTAAAGGGGGAGAAAATAGCTCGGAACGTCACGAATGTTGGTGTGGATGCTTGTCTACCAATGGGACATCCAAAACTATTCTCAAATTTCAATTCCGAGAAGTTGGTCAAACTTGAAACTCGATCGTGCGTTTTCGCTAGACTTGGGCTTAAAGGGACATCCAAATCTGTGCGTTTTCGCTAGTTGGCATGCGCATTTGTCTACCAACGGGACATCCAAATCTATGCTCAATTTTTAATTCCGAGAAGTTGGTCAAATTCGAAACTCGACCGTGCATTTTCGCTAGACTTACGCTTAAAGGGTGAGAAAATAGCTCGGATCGTCACGAAAGTTGGTGTGCTATTTGTCTAACAACGGGACATCCAAATCTCTGCTCAATTTTCAATTCTGAGTGGTTGGTCAAATTCAAAACTCGACCGTGCGTTTTCGCTAGACTTGGGCTTAAAGGGCGAGAAAATAGCTGGGAACGTCATGAAAGTTGGTGTGGACGCTTGTCTACCAATGGGACATCAAAAACTATTCTCAAATTTCAATTCCGAGAAGTTGGTCAAAGTTGAAACTCGATCGTGCATTTTCGCTAGACTTGGGCTTAAAGGGTGTGAAAAAAGCTCGGAACGTCACGAAACTTGGCGTGGACGCTCGTCTACCAATGTGACATCCAAATCTATTCTCAAATTTAAATTTCGAGAAGTTGGTCAAAGTTGAAAATCGACCGTGCATTTTCGCTAGACTTGGGCTTAAAGGGTGAGAAAATAGCTCGGAATGTCACGAAAGTTGGCGTGTGCATTTGTCTACCAACAAGACATCCAAATCTATGCTCAATTTTTAATTTTGAGAAGTTGGTCAAATTCGAAACTCGACCGTGCGTTTTCGCTAGACTTAGGATTAAAGGGTGAGAAAATAGCTCGGAACGTCACGGAAGTTGGCGTGTGCATTTTTCTACCAACGGGAAATACAAATCTATGCTCAATTTTCAATTCCGAGAAGTTGGTCAAATTCGAAACTCGACCGTGCGTTTTCGCTAGACTTGGGCTTAAAGGGGGAGAGAATAGCTCGGAACGTCACGAACGTTTGTGTGGATGCTTGTCTACCAATGGGACATCCAAAACTATTCTCAAATTCCAATTCCGAGAAGTTGGTCAAAGTTGAAACTCGATCGTCGCGTTTTCGCTAGACTTGGGCGTAAAGGGTGTGAAAATAGCTGGGAACGTCACGAAAGTTGGCGTGGACGCTCATCTACCAATGTGACATCCAAATCTATTCTCAAATTTAAATTCCGAGAAGTTGGTCAAAGATGAAAATCGATCGTGCATTTTCGCTAGACTTAGGCTTAAAGGGTGAGAAAATAGCTCGGAATGTCATGAAAGTTGGCGTGCACATTTGTCTACCAACGGGAAATCCAAATGTATGCTCAATTTTCAATTTCGAGAAGTTGGTCAAATTTGAAACTCGACTGTGCGTTTTCGCTAGACTTGGGCTTAAAGGGGGAGAAAATAGCTCAGAACGTCACGAAAGTTGGTGTGGACGCTTGTCTACCAATGGGACATCCAAAACTATTCTCAAATTTCAATTCCGAGAAGTTGTTCAAAGTTGAAACTCGATTGTGCGTTTTCGCTATACTTGGGCTTAAAGGGTGTGAAATTAGCCCATAATGTCACAAAAGTTGTTGTGCGCAAATGTCTAAAAATGGGACATCCAAACCTATGCTCAATCTTCAATTACGAGAAGTTGGTGAAAGTTGAAACTCGACCATACGTTTTTCACTACAGGAGAAAATAGCTTGGAAAGTCACTAAAGTTGGTGTGGACGCTTGTCTACCAATGGGACATCCAAAACTATTCTCAAATTTCAAATCCAAGAAATTGGTCAAAGTTGAAAACACCACCATGCGTTTTCTCTAGACTTGGGATTAAAGTGTGTGAGATTAGCTCATAAAATCACTAAAGTTGTAGTGCGCACATGTCTACAAATGTGACATCCAAATCTATTCTCAAATTTAAATTGCGAGAGGTTGGTCAAAGTTGAAAATTGACGGTGCGTTTTCCCTAGACTTGGGCTTAAAGGGTGTGAAATTAGCTCGGAACGTCACGAAATTTGGCGTGTGCATTTTTCTACCAACGGGAAATCCAAATCTATGCTCAATTTTTAATTCTGAGAAGTTGGTCAAATTCGAAACTCGACCGTGCGTTTTCGCTAGACTTGGGCTTAAAGGGGGAGAAAATAGCTCGGAACGTCGGGAAAGTTTGTGTGGAAGCTTGTTTACCAATGGGACATCCAAAACTATTCTCAGATTTCAAATCCAAGAAATTGGTCAAAGTCGAAATGCCACCATGCGTTTTCTCTAGACTTGGGATTAAAGTGTGTGAGATTAGCTCGTAAAATCACGAAAGTTGTAGTGCGCACATGTCTACAAATGTGACATCCAAATCTATTCTCAAATTTAAATTGCGAGAGGTTGGTCAAAGTTGAAAATTGACCGTGCATTTTCCCTAGACTTGGGCTTAAAGGGTGTGAAATTAGCTCGGAACGCCACGAAAGTTGGCGTGCGCACTTGTCTACCAACGGGACATCCAAATCTATGCTCGATTTTCAATTCTGAGAATTTGGTCAAAGTCGAAACTCGATCGTGCGTTTTCCCTAGGATTGGGCTTAAAGGGTGTGAAATTAGCTCGGAACGTCACGAAAGTTGGCGTTGACGCTCGTCTACCAATGCGACATCCAAAACTATTCCCAAATTTCAAATCCAAGAAATTGGTCAAAGTCGAAACGCCACCATGCATTTTCTCTAGACTTGGGATTAAAGTGTGTGAGATTAGCTCGTAAAATCACGAAAGTTATAGTACGCACATGTCTACAAATGTGACATCCAAATCTATTCTCAAATTTAAATTGCGAGAGGTTGGTCAAAGTTGAAAATTGACCGTGCGTTTTCCCTAGAGTTGGGCTTAAAGGGTGTGAAATTAGCTCGGAACGTCACGAAATTTGGCGTGTGCATTTTTCTACCAACGGGAAATCCAAATCTATGCTCAATTTTAAATTCTGAGAAGTTGGTCATATTCAAAACTTGACCGTAGCATTTTCGCTAGACTTGGACTTAAAGGAGGAGAAAATAGCTCGGAACGTCGCGAAAGTTTTTGTGGACGCTTGTCTACCAATGGGACATCCAAAACTATTCGCAAATTTCAAATCCAAGAAATTGGTCAAAGTCAAAAACGCCACCATGCGTTTTCTCTAGACTTGGGATTAAAGTGTGTGAGATTAGCCCGTAAAATCACGAAAGTTGTAGTGCGCACATGTCTACAAATGTGACATCCAAATCTATTCTCAAATTTAAATTGCGAGAGGTTGGTCAAAGTTGAAAATTGACCGTGCGTTTTCCCTAGAGTTGGGCTTAAACGGTGTGAAATTAGCCCAGAACGTCATGAAATTTGGCGTGTGCATTTTTCTACCAACGGGAAATCCAAATCTATGCTCAATTTTAAATTTTGAGAAGTTGGTCATATTCGAAACTCGACCATGCGTTTTCGCTAGACTTGGGCTTAAAGGGGGAGAAAATAGCTCGGAACGTCGCGAAAATTTTTGTGGACGCTTGTCTACCAATGGGACATCCAAAACTATCCTCAAATTTCAAATCCAAGAAATTGGTCAAAGTCGAAACGCCACCATGCGTTTTCTCTAAACTTGGGATTAAAGTGTGTGAGATTAGCTCGTAAAATCACGAAAGTTGTAGTGCGCACATGTCTACAAATGTGACATCCAAATCTATTCTCAAATTTAAATTGCGAGAGGTTGGTCAAAATTGAAAATTGACCGTGCATTTTCCCTAGACTTGGGCTTCAAGGGTGTAAAATTAGCTCGGAATGTCACGAAAGTTGGCGTGCGCATTTGTCTACAAACGGGAAATCCAAATCTATGCTCAATTTTTAATTCCAAGAAGTTGGTCAAATTCGAAACTCGACCGTGTGTTTTCGCTAGACTTGGGATTAAAGGGGGAGAAAATAGCTCGAAACGTCACGAATGTTGGTGTGGATGCTTGTCTACCAATGGGACATCCAAAACTATTCTCAAATTTCAATTCCGAGAAGTTGGTGAAAGTCGTAACTCGACTGTACGTTTCCGCTACAGTTGGGCTTAAAGGTGGAGAAAATAGCTCGGAACGTAACGAATGTTGGTGTGGATGCTTGTCTACCAATGGGACATCCAAAACTATTCTCAAATTTAAATTCCAAGAAGTTGGTCAAAGTCGACACACCACCATGCGTTTTCTCTAGACTTGGGATTAAAGTGTGTGAAATTAGCTCAGAAAATCACGAAAGTTGTAGTGCGCACATGTCTCAAAATCTCACATCCAAATCTATGCTCAAATTTAAATTGCGAGAAGTTGGTCAAACTTGAAAATCGACCGTCCATTTTCGCTAGACTTAGGCTTAAAGGGTGAGAAAATAGCTCGGAATGTCACGAAAGTTGGCGTGCGCATTTGTCTACCAACGGGACATCCAAATCTATGCTCAATTTTTAATTCCGAGAAGTTGGTCAAATTCGAAACTCGACCGTGCGTTTTCGCTAGACTTGGGTTTAAAGGGGGAGAAAATAGCTCGGAACGTCATGAAAGTTGGTGTGGACGCTTGTCTACCAATGGGACATCCAAAACTATTCTCAAATTTCAATTCCAAGAAGTTGGTCAAAGTTGAAACTCGATCGTGCGTTTTTGCTAGATTTGGCTTAAAGGGCGTGAAAATAGCTCGAAACGTCACGAAAGTTGGCGTGGATGCTCATCTACCAATGCGACATCCAAATCTATTCTCAAATTTAAATTCTGAGAAGTTGGTCAAAGTTGAAAATCGACCGTGCATTTTCGCTAGACTTGGGCTTAAAGGGAGGGAAAATAACTCGGAACGTCACGAAAGTTGGCGTGCGAACTTGCCTACCAATGGGACATCCAAATCTATTCTCATATTTCAATTCCGAGAAGTTGGTCAAAGTCGAAACGCCACCATGCGTGTTCGCTAGACTTGAGCTTAAAAGGTGTGAAATTAGCTCGTAATGTGACGAAAGTTGTTGTGCGCGAATGTCTACAAATGGGACATCCAAATCTATGCTCAATTTTCAATTCCGAGAAGTTGGTGAAAGTCGTAACTCGACTGTACGTTTTCGCTACAGTTGGGCTTAAAGGTGGAGAAAATAGCTCGGAACGTAACGAATGTTGGTGTGGATGCTTGTCTACCAATGGGACATCCAAAACTATTCTCAAATTTCAATTCCGAGAAGTTGGTCAAAGTTGAAAATCGACCGTGCATTTTCGCTACACTTAGGCTTAAAGGGTGAGAAAATAGCTCGAAACGTCACGAAAGTTGGCGTGCGCATTTGTCTACGAACGGTACATCCAAATCTATGCTCAATTTTCAATTCCGAGAAGTTGGTGAAAGTCATAACTCGACCGTGCGTTTTCACTACAGTTGGGCTTAAAGGGGGAGAAAATAGCTCGGAACGTAACGAATGTTGGTGTGGATGCTTGTCTACCAATGGGACATCCAAAACTATTCTCAAATTTCAATTCTGAGAAGTTGGTCAAAGTTGAAACTCGATCGTGCGTTTTCGCTAGACTTGGGCTTAAAGGGTGTGAAAATAGCTCAGAACGTCATGAAAGTTGGCGTGGACGCTCGTCTACCAATGTGACATCCAAATCTATTCTCAAATTTAAATTTCGAGAAGTTGGTCAAAGCTGAAAATCGACCCTGCATTTTCGCTAGACTTGGGCTTAAAGGGAGAGAAAATAGCTCGGAATGTGACAAAAGTTGGCGTGCGCATTTGTCTACCAAGGGGACAGCCAAGTCTATGCTCAATTTTTAATTCCGAGAAGTCGGTCAACTTCGAAACTCGATCGTGCGTTTTCGCTAGACTTGGGCTTAAAGGGGGAGAAAATAGCTCGAAACGTCACGAAAGTTGGTGTGAACGCTTTTCTACCAACGCGACATCCAAATCTATGCTCAATTTTGAATTCCCAGAAGTTGGTCAAATTCGAAACTCGACCGTGCATTTTCGCTAGACTTGGGCTTAAAGGGGGTGAAAATAGCTTAGAACGTCACGAACGTTGGTGTGCGCATTTGTCTACCAACGTGACATCCAAATCTATGCTCAATTTTCAATTCTGAGAAGTTGGTCAAATTGGAAACTCGACCGTGCGTTTTCGCTAGACTTGGGCTTAAAGGGGGCGAAAATAGCTCGGAACGTCACGAAAGTTGGCGTGGACACTTGTCTACCAATGGGACATCCAAAACTATTCTCAAATTTCAATTCCGAGAAGTTGGTCAAAGTTGAAACTCGATCGTGCGTTTTCGCTCGACTTGGGCTTAAAGGGTGTGCAAATAGCTAGGAACGTCACGAAAGTTGGCGTAGATGCTCGTCTACCAATGTGACATCTAAATCTATTCTCAAATTTAAATTCCGAGAAGTTGGTCAAAGTTGAAAATCGACCCTGCATTTTCGCTAGACTTGGGCTTAAAGGGAGAGAAAATAGGTCAGAATGTCACGAAAGTTGGCGTGTGCATTTGTCTACCAATAGGACATCCAAATCTATGCTCAATTTTTAATTCCGAGAAGTTGGTAAAATTCGAAACTCGACCGTCGCGTTTTGGCTAGACTTAGGCTTAAAGGGTTAGAAAATAGCTCGGAACGTCACGAAAATTGGGGTGCGTATTTTTCTAACAACGGGACATCCAAATCTCTGCTCAATTTTCAATTCTGAGTGGTTGGTCAAATTCGAAACTCGACCGTGCGTTTTCGCTAGACTTGGGCTTAAAGGGCAAGAAAATAGCTTGGAACGTCAGGAAAGTTGGTGTGGACGCTTGTCTACCAATGGGACATCCAAAACTATTCTCAAATTTCAATTCCGAGAAGTTGGTCAAAGTTGAAACTCGATCGTGCGTTTTCGCTAGACTTTGGCTTAAAGGGTGCGAAAAGTGCTCGGAACGTCACGAAGGTTGGCGTGGACGCTCGTCTACCAATGTGACATCCAAATCTATTCTCAAATTTAAATTGAGAGAAGTTGGTCAAAGTTGAAAATCGACCGTGCATTTTCGCTAGACTTGGGCTTAAAGGGTGAGAAAATAGCTCGGAATGTCACGAAAGTTGGCGTGTGCATTTGTCTACCAACAGGACATCCAAATCTATGCTCAATTTTTAATTCCGAGAAATTGGTTAAATTCGAAACTCGACCGTGCGTTTTCGCTAGACTTAGGCTTAAAGGGTGAGAAAATAGCTCGGAACATAACGAATGTTGGTGTGGATGCTTGTCTACCAATGGGACATCCAAAACTATTCTCAAATTTCAATTCCGAGAAGTTGGTCAAAGTTGAAACTCGATTGTGCGTTTTCGCTAGACTTGGGCTTAAAGGGTGTGAAAATAGCTCGGAACGTCACGAAAGTTGGTGTGGATGCTCGTCTACCAATGTGACATCCAAATCTATTCTCAAATTTAAATTCCGAGAAGTTGGTCAAAGTTGAAAATCTCCGTGCATTTTCGCTAGATTTGGGCTTAAAGGTTGAAAAAATAGCTCGGAACGTCACGAAAGTTGGCGTGGGCATTTGTCTACCAACAGGATATCCAAATCTATGATCAATTTTCAATTCCGAGATGTTGGTCAAATTCGAAACTCGACCGTGCATTTTCGCTAGACTTGGGCTTCAAGGGGGAGAAAATAGCTCGGAACGTAACGAATGTCGGTGTGGATGCTTGTCTACCAATGGGACATCCAAAACTATTCTCAAATTTCAATTCCGAGAAGTTGGTCAAAGTTGAAACTCGATCGTGTGTTTTCCCTAGGCTTGGGCTTATAGGGGGAGAAAATAGCTCGGAAAGTCACGAAAGTTGGTGTGGATGCTTGTCTACCAATGGGACATCCAAAACTATTCTCAAATTTCAATTTTGAGAAGTTGGTCAAAGTTGAAACTCGATCGTGCGTTTTCCCTAGGCTTGGGCTTAAATTGGGAGAAAATAGCTCGGAATGTCACGAAAGTTGGCGTGCGCATTTTTCTACCAATGGGAAATCCAAATCTATGCTCAATTTTTAATTCCGAGAAGTTGGTCAAATTCGAAACTCGATCGTAGCGTTTTCCCTAGGCTTGGGCTTAAAGGGGGAGAAAATAGCTCGGGACGTCACGAAAGTTGGTGTGGACGCTTGTCTACCAATGGGACATCCAAAACTATTCTCAAATTTCAAATCGGAGAAGTTGGTCAAAGTTGAAACTCGGTCGTGCGTTTTCGCTAGACTTGGCCTTAAAGGGTGTGAAAATAGCTCGGAACGTCACGAAAGTTGGCGTGCATTTTCGCTAGACTTAGGATTAAATGGTGAGAAAATAGCTCCGAACATGAAGAAAGATGGCGTGCGCATTTGTCTACCAATAGTACATCCAAATCTATGCTCAATTTTCAATTCCGAGAAGTTGGTCAAATTCGAAACTTGACCGTGTGTTTTCGCTAGACTTGGGCTTAAAGGGAGGGAAAATAGCTCAGAACGTCACGAAAGTTGGCGTGCGCACTTTTCTACCAACGGGACATCCAAATCTATTCTCATATTTCAATTCCGAGAAGTTGGTCAAAGTCGAAATGCCACCATGCATGTTCGCTAGACTTGAGCTTAGAGGGTGTGACATCCAAATCCATTCTCAAATTTAAATTTCGAGAAGTTGGTCAAAGTTGGAAATCGACCGTGCATTTTCGCTAGACTTGGTGTGGATGCTTGTCTACCAATGGGACATCCAAAACTATTCTCAAATTTCAATTCCGAGAAGTTGGTCAAAGTCGGTTTTCACTATACTTGGAAATAAAGGGCGTGAAATTAGCTCGTAACGTCATGAAAGTTGCTGTGCGCGCATGTCTACAAATGGGACATCCAAATCTATTCTCAATTTTCAATTCCAAGAAGTTGGTCAAAGTTGAAACTCGGTCGTGCGTTTTCGCTAGACTTGGGCTTAAAGGGCGAGAAAATAGCTCGGAACGTCACGAAAGTTGGCGTGCGTATTTGTCTAACAACGGGACATCCAAATCTCTGCTCAATTTTCAATTCTGAGTGGTTGGTCAAATTCGAAACTCGACCGTGCGTTTTCGCTAGACTTGGGCTTAAAGGGCGAGAAAATAGCTCGGAACGTCACGAAAGTTGGCGTGCGCACTTGTCTACCAATGGGACATCCAAATCTATTCTCAAATTTCAATTCCAAGAAGTTGGTCAAAGCCGAAACGCCACCATGCGTTTTATCTAAACTTGAGCTTAAATGGTGTAAAATTAGCTCGTAACGTCACGAAAGTTGCTGTGCACGCATGTCTACAAATGGGACATCCAAATCTATTCTCAATTTTCAATTCCGAGAAGTAGCTCAAAGCCGAAACACGACCGTCGCGTTTTCTCTAGAGTTGGGCTTAAAGGGGAAGAAAATAGCTCGGAACGTCACGAAAGTTGGCATGTGCACTTGTCTACCAACGGGACATCCAAATCTATTTTAAAATCTAAATTCCGAGAAGTTGGTCAAAGTTGAAAATCGACCGTGCATTTTCGCTAGACCTAGGCTTAAAGGGTTAGAAAATAGCTCGGAATGTCACGAAAGTTGGTGTGCGCATTTGTCTACCAACGGAACATCCAAATCTATGCTCGATTTTCAATTCCGAGAAGTTGGTCAAATTCAAAACTCGACCGTGCGTTTTCGCTAGACTTGGGCTTAAAGGGGGAGAAAATAGCTCGGAACATCACGAAAGTTGGAATGAACGCTTGTCTACCAATTTCACATCCAAAACTATTCTCAAATTTCAGTTCCGAGAAGTTGGTCAAAGTTGAAACTCGATCGTGCATTTTCGCTAGACTGGGTCTTAAAGGGTGGGAAAATAGCTCGGAACGTCACGAAAGTTGGCGTGCGCACCTGTCTACCAAAGGGACATCCAAATCTATTCTCATATTTCAATTCCGAGAAGTTGGTCAAAGTCGAAATGACACCATGCGTTTTCGCTAGACATGAGCTTAAAGGGTGTTAAATTAGCTCGTAATGTGACGAAAGTTGTTGTGCGCGAATGTCTACAATTGGGACATCCAAACCTATGCTCAATTTTCAATTCCAAGAAGTTGGTGAAATTCGTAACTCGACCGTACGTTTTCGCTATAGTTGGGCTTAAAGGGGGAGACAATAGCTCGGAACGTAACGAATGTTGGTGTGGATGCTTCTCTACCAATGGGACATCCAAAACTATTCTCAAATTTCAATTCCGAGAAGTTGGTCAAAGTTGAAACTCGATCGTGTGTTTTCGTTAGACTTGGGCTTAAAGGGTGTGAAAATAGCTAGGAATGTCACGAAAGTTGGCGTGTGGACACTCTTCTACCAATGTGACATCCAAATCTATTCTCAAATTTAAATTCCGAGAAGTTGGTCAAAGTTGAAAATCGACCTTGCATTTTCGCTAGACTTGGGATTAAAGGGAGAGAAAATAGCTCGGAATGTCACGAAAGTTGGCGTGTGCATTTGTCTACCAATAGGACATCCAAATCTATGCTCAATTTTTAATTCCGAGACGTTGGTCAAATTTGAAACTCGACCATGCATTTTCGCTAGACTTAGGCTTAAAGGGTGAGAAAATAGCTCGGAACATAACGAATGTTGGTGTGGATGCTTGTCTACCAATGGGACATCCAAAACTATTCTCAAATTTCAATTCCGAGAAGTTGGTCAAAGTTGAAACTTGATCGTGCGTTTTCGCTAAACTTGGGCTTAAAGGGTGTGAAAATAGCTCGGAACGTCACGAAAGTTGGCGTGGACGCTCGTCTACCAATGTGACATCCAAATCTATTCTCAAATTTAAATTCCGAGAAGTTGGTCAAAGTTGAAAATCAACCGTGCATTTTCGCTAGATTTGGGCTTAAAGGTTGAAAAAATAGCTCGGAACGTCACGAAAGTTGGTGTGCGCATTTGTCTACCAACGGGACATCCAAATCTATGCTCGATTTTCAATTCCAAGAAGTTGGTCAAATTCGAAACTCGACCGTGCGTTTTCGCTAGAATTGGGCTTAAATGGGGCGAAAATAGCTCGGAACGTCACGAAAGTTGGCGTGGACGCTTGTCTACCAATGGGACATCCAAATCCATTCTCAAATTTCAATTCCGAGAAGTTGGTCAAAGTTGAAACTCGATCGTGCGTTTTTGCTAGACTTGGGCTTAAAGGGTGTAAAAATAGCTTGGAACGTCAGGAAAGTTGGCATGGACGCTCGTTTACCAATGTGACATCCAAATCTATTCTCAAATTTAAATTCCGAGAAGTTGGTCAAAGTTGAAAATCGACCCTGAATTTTCGCTAGACTTGGGCTTAAAGGGAAAGAAAATAGCTCGGAATGTCACGAAATTTGGCGTGTGCATTTTTCTACCAATAGGACATCCAAATCTATGCTCAATTTTTAATTCCTCTAGACTTAGGCTTAAAGGGTGACAAAATAGCTCGGATCGTCACGAAAGTTGGCGTGCGTATTTGTCTAATAACGGGACATCCAAATCTTTGCTCAATTTTCAATTCCGAGTGGTTGGTCAAATTCGAAACTCGACCGTGCGTTTTCGTTAGACTTGGGCTTAAAGGGTGAGAAAATAGCTCGGAACATCATGAAAGTTGGTGTGGACGCTTGTCTACCAATGGGACATCCAAAACTATTCTCAAATTTCAATTCCGAGAAGTTGGTCAAAGTTGAAACTCGATCGTGCGTTTTCGCTAGACTTGGGCTTAAAGGGTGTGAAAATAGCTAGGAATGTCACGAAAGTTGGCGTGGACGCTCGTCTACCAATGTGACATCCAAATCTATTCTCAAATTTAAATTCTGAGAAGTTGGTCAAAGTTGAAAATCGACCATGCATTTTCCTAGACTTGGGCTTAAAGGGTGAGAAAATAGCTCGGAACGTCACGAATGTTGGCGTGTGCATTTTTCTACCAACGGCAAATCCAAATCTATGCTCAATTTTCAATTCCGGGAAGTTGGTCAATTTCGAAACTCGACCGTGCGTTTTCGCTAGACTTGGGCTTAAAGGGGGAGAAAATAGCTCGGAACGTCACGAAAGTTTGTGTGGACGCTTGTCTACCAATGGGACATCCAAAACTATTCTCAAATTTCAATTCCGAGAAGTTGGTCAAAGTTGAAACTCGATCGTGCGTTTTCGCTAGACTTGGGCTTAAAGGGTGTGAAAATAGCTCGGAACGTCACGAAAGTTGGCGTGGACGCTCGTCTACCAATGTGACATCCAAATCTATTTTCAAATCTAAATTCCGAGAAGTTGGTCAAAGTTGAAAATCGACCCTGCATTTTTGCTAGACTTGGGCTTAAAGGGAGTGAAAATAGGTCGGAATGTCACGAAAGTTGGCGTGCGCATTTTTCTAACAATGGGACATGCAAATCTCTGCTCAATTTTCAATTCTGAGTGGTTGGTTAAATTCGAAACTCGACCGTGCGTTTTCGCTAGACTTGGGCTTAAAGGGTGTGAAATTAGCTCGGAACGTCACGAAATTTGGCGTGGACGCTTGTCTACCAATGCGACATCCAAATCTATTCTCAAATTTAAATTTCGAGAAGTTGGTCAAAGTTGAAAATTGACCATGCATTTTCGCTAGACTTAAGCTTAAAGGGTGAGAAAATAGCTCGGGACGTGGATGCTCGTCTACCAATGTGACATCCAAATCTATTCTCAAATTTAAATGCCGAGAAGTTGGTCAAAGTTCAATATCGACCGTGCATTTTCGTTAGACTTAGGCTAAAGGGTGAGAAAATAGCTTAGAACGTCACGAAAGTTGGTGTGCGCATTTGTCTACCAACGGGACATCCAAATCTATGCTCAATTTTCAATTCCGAGAAGTTGGTCAAATTCGAAAGTCGACCGTCGCGTTTTCGCTAGACTTGGGCTTAAAGGGGGAGAAAATAGCTCGGAACGTCATGAAAGTTGGTGTGGACACTTGTCTACCAATGGGACATCCAAAACTATTCTCAAATTTCAATTCCAAGAAGTTGGTCAAAGTTGAAACTCGATCATGCATTTTCGCTAGACTTGGGCTTAAAGGGTGTGGAATTAGCTCGTAATGTCACGAAAGTTGTTGTGCGCGTATGTCTACAAATGGGACATCCAAATCTATTCTCAATTTTCAATTACGAGAAGTTGGTCAAAGATGAAACGCGACCGTGCGTTTTCTCCAGAGTCGGGCTTAAATGGGAAGAAAATAGCTCGGAATGTCACAAAAGTTGGTGTGGACGCTTGTCTACCAATGGGACATCCAAATCTATTTTCAAATTTCAATTCCCAGAAGTTGGTCAAAGTCGAAATGCCACCATGGGTTTTCACTATACTTGGGAATAAAGGGCATGAAATTAGCTCGTAACGTCATGAAAGTTGTTGTGCGCGCATGTCTACAAATGGGACATCCAAATCTATTCTCAATTTGCAATTCCGAGAAGTTGGTCAAGGATGAAATGCGACCGTGTGTTTTCTCTAGAGTTGGGCTTAAATGGGATGAAAATAGCTCGGAATGTAATGAAAGTTGGTGTGGACGCTTCTCTACCAATGGGACATCCAAATCTATTCTCAAATTTAAATTCCGAGAAGTTGGTCAAAGTTTAAAATTGACGGTGCGTTTTCGCTCGACTTGGGCTTAAAGGGTAAGAAAATAGCTTGGAACGTCACGAAAGTTGGCGTGCGCACTTGTCTACCAATGGGACATCCAAATCTATTCTCAAATTTCAATTCCAAGAAGTTGGTCAAAGCCGAAACGCCACCATGCGTTTTCGCTAAACTTGAGCTTAAAGGGTGTAAAATTAGCTCGTAACGTCACGAAAATTGCTGTGCACGCATGTCTACAAATGGGACATACAAATCTATTCTCAATTTTCAATTCCGAGAAGTAGCTCAAAGCCGAAACACGACCGTGTGTTTTCTCTAGAGTTGGGCTTAAAGGGGAAGAAAATAGATCGGAACGTCCCGAAAGTTGGCATGTGCACTTGTCTACCAACGGGACATCCAAATCTATTTTCAAATTTCCACTCCCAAAAGTTGGTCAAAGTCGAAACGCCACCATGCGTTTTCGTTAGACTTGAGCTTAAAGGGTGTGAAATTAGCTCGTAACGTCACGAAAGTTGTTGTGCGTGCATGTCTACAAATGGGACATCCAAATCTATTCTCAATTTTCATTTACGAGAAGTAGGTCAAAGCCGAAACACGATCGTGCGTTTTCTCTAGAGTTGGGCCTAAAGGGGAAGAAAATAACTTGGAACGTCACGAAAGTTGGCGTGGACGCTTGTCTACCAACGGGACATCCAAATCCATTCTCAAATTTAAATTCCTAGAAGTTGGTCAAAGTTCAAAATCGACCGTGCATTTTCGATAGACTTAGGCTTAAAGGGTGAGAAAATTGCTCAGAATGTCACGAAAGTTGGCGTGCGCATTTGTCTACAAACGGGAAATCCAAATCTATGCTCAATTTTTAATTCCGAGAAGTTGCTCAAATTCGAAACTCGACCGTGCGTTTTCTCTAGACTTGGGCTTAAAGGGGGAGAAAATAGCTCGGAACGTCACGAATGTTGGTGTGGATGCTTGTCTACCAATGGGACATCCAAAACTATTCTCAAATTTCAATTCCGAGAAGTTGGTCAAACTTGAAACTCGATCGTGCGTTTTCGCTAGACCTGGGCTTAAAGGGAGGGAAAATAGCTCGGAACGTCACGAAAGTTGGCGTGCGAATTTGTCTACCAACGGGACATCCAAATCTATGCTCAATTTTTAATTCCGAGAAGTTGGTCAAATTCGAAACTCGACCGTGCATTTTCGCTAGACTTACGCTTAAAGGGTGAGAAAATAGCTCGGATCGTCACGAAAGTTGGTGTGCGTATTTGTCTAACAACGGGACATCCAAATCTCTGCTCAATTTTCAGTTCTGAGTGGTTGGTCAAATTCAAAACTCGACCGTGCGTTTTCGCTAGACTTGGGCTTAAAGGGCGAGAAAATAGCTGGGAACGTCATGAAAGTTGGTGTGGACGCTTGTCTAGCAATGGGACATCCAAAACTATTCTCAAATTTCAATTCCGAGAAGTTGGTCAAAGTTGAAACTCGATCGTGCATTTTCGCTAGACTTGGGCTTAAAGGGTGTGAAAAAAGCTCGGAACGTCACGAAACTTGGCGTGGACGCTCGTCTACCAATGTGACATCCAAATCTATTCTCAAATTTAAATTCCGAGAAGTTGGTCAAAGTTGAAAATCGACCGTGCATTTTCGCTAGACTTGGGCTTAAAGGGTGAGAAAATAGCTCGGAATGTCACGAAAGTTGGCGTGTGCATTTGTCTACCAACAAGACATCCAAATCTATGCTCAATTTTTAATTTTGAGAAGTTGGTCAAATTCGAAACTCGACCGTGCGTTTTCGCTAGACTTAGGATTAAAGGGTGAGAAAATAGCTCGGAACGTCACAGAAGTTGGCGTGTGCATTTTTCTACCAACGGGAAATCCAAATCTATGCTCAATTTTCAATTCCGAGAAGTTGGTCAAATTCGAAACTCGACCGTGCGTTTTCGCTAGACTTGGGCTCAAAGGGGGAGAGAATAGCTCGGAACGTCACGAAAGTTTGTGTGGACGCTTGTCTACCAATGGGACATCCAAAACTATTCTCAAATTCCAATTCCGAGAAGTTGGTCAAAGTTGAAACTCAATCGTGCGTTTTCGCTAGACTTGGGCGTAAAGGGTGTGAAAATAGCTGGGAACGTCACGAAAGTTGGCGTGGACGCTCATCTACCAATGTGACATCCAAATCTATTCTCAAATTTAAATTCCGAGAAGTTGGTCAAAGTTGAAAATCGATCGTGCATTTTCGCTAGACTTAGGCTTAAAGGGTGAGAAAATAGCTCGGAATGTCATGAAAGTTGGCGTGCACATTTGTCTACCAACGGGAAATCCAAATGTATGCTCAATTTTCAATTTCGAGAAGTTGGTCAAATTTGAAACTCGACTGTGCGTTTTCGCTAGACTTGGGCTTAAAGGGGGAGAAAATAGCTCAGAACGTCACGAAAGTTGGTGTGGACGCTTGTCTACCAATGGGACATCCAAAACTATTCTCAAATTTCAATTCCGAGAAGTTGGTCAAAGTTGAAACTCGATTGTGCGTTTTCGCTATACTTGGGTTTAAAGGGTGTGAAATTAGCCCATAATGTCACGAAAGTTGTTGTGCGCAAATGTCTAAAAATGGGACATCCAAACCTATGCTCAATCTTCAATTACGAGAAGTTGGTGAAAGTTGAAACTCGACCATACGTTTTCACTACAGGAGAAAATAGCTTGGAAAGTCACTAAAGTTGGTGTGGACGCTTATCTACCAATGGGACATCCAAAACTATTCTCAAATTTCAAATCCAAGAAATTGGTCAAAGTTGAAACGCCACCATGCGTTTTCTCTAGACTTGGGATTAAAGTGTGTGAGATTAGCTCATAAAATCACCAAAGTTGTAGTGCGCACATGTCTACAAATGTGACATCCAAATCTATTCTCAAATTTAAATTGCGAGAGGTTGGTCAAAGTTGAAAATTGACGGTGCGTTTTCCCTAGACTTGGGCTTAAAGGGTGTGAAATTAGCTCGGAACGTCATGAAATTTGGCGTGTGCATTTTTCTACCAACGGGAAATCCAAATCTATGCTCAATTTTTAATTCTGAGAAGTTGGTCAAATTCGAAACTCGACCGTGCGTTTTCGCTAGACTTGGGCTTAAAGGGGGAGAAAATAGCTCGGAACGTCGGGAACGTTTGTGTGGACGCTTGTTTACCAATGGGACATCCAAAACTATTCTCAGATTTCAAATCCAAGAAATTGGTCAAAGTCGAAACGCCACCATGCGTTTTCTCTAGACTTGGGATTAAAGTGTGTGAGATTAGCTCGTAAAATCACGAAAGTTGTAGTGCGCACATGTCTACAAATGTGACATCCAAATCTATTCTCAAATTTAAATTGCGAGAGGTTGGTCAAAGTTGAAAATTGACCGTGCATTTTCCCTAGACTTGGGCTTAAAGGGTGTGAAATTAGCTCGGAACGTCACGAAAGTTGGCGTGCGCACTTGTCTACCAACGGGACATCCAAATCTATGCTCGATTTTCAATTCTGAGAATTTGGTCAAAGTCGAAACTCGATCCTACGTTTTCCCTAGGCTTGGGCTTAAAGGGTGTGAAATTAGCTCGGAACGTCACGAAAGTTGGCGTTGACGCTCGTCTACCAATGCGACATCCAAAACTATTCCCAAATTTCAAATCCAAGAAATTGGTCAAAGTCGAAACGCCACCATGCATTTTCTCTAGACTTGGGATTAAAGTGTGTGAGATTAGCTCGTAAAATCACGAAAGTTGTAGTGCGCACATGTCTACAAATGTGACATCCAAATCTATTCTCAAATTTAAATTGCGAGAAGTTGGTCAAAGTTGAAAATTGACCGTGCGTTTTCCCTAGAGTTGGGCTTAAAGGGTGTGAAATTAGCTCGGAACGTCACGAAATTTGGCGTGTGCATTTTTCTACCAACGGGAAATCCAAATCTATGCTCAATTTTAAATTCTGAGAAGTTGGTCATATTCAAAACTTGACCATGCATTTTCGCTAGACTAGGACTTAAAGGGGGAGAAAATAGCTCGGAACGTCGCGAAAGTTTTTGTGGACGCTTGTCTACCAATGGGACATCCAAAACTATTCTCCAATTTCAAATCCAAGAAATTGGTCAAAGTCGAAACGCCACCATGCGTTTTCTCCAGACTTGGGATTAAAGTGTGTGAGATTAGCTCGTAAAATCACGAAAGTTGTAGTGCGCACATGTCTACAAATGTGACATCCAAATCTATTCTCAAATTTTAATTGCGAGAGGTTGGTCAAAGTTGAAAATTGACCGTGCGTTTTCCCTAGACTTGGGCTTAAAGGGTGTGAAATTAGCCCGGAACGTCATGAAATTTGGCGTGTGCATTTTTCTACCAACGGGAAATCCAAATCTATGCTCAATTTTAAATTTTGAGAAGTTGGTCATATTCGAAACTCGACCGTGCGTTTTCGCTAGACTTGGGCTTAAAGGGGGAGAAAATAGCTCGGAACGTTGCGAACGTTTTTGTGGACGCTTGTCTACCAATGGGACATCCAAAACTATCCTCAAATTTCAAATCCAAGAAATTGGTCAAAGTCGAAACGCCACCATGCGTTTTCTCTAGACTTGGGATTAAAGTGTGTGAGATTAGCTCGTAAAATCACGAAAGTTGTAGTGCGCACATGTCTACAAATGTGACATCCAAATCTATTCTCAAATTTAAATTGCGAGAGGTTGGTCAAAATTGAAAATTGACCGTGCATTTTCCCTAGACTTGGGCTTCAAGGGTGTGAAATTAGCTCGGAATGTCACTAAAGTTGGCGTGCGCATTTGTCTACAAACGGGAAATCCAAATCTATGCTCAATTTTTAATTCCAAGAAGTTGGTCAAATTTGAAACTCGACCGTGTGTTTTCGCTAGACTTGGGTTTAAAGGGGGAGAAAATAGCTCGGAACGTCACGAAAGTTGGTGTGGACGCTTGTCTACCAATGGGACATCCATAAACTATTCTCAAATTTCAATTCTGAGAAGTTGGTCAAAGTTGAAACTCGATCGTGCGTTTTTGCTAGATTGGGCTTAAAGGGCGTGAAAATAGCTCGAAACGTCACGAAAGTTGGCGTGGATGCTCATCTACCAATGCGACATCCAAATCTATTCTCAAATTTAAATTCTGAGAAGTTGGTCAAAGTTGAAAATCGACCGTGCATTTTCGCTAGACTTGGGCTTAAAGGGAGGGAAAATAACTCGGAACGTCACGAAAGTTGGCGTGCGCACTTGTCTACCAACGGGACATCCAAATCTATTCTCATATTTCAATTCCGAGAAGTTGGTCAAAGTCGAAACGCCACCATGCGTATTCGCTAGACTTGAGCTTAAAAGGTGTGAAATTAGCTCGTAATGTGATGAAAGTTGTTGTGCGCGAATGTCTACAAATCGGACATCCAAATCTATGCTCAATTTTCAATTCCGAGAAGTTGGTGAAAGTCGTAACTCGACTGTACTTTTTCGCTACAGTTGGGCTTAAAGGTGGAGAAAATAGCTCGGAACGTAACGAATGTTGGTGTGGATGCTTGTCTACCAATGGGACATCCAAAACTATTCTCAAATTTCAATTCCGAGAAGTTGGTCAAAGTTGAAAATCGACCGTGCATTTTCGCTACACTTAGGCTTAAAGGGTGAGAAAATAGCTCGAAACGTCACGAAAGTTAGCGTGCGCATTTGTCTACCAACGGTACATCCAAATCTATGCTCAATTTTCAATTCCGAGAAGTTGGTCAAATTCGAAACTCGACCATGCGTTTTCGCTCGACTTGAGCTTAAAGGGTGTGAAATTAGCTCATAATGTGACGAAAGTTGTTGTGCGCGAATGTCTACAAATGGGACATCCAAATCTATGCTCAATTTTCAATTCGGAGAAGTTGGTGAAAGTCATAACTCGACCGTGCGTTTTCACTACAGTTGGGCTTAAAGGGGGAGAAAATAGCTCGGAACGTAACGAATGTTGGTGTGGATGCTTGTCTACCAATGGGACATCCAAAACTATTCTCAAATTTCAATTCTGAGAAGTTGGTCAAAGTTGAAACTCGATCGTGCGTTTTCGCTAGAATTGGGCTTAAAGGGTGTGAAAATAGCTCAAAACGTCATGAAAGTTGGCGTGGACGCTCGTCTAGCAATGTGACATCCAAATCTATTCTCAAATTTAAATTTGGAGAAGTTGGTCAAAGCTGAAAATCGACCCTGCATTTTCGCTAGACTTGGGCTTAAAGGGAGAGAAAATAGCTCGGAATGTGACAAAAGTTGGCGTGCGCATTTGTCTACCAACGGGACAGCCAAGTCTATGCACAATTTTTAATTCCGAGAAGTCGGTCAACTTCGAAACTCGATCGTGCGTTTTCGCTAGACTTGGGCTTAAAGGGGGAGAAAATAGCTCGGAACGTCACGAAAGTTGGTGTGAACGCTTTTCTACCAACGGGACATCCAAATCTATGCTCAATTTTCAATTCCCAGAAGTTTGTCAAATTCGAAACTCGACCGTGCATTTTCGCTAGACTTGGGCTTAAAGGGGGTGAAAATAGCTTAGAACGTCACGAACGTTGGTGTGCTCATTTGTCTACCAACGGGACATCCAAATCTATGCTCAATTTTCAATTCCGAGAAGTTGGTCAAATTGGAAACTCGACCGTGCGTTTTCGCTAGACTTGGGCTTAAAGGGGGCGAAAATAGCTCGGAACGTCACGAAAGTTGGCGTGGACACTTGTCTACCAATGGGACATCCAAAACTATTCTCAAATTTCAATTCCGAGAAGTTGGTCAAAGTTGAAACTCGATCGTGCGTTTTCGCTCGACTTGGGCTTAAAGGGTGTGCAAATAGCTAGGAACGTCACGAAAGTTGGCGTAGATGCTCGTCTACCAATGTGACATCTAAATCTATTCTCAAATTTAAATTTCGAGAAGTTGGTCAAAGTTGAAAATCGACCCTGCATTTTCGCTAGACTTGGGCTTAAAGGGAGAGAAAATAGGTCAGAATGTCACGAAAGTTGGCGTGTGCATTTGTCTACCAATAGGACATCCAAATCTATGCTCAATTTTTAATTCCGAGAAGTTGGTAAAATTCGAAACTCGACCGTGCGTTTTGGCTAGACTTAGGCTTAAAGGGTTAGAAAATAGCTCGGAACGTCACGAAAATTGGGGTGCGTATTTTTCTAACAACGGGACATCCAAATCTCTGCTCAATTTTCAATTTGAGTGGTTGGTCAAATTCGAAACTCGACCGTCGCGTTTTCGCTAGACTTGGGCTTAAAGGGCGAGAAAATAGCTCGGAACGTCAGGAAAGTTGGTGTGGACGCTTGTCTACCAATGGGACATCCAAAACTATTCTCAAATTTCAATTCCGAGAAGTTGGTCAAAGTTGAAACTCGATCGTGCGTTTTCGCTAGACTTTGGCTTAAAGGGTGCGAAAAGTGCTCGGAACGTCACGAAGGTTGGCGTGGACGCTCGTCTACCAATGTGACATCCAAATCTATTCTCAAATTTAAATTGAGAGAAGTTGGTCAAAGTTGAAAATCGACCGTGCATTTTCGCTAGACTTGGGCTTAAAGGGTGAGAAAATAGCTCGGAATGTCACGAAAGTTGGCGTGTGCATTTGTCTACCAACAGGACATCCAAATCTATGCTCAATTTTTAATTCCGAGAAGTTGGTTAAATTCGAAACTCGACCGTGCGTTTTCGCTAGACTTAGGCTTAAAGGGTGAGAAAATAGCTCGGAACGTAACGAATGTTGGTGTGGATGCTTGTCTACCAATGGGACATCCAAAACTATTCTCAAATTTCAATTCCGAGAAGTTGGTCAAAGTTGAAACTCGATTGTGCGTTTTCGCTAGACTTGGGCTTAAAGGGTGTGAAAATAGCTCGGAACGTCACGAAAGTTGGTGTGGATGCTCGTCTACCAATGTGACATCCAAATCTATTCTCAAATTTAAATTCCGAGAAGTTGGTCAAAGTTGAAAATCTCCGTGCATTTTCGCTAGATTTGGGCTTAAAGGTTGAAAAAATAGCTCGGAACGTCACGAAAGTTGGCGTGGGCATTTGTCTACCAACAGGATATCCAAATCTATGCTCAATTTTCAATTCCGAGAAGTTGGTCAAATTCGAAACTCGACCGTGCATTTTCGCTAGACTTGGGCTTAAAGGGGGAGAAAATAGCTCGGAACGTAACGAATGTCGGTGTGGATGCTTGTCTACCAATGGGACATCCAAAACTATTCTCAAATTTCAATTCCGAGAAGTTGGTCAAAGTTGAAACTCGATCGTGCGTTTTCCCTAGGCTTGGGCTTAAAGGGGGAGAAAATAGCTCGGAATGTCACGAAAGTTGGTGTGGATGCTTGTCTACCAATGGGACATCCAAAACTATTCTCAAATTTCAATTTTGAGAAGTTGGTCAAAGTTGAAACTCGATCGTGCGTTTTCCCTAGGCTTGGGCTTAAATGGGGAGAAAATAGCTCGGAATGTCACGAAAGTTGGCGTGCGCATTTTTCTACCAATGGGAAATCCAAATCTATGCTCAATTTTTAATTCTGAGAAGTTGGTCAAATTCGAAACTCGATCGTGCGTTTTCCCTAGGCTTGGGCTTAAAGGGGGAGAAAATAGCTCGGGACGTCACGAAAGTTGGTGTGGACGCTTGTCTACCAATGGGACATCCAAAACTATTCTCAAATTTCAAATCGGAGAAGTTGGTCAAAGTTGAAACTCGGTCGTGCGTTTTCGCTAGACTTGGCCTTAAAGGGTGTGAAAATAGCTCGGAACGTCACGAAAGTTGGCGTGCATTTTCGCTAGACTTAGGATTAAATGGTGAGAAAATAGCTCCGAACATGACGAAAGATGGCGTGCGCATTTGTCTACCAATAGTTCTCATATTCTCATATTTCAATTCCGAGAAGTTGGTCAAAGTCGAAACGCCACCATGAATGTTCGCTAGACTTGAGCTTAGAGGGTGTGACATCCAAATCCATTCTCAAATTTAAATTTCGAGAAGTTGGTCAAAGTTGGAAATCGACCATGCATTTTCGCTAGACTTGGTGTGGATGCTTGTCTACCAATGGGACATCCAAAACTATTCTCAAATTTCAATTCCGAGAAGTTGGTCAAAGTCGGTTTTCACTATACTTGGGAATAAAGGGCGTGAAATTAGCTCGTAACGTCATGAAAGTTGCTGTGCGCGCATGTCTACAAATGGGACATCCAAATCTATTCTCAATTTTCAATTCCAAGAAGTTGGTCAAAGTTGAAACTCAATCGTGCGCTTTCGCTAGACTTGGGCTTAAAGGGTATGAAAATAGCTCGGAACGTCACGAAAGTTGGCGTGGACGCTCGTCTACCAATGTGACATCCAAAACTATTCTCAAATTTCAAATCCGAGAAGTTGGTCAAAGTTGAAACTCGGTCGTGCGTTTTCGCTAGACTTGGGCTTAAAGGGCGAGAAAATAGCTCGGAACGTCACGAAAGTTGGCGTGCGTATTTGTCTAACAACGGGACATCCAAATCTCTGCTCAATTTTCAATTCTGAGTGGTTGGTCAAATTCGAAACTCGACCGTGCGTTTTCGCTAGACTTGGGCTTAAAGGGCGAGAAAATAGCTCGGAACGTCACGAAAGTTGGCGTGCGCACTTGTCTACCAATGGGACATCCAAATCTATTCTCAAATTTCAATTCCAAGAAGTTGGTCAAAGCCGAAACGCCACCATGCGTTTTATCTAAACTTGAGCTTAAAGGGTGTAAAATTAGCTCGTAACGTCACGAAAGTTGCTGTGCACGCATGTCTACAAATGGGACATCCAAATCTATTCTCAATTTTCAATTCCGAGAAGTAGCTCAAAGCCGAAACACGACCGTGCGTTTTCTCTAGAGTTGGGCTTAAAGGGGAAGAAAATAGCTCGGAACGTCACGAAAGTTGGCATGTGCACTTGTCTACCAACGGGACATCCAAATCTATTTTCAAATTTAAACTCCCAAAAGTTGGTCAAAGTCGAAACGCCACCATGCGTTTTCGTTAGACTTGAGCTTAAAGGGTGTGAAATTAGCTCGTAACGTCACGAAAGTTGTTGTGCATGCATGTCTACAAATGGGACATCCAAATCTATTCTCAATTTTCATTTCCGAGAAGTAGGTCAAAGCCGAAACACGATCGTGCGTTTTCTCTAGAGTTGGGCTTAAACGGGAAGAAAATAGCTCGAAAGGTCACGAAAGTTGGCGTGTGCACTTGTCTACCAATGGGACATCCAAATCGATTCTCAAATTTAAATTCCGAGAAGTCGGTCAAAGTTGAAAATAGCTCGGAACGTCACGAAAGTTGGCGTGTGCACTTGTCTACCAACGGGACATCCAAATCCATTCTCAAATTTAAATTCCGAGAAGTTGGTCAAAGTTGAAAATCGACCGTGCATTTTCGCTAGACCTAGGCTTAAAGGGTTAGAAAATAGCTCGGAATGTCACGAAAGTTGGCGTGCGCATTTGTCTACCAACGGGACATCCAAATCTATGCTCGATTTTCAATTCCGAGAAGTTGGTCAAATTCAAAACTCGACCGTGCGTTTTCGCTAGACTTGGGCTTAAAGGGGGAGAAAATAGTTCGGAACGTCACGAAAGTTGGAATGGACGCTTGTCTACCAATTGGACATCCAAAACTATTCTCAAATTTCAGTTCCGAGAAGTTGGTCAAAGTTGAAACTCGATCGTGCATTTTCGTTAGACTTGGTCTTAAAGGGTGGGAAAATAGCTCGGAACGTCACGAAAGTTGGCGCGCGCACCTGTCTACCAAAGGGACATCCAAATCTATTCTCATATTTCAATTCCGAGAAGTTGGTCAAAGTCGAAATGACACCATGCGTTTTCGCTAGACTTGAGCTTAAAGGGTGTTAAATTAGCTCGTAATGTGACGAAAGTTGTTGTGCGCGAATGTCTACAATTGGGACATCCAAACCTATGCTCAATTTTCAATTCCAAGAAGTTGGTGAAATTCGTAACTCGACCGTACGTTTTCGCTATAGTTG
The DNA here is from genome assembly GCA_027924585.1 of Larix kaempferi. Taxonomy (NCBI): domain Eukaryota; kingdom Viridiplantae; phylum Streptophyta; class Pinopsida; order Pinales; family Pinaceae; genus Larix; species Larix kaempferi. The sequence continues at coordinate 154,538 of BSBM01002122.1, forward strand.
GGCTTAAAGGGGGAGACAATAGCTCGGAACGTAACGAATGTTGGTGTGGATGCTTCTCTACCAATGGGACATCCAAAACTATTCTCAAATTTCAATTCCGAGAAGTTGGTCAAAGTTGAAACTCGATCGTGTGTTTTCGCTAGACTTGGGCTTAAAGGGTGTGAAAATAGCTAGGAATGTCACGAAAGTTGGCGTGTGGACACTCGTCTACCAATGTGACATCCAAATCTATTCTCAAATTTAAATTCTGAGAAGTTGGTCAAAGTTGAAAATCGACCTTGCATTTTCACTAGACTTGGGCTTAAAGGGAGAGAAAATAGCTCGAAATGTCACGAAAGTTGGCGTGTGCATTTGTCTACCAATAGGACATCCAAATCTATGCTCAATTTTTAATTCCGAGACGTTGGTCAAATTTGAAACTCGACCATGCATTTTCGCTAGACTTAGGCTTAAAGGGTGAGAAAATAGCTCGGAACATAACGAATGTTGGTGTGGATGCTTGTCTACCAATGGGACATCCAAATCTATTCTCAAATTTAAATTCCGAGAAGTTGGTCAAAGTTGAAAATCAACCGTGCATTTTCACTAGATTTGGGCTTAAAGGTTGAAAAAATAGCTCGGAACGTCACGAAAGTTGGTGTGCGCATTTGTCTACCAACGGGACATCCAAATCTATGCTCGATTTTCAATTCCAAGAAGTTGGTCAAATTTGAAACTCGACCGTTGCGTTTTCGCTAGACTTGGGCTTAAAGGGGGCGAAAATAGCTCGGAACGTCACGAAAGTTGGCGTGGACGCTTGTCTACCAATGGGACATCCAAATCCATTCTCAAATTTCAATTCCGAGAAGTTGGTCAAAGTTGAAACTCGATCGTGCGTTTTTGCTAGACTTGGGCTTAAAGGGTGTGAAAATAGCTTGGAACGTCAGGAAAGTTGGCATGGACGCTCGTTTACCAATGTGACATCCAAATCTATTCTCAAATTTAAATTCCGAGAAGTTGGTCAAAGTTGAAAATCGACCCTGAATTTTCGCTAGACTTGGGCTTAAAGGGAAAGAAAATAGCTCGGAATGTCACGAAAGTTGCCGTGTGCATTTTTCTACCAATAGGACATCCAAATCTATGCTCAATTTTTAATTCCGCTAGACTTAGGCTTAAAGGGTGACAAAATAGCTCGGATCGTCACGAAAGTTGGCGTGCGTATTTGTCTAACAACGGGACATCCAAATCTTTGCTCAATTTTCAATTCCGAGTGGTTGGTCAAATTCGAAACTCGACCGTGCGTTTTCGTTAGACTTGGGCTTAAAGGGTGAGAAAATAGCTCGGAACATCATGAAAGTTGGTGTGGACGCTTGTCTACCAATGGGACATCCAAAACTATTCTCAAATTTCAATTCCGAGAAGTTGGTCAAAGTTGAAACTCGATCGTGCGTTTTCGCTAGACTTGGGCTTAAAGGGTGTGAAAATAGCTAGGAATGTCACGACAGTTGGCGTGGACGCTCGTCTACCAATGTGACATCCAAATCTATTCTCAAATTTAAATTCTGAGAAGTTGGTCAAAGTTGAAAATCGACCATGCATTTTCCTAGACTTGGGCTTAAAGGGTGAGAAAATAGCTCGGAACGTCACGAATGTTGGCGTGTGCATTTTTCTACCAACGGGAAATCCAAATCTATGCTCAATTTTCAATTCCGGGAAGTTGGTCAATTTCGAAACTCGACCGTCGCGTTTTCGCTAGACTTGGGCTTAAAGGGGGAGAAAATAGCTCGGAACGTCACGAAAGTTTGTGTGGACGCTTGTCTACCAATGGGACATCCAAAACTATTCTCAAATTTCAATTCCGAGAAGTTGGTCAAAGTTGAAACTCGATCGTGCGTTTTCGCTAGACTTGGGCTTAAAGGGTTTGAAAATAGCTCGGAACGTCACGAAAGTTGGCGTGGACGCTCGTCTACCAATGTGACATCCAAATCTATTTTCAAATCTAAATTCCGAGAAGTTGGTCAAAGTTGAAAATCGACCCTGCATTTTCGCTAGACTTGGGCTTAAAGGGAGTGAAAATAGGTCGGAATGTCACGAAAGTTGGCGTGCGCATTTATCTAACAACAGGACATGCAAATCTCTGCTCAATTTTCAATTCTGAGTGGTTGGTCAAATTCGAAACTCGACCGTTGCGTTTTCGCTAGACTTGGGCTTAAAGGGCGTGAAATTAGCTTGGAACGTCACGAAATTTGGCGTGGACGCTTGTCTACCAATGCGACATCCAAATCTATTCTCAAATTTAAATTCCGAGAAGTTGGTCAAAGTTGAAAATTGACCATGCATTTTCGCTAGACTTAAGCTTAAAGGGTGAGAAAATAGCTCGGGACGTGGACGCTCGTCTACCAATGTGACATTCAAATCTATTCTCAAATTTAAATGCCGAGAAGTTGGTCAAAGTTCAATATCGACCGTGCATTTTCGTTAGACTTAGGCTAAAGGGTGAGAAAATAGCTTAGAACGTCACGAAAGTTGGTGTGCGCATTTGTCTACCAACGGGACATCCAAATCTATGCTCAATTTTCAATTCCGAGAAGTTGGTCAAATTCGAAAGTCGACCGTCGCGTTTTCGCTAGACTTGGGCTTAAAGGTGGAGAAAATAGCTCGGAACGTCATGAAAGTTGGTGTGGACACTTGTCTACCAATGGGACATCCAAAACTATTCTCAAATTTCAATTCCGAGAAGTTGGTCAAAGTTGAAACTCGATCATGCATTTTCGCTAGACTTGGGCTTAAAGGGTGTGGAATTAGCTCGTAATGTCACGAAAGTTGTTGTGCGCGTATGTCTACAAATGGGACATCCAAATCTATTCTCAATTTTCAATTACGAGAAGTTGGTCAAAGATGAAACGGGACCGTGCGTTTTCTCCAGAGTTGGGCTTAAATGGGAAGAAAATAGCTCGGAATGTCACGAAAGTTGGTGTGGATGCTTGTCTACCAATGGGACATCCAAATCTATTTCAAATTTCAATTCCCAGAAGTTGGTCAAAGTCGAAATGCCACCATGGGTTTTCACTATACTTGGGAATAAAGGGCATGAAATTAGCTCGTAACGTCATGAAAGTTGTTGTGCGCGCATGTCTACAAATGGGACATCCAAATCTATTCTCAATTTTCAATTCCGAGAAGTTGGTCAAGGATGAAATGCGACCGTGTGTTTTCTCTAGAGTTGGGCTTAAATGGGATGAAAATAGCTCGGAATGTAAGGAAAGTTGGTGTGGACGCTTGTCTACCAATGGGACATCCAAATCTATTCTCAAATTTAAATTCCGAGAAGTTGGTCAAAGTTTAAAATTGACGGTGCGTTTTCGCTCGACTTGGGCTTAAAGGGTGAGAAAATAGCTTGGAACGTTACGAAAGTTGGCGTGCGCACTTGTCTACCAATGGGACATCCAAATCTATTCTCAAATTTCAATTCCAAGAAGATGGTCAAAGCCGAAACGCCACCATGCGTTTTCGCTAAACTTGAGCTTAAAGGGTGTAAAATTAGCTCGTAACGTCACGGAAATTGCTGTGCACGCATGTCTACAAATGGGACATACAAAATCTATTCTCAATTTTCAATTCCGAGAAGTAGCTCAAAGCCCAAACACGACCGTGTGTTTTCTCTAGAGTTGGGCTTAAAGGGGAAGAAAATAGATCGGAACGTCCCGAAAGTTGGCATGTGCACTTGTCTACCAACGGGACATCCAAATCTATTTTCAAATTTCAACTCCCAAAAGTTGGTCAAATTCGAAATGCCACCATGCGTTTTCGTTATACTTGAGCTTAAAGGGTGTGAAATTAGCTCGTAACGTCACGAAAGTTGTTGTGCGTGCATGTCTACAAATGGGACATCCAAATCTATTCTCAATTTTCATTTACCAGAAGTAGGTCAAAGCCGAAACACGATCGTCGCGTTTTCTCTAGAGTTGGGCCTAAAGGGGAAGAAAATAACTTGGAACGTCACGAAAGTTGGCGTGGACGCTTGTCTACCAACGGGACATCCAAATCCATTCTCAAATTTAAATTCCTAGAAGTTGGTCAAAGTTGAAAATCGACCGTGTATTTTCGATAGACTTAGGCTTAAAGGGTGAGAAAATTGCTCAGAATGTCACGAAAGTTGGCGTGCGCATTTGTCTACAAACGGGAAATCCAAATCTATGCTCAATTTTTAATTCCGAGAAGTTGCTCAAATTCGAAACTCGACCGTGCGTTTTCTCTAGACTTGGGCTTAAAGGGGGAGAAAATAGCTCGGAACGTCAGGAATGTTGGTGTGGATGCTTGTCTACCAATGGGACATCCAAAACTATTCTCAAATTTCAATTCCGAGAAGTTGGTCAAACTTGAAACTCCATCGTGCGTTTTCGCTAGACTTGGGCTTAAAGGGAGGGAAAATAGCTCGGAACGTCACGAAAGTTGGCGTGCGCATTTGTCTACCAACGGGACATCCAAATCTATGCTCAATTTTTAATTCCGAGAAGTTGGTCAAATTCGAAACTCGACCGTGCATTTTCGCTAGACTTACGCTTAAAGGGTGAGAAAATAGCTCGGATCGTCACGAAAGTTGGTGTGCGTATTTGTCTAACAACGGGACATCCAAATCTCTGCTCAATTTTCAATTCTCAGTGGTTGGTCAAATTCAAAATTCGACCGTGCGTTTTCGCTAGACTTGGGCTTAAAGGGCGAGAAAATAGCTGGGAACGTCATGAAAGTTGGTTTGGACGCTTGTCTACCAATGGGACATCCAAAACTATTCTCAAATTTCAATTCCGAGAAGTTGGTCAAAGTTGAAACTCGATCGTGCATTTTCGCTAGACTTGGGCTTAAAGCGTGTGAAAAAAGCTCGGAACGTCACGAAACTTGGCGTGGACGCTCGTCTACCAATGTGACATCCAAATCTATTCTCAAATTTAAATTCCGAGAAGTTGGTCAAAGTTGAAAATCGACCGTGCATTTTCGCTAGACTTGGGCTTAGAGGGTGAGAAAATAGCTCGGAATGTCACGAAAGTTGGCGTGTGCATTTGTCTACCAACAAGACATCCAAATCTATGCTCAATTTTTAATTTTGTGAAGTTGGTCAAATTCGAAACTCGACCGTGCGTTTTCGCTAGACTTAGGATTAAAGGGTGAGAAAATAGCTCGGAACGTCACGGAAGTTGGCGTGTGCATTTTTCTACCAACGGGAAATCCAAATCTATGCTCAATTTTCAATTCCGAGAAGTTGGTCAAATTCGAAACTCGACCGTGCGTTTTCGCTAGACTTGGGCTTAAAGGGGGAGATAATAGCTTGGAACGTCACGAAAGTTTGTGTGGACGCTTGTCTACCAATGGGACATCCAAAACTATTCTCAAATTCCAATTCAGAGAAGTTGGTCAAAGTTGAAACTCAATCGTGCGTTTTCGCTAGACTTGGGCGTAAAGGGTGTGAAAATAGCTGGGAACGTCACGAAAGTTGGCGTGGACGCTCATCTACCAATGTGACATCCAAATCTATTCTCAAATTTAAATTCCGAGAAGTTGGTCAAAGTTGAAAATCGATCGTGCATTTTCGCTAGACTTAGGCTTAAAGGGTGAGAAAATAGCTCGGAATGTCATGAAAGTTGGCGTGCACATTTGTCTTCCAACGGGAAATCCAAATGTATGCTCAATTTTCAATTTCGAGAAGTTGGTCAAATTTGAAACTCGACTGTGCGTTTTCGCTAGACTTGGGCTTAAAGGGGGAGAAAATAGCTCAGAACGTCACGAACGTTGGTGTGGACGCTTGTCTACCAATGGGACATCCAAAACTATTCTCAAATTTCAATTCCGAGAAGTTGGTCAAAGTTCAAACTCGATTGTGCGTTTTCGCTATACTTGGGCTTAAAGGGTGTGAAATTAGCCCATAATGTCACGAAAGTTGTTGTGCGCAAATGTCTAAAAATGGGACATCCAAACCTATGCTCAATCTTCAATTACGAGAAGTTGGTGAAAGTTGAAACTCGACGATACGTTTTCACTACAGGAGAAAATAGCTTGGAAAGTCACTAAAGTTGGTGTGGACGCTTGTCTACCAATGGGACATCCAAAACTATTCTCAAATTTCAAATCCAAGAAATTGGTCAAAGTTGAAACGCCACCATGCGTTTTCTCTAGACTTGGGATTAAAGTGTGTGAGATTAGCTCATAAAATCACTAAAGTTGTAGTGTGCACATGTCTACAAATGTGACATCCAAATCTATTCTCAAATTTAAATTGCGAGAGGTTGGTCAAAGTTGAAAATTGACGGTGCGTTTTCCCTAGACTTGGGCTTAAAGGGTGTGAAATTAGCTTGGAACGTCACGAAATTTGGCGTGTGCATTTTTCTACCAACGGGAAATCCAAATCTATGCTCAATTTTTAATTCTGAGAAGTTGGTCAAATTCGAAACTCGACCGTGCGTTTTCGCTAGACTTGGGCTTAAAGGGGGAGAAAATAGCTCGGAACGTCGGGAAAGTTTGTGTGGATGCTTGTTTACCAATGGGACATCCAAAACTATTCTCAGATTTCAAATCCAAGAAATTGGTCAAAGTCGAAACGCCACCATGCGTTTTCTCTAGACTTGGGATTAAAGTGTGTGAGATTAGCTCGTAAAATCACGAAAGTTGTAGTGCACACATGTCTACAAATGTGACATCCAAATCTATTCTCAAATTTGAATTGCGAGAGGTTGGTCAAAGTTGAAAATTGACCATGCATTTTCCCTAGACTTGGGCTTAAAGGGTGTGAAATTAGCTCGGAACGTCACGAAAGTTGGCGTGCGCACTTGTCTACCAACGGGACATCCAAATCTATGCTCGATTTTCAATTCTGAGAATTTGGTCAAAGTCGAAACTCGATCGTGCGTTTTTTCTAGGCTTGGGATTAAAGGGTGAGAAATTAGCTCGGAACGTCACGAAAGTTGGCGTTGACGCTCGTCTACCAATGCGACATCCAAAACTATTCCCAAATTTCAAATCCAAGAAATTGGTCAAAGTCGAAACGCCACCATGCATTTTCTCTAGACTTGGGATTAAAGTGTGTGAGATTAGCTCGTAAAATCACGAAAGTTGTAGTGCGCACATGTCTACAAATGTGACATCCAAATCTATTCTCAAATTTAAATTGCGAGAGGTTGGTCAAAGTTGAAAATTGACCGTGCGTTTTCCCTAGAGTTGGGCTTAAAGGGTGTGAAATTAGCTCGGAACGTCACGAAATTTGGCGTGTGCATTTTTCTACCAACGGGAAATCCAAATCTATGCTCAATTTTAAATTCTGAGAAGTTGGTCATATTCAAAACTTGACCGTGCATTTTCGCTAGACTTGGACTTAAAGGGGGAGAAAATAGCTCGGAACGTCGCGAAAGTTTTTGTGGACGCTTGTCTACCAATGGGACATCCAAAACTATTCTCAAATTTCAAATCCAAGAAATTGGTCAAAGTCGAAATGCCACCATGCGTTTTCTCTAGACTTGGGATTAAAGTGTGTGAGATTAGCTCGTAAAATCACGAAAGTTGTAGTGCGCACATGTCTACAAATGTGACATCCAAATCTATTCTCAAATTTAAATTGCGAGAGGTTGGTCAAAGTTGAAAATTGACCGTGCGTTTTCCCTAGAGTTGGGCTTAAAGGGTGTGAAATTAGCCCAGAACGTCATGAAATTTGGCATGTGCATTTTTCTACCAACGGGAGATCCAAATCTATGCTCAATTTTAAATTTTGAGAAGTTGGTCATATTCGAAACTCGACCATGCGTTTTCGCTAGACTTGGGCTTAAAGGGGGAGAAAATAGCTCGGAACGTCGCGAAAATTTTTGTGGACGCTTGTCTACCAATGGGACATCCAAAACTATCCTCAAATTTCAAATCCAAGAAATTGGTCAAAGTCGAAACGCCACCATGCGTTTTCTCTAGACTTGGGAGTAAAGTGTGTGAGATTAGCTCGTAAAATCACGAAAGTTGTAGTGCGCACATGTCTACAAATGTCACATCCAAATCTATTCTCAAATTTAAATTGCGAGAGGTTGGTCAAAATTGAAAATTCACCGTGCATTTTCCCTAGACTTGGGCTTCAAGGGTGTGAAATTAGCTCGGAATGTCACGAAAGTTGGCGTGCGCATTTGTCTACAAACGGGAAATCCATATCTATGCTCAATTTTTAATTCCAAGAAGTTGGTCAAATTCAAAACTCGACCGTGTGTTTTCGCTAGACTTGGGATTAAAGGGGGAGAAAATAGCTCGAAACGTCACGAATGTTGGTGTGGATGCTTGTCTACCAATGGGACATCCAAAACTATTCTCAAATTTCAATTCCGAGAAGTTGGTGAAAGTCGTAACTCGACTGTACGTTTTCGCTACAGTTGGGCTTAAAGGTGGAGAAAATAGCTCGGAACGTAACGAATGTTGGTGTGGATGCTTGTCTACCAATGGGACATCCAAAACTATTCTCAAATTTAAATTCCAAGAAGTTGGTCAAAGTCGAAACACCACCATGCGTTTTCTCTAGACTTGGGATTAAAGTGTGTGAAATTAGCTCATAAAATCACGAAAGTTGTAGTGCGCACATGTCTCAAAATCTGACATCCAAATCTATTCTCAAATTTAAATTGCGAGAAGTTGGTCAAACTTGAAAATCGACCGTCCATTTTCGCTAGACTTAGGCTTAAAGGGTGAGAAAATAGCTCGGAATGTCACGAAAGTTGGCGTGCGCATTTGTCTACCAACGGGACATCCAAATCTATGCTCAATTTTTAATTCCGAGAAGTTGGTCAAATTCGAAACTCGACCGTGCGTTTTCGCTAGACTTGGGTTTAAAGGGGGAGAAAATAGCTCGGAACGTCACGAAAGTTGGTGTGGACGCTTGTCTACCAATGGGACATCCAAAACTATTCTCAAATTTCAATTCCGAGAAGTTGGTCAAAGTTGAAACTCGATCGTGCGTTTTTGCTAGATTGGGCTTAAAGGGCGTGAAAATAGCTCGAAACGTCACGAAAGTTGGCGTGGATGCTCATCTACCAATGCGACATCCAAATCTATTCTCAAATTTAAATTCTGAGAAGTTGGTCAAAGTTGAAAATCGACCGTGCATTTTCGCTAGACTTGGGCTTAAAGGGAGGGAAAATAACTCGGAACGTCACGAAAGTTGGCGTGCGCACTTGTCTACCAACGGGACATCCAAATCTATTCTCATATTTCAATTCCGAGAAGTTGGTCAAAGTCGAAACGCCACCATGCGTGTTCGCTAGACTTGAGCTTAAAAGGTGTGAAATTAGCTCGTAATGTGACGAAAGTTGTTGTGCGCGAATGTCTACAAATGGGACATCCAAATCTATGCTCAATTTTCAATTCCGAGAAGTTGGTGAAAGTCGTAACTCGACTGTACGTTTTCGCTACAGTTGGGCTTAAAGGTGGAGAAAATAGCTCGGAACGTAACGAATGTTGGTGTGGATGCTTGTCTACCAATGGGACATCCAAAACTATTCTCAAATTTCAATTCCGAGAAGTTGGTCAAAGTTGAAAATCGACCGTGCATTTTCGCTACACTTAGGCTTAAAGGGTGAGAAAATAGCTCGAAACGTCACGAAAGTTGGCGTGCGCATTTGTCTACCAACGGCACATCCAAATCTATGCTCAATTTTCAATTCCGAGAAGTTGGTCAAATTCGAAACTCGACCATGCGTTTTCGCTCGACTTGAGCTTAAAGGGGTGTGAAATTAGCTCATAATGTGACGAAAGTTGTTGTGCGCGAATGTCTACAAATGGGACATCCAAATCTATGCTCAATTTTCAATTCGGAGAAGTTGGTGAAAGTCATAACTCGACCGTGCGTTTTCACTACAGTTGGGCGTAAAGGGGAAGAAAATAGCTCGAAACGTAACGAATGTTGGTGTGGATGCTTGTCTACCAATGGGACATCCAAAACTATTCTCAAATTTCAATTCTGAGAAGTTGGTCAAAGTTGAAACTCGATCGTGCGTTTTCGCTAGACTTGGGCTTAAAGGGTGTGAAAATAGCTCAGAACGTCATGAAAGTTTGCGTGGACGCTCGTCTACCAATGTGACATCCAAATCTATTCTCAAATTTAAATTTCGAGAAGTTGGTCAAAGCTGAAAATCGACCCTGCATTTTCGCTAGACTTGGGCTTAAAGGGAGAGAAAATAGCTCGGAATGTGACAAAAGTTGGCGTGCACATTTGTCTACCAACGGGACAGCCAAGTCTATGCTCAATTTTTAATTCCGAGAAGTCGGTCAACTTCGAAACTCGATCGTGCGTTTTCGCTAGACTTGGGCTTAAAGGGGGAGAAAATAGCTCGGAACGTCACGAAAGTTGGTGTGAACGCTTTTCTACCAACGGGACATCCAAATCTATGCTCAATTTTCAATTCCCAGAAGTTGGTCAAATTCGAAACTCGACCGTGCATTTTCGCTAGACTTGGGCTTAAAGGGGGTTAAAATAGCTTAGAACGTCACGAACGTTGGTGTGCGCATTTGTCTACCAACGGGACATCCAAATCTATGCTCAATTTTCAATTTCGAGAAGTTGGTCAAATTGGAAACTCGACCGTGCGTTTTCGCTAGACTTGGGCTTAAAGGGGGCGAAAATAGCTCGGAACGTCACGAAAGTTGGTGTGGACACTTGTCTACCAATGGGACATCCAAAACTATTCTCAAATTTCAATTCCGAGAAGTTGGTCAAAGTTGAAACTCGATCGTGCGTTTTTGCTCGACTTGGGCTTAAAGGGTGTGCAAATAGCTAGGAACGTCACGAAAGTTGGCGTAGATGCTCGTCTACCAATGTGACATCTAAATCTATTCTCAAATTTAAATTCCGAGAAGTTGGTCAAAGTTGAAAATCGACCCTGCATTTTCGCTAGACTTGGGCTTAAAGGGAGAAAAAATAGGTCAGAATGTCACGAAAGTTGGCGTGTTCATTTGTCTACCAATAGGACATCCAAATCTATGCTCAATTTTTAATTCCGAGAAGTTGGTAAAATTCGAAACTCGACCATGCGTTTTGGCTAGACTTAGGCTTAAAGGGTTAGAAAATAGCTCGGAACGTCACGAAAATTGGGGTGCATATTTTTCTAACAACGGGACATCCAAATCTCTGCTCAATTTTCAATTCTGAGTGGTTGGTCAAATTCGAAACTCGACCGTGCGTTTTCGCTAGACTTGGGCTTAAAGGGCGAGAAAATAGCTCGGGACGTCAGGAAAGTTGGTGTGGACGCTTGTCTACCAATGGGACATCCAAAACTATTCTCAAATTTCAATTCCGAGAAGTTGGTCAAAGTTGAAACTCGATCGTGCGTTTTCGCTAGACTTTGGCTTAAAGGGTGCGAAAAGTGCTCGGAACGTCACGAAGGTTGGCATGGACGCTCGTCTACCAATGTGACATCCAAATCTATTCTCAAATTTAAATTGAGAGAAGTCTGTCAAAGTTGAAAATCGACCGTGCATTTTCGCTAGACTTGGGATTAAAGGGTGAGAAAATAGCTCGGAATGTCACGAAAGTTGGCGTGTGCATTTGTCTACCAATAGGACATCCAAATCTATGCTCAATTTTTAATTCCGAGAAGTTGGTTAAATTCGAAACTCGACCGTGCGTTTTCGCTATACTTAGGCTTAAAGGGTGAGAAAATAGCTCGGAACGTAACGAATGTTGGTGTGGATGCTTGTCTACCAATGGGACATCCAAAACTATTCTCAAATTTCAATTCCGAGAAGTTGGTCAAAGTTGAAACTCGATTGTGCGTTTTCGCTAGACTTGGGCTTAAAGGGTGTGAAAATAGCTCGGAACGTCATGAAAGTTGTTGTGGATGCTCGTCTACCAATGTGACATCCAAATCTATTCTCAAATTTAAATTCCAAGAAGTTGGTCAAATTTGAAAATCTCCGTGCATTTTCGCTAGATTTGGGATTAAAGGTTTAAAAAATAGCTCGGAACGTCATGAAAGTTGACGTGGGCATTTGTCTACCAACAGGATATCCAAATCTATGCTCAATTTTCAATTCCGAAAAGTTGGTCAAATTCGAAACTCGACCGTGCATTTTCGCTAGACTTGGGCTTAAAGGGGGAGAAAATAGCTCGGAACGTAACGAATGTCGGTGTGGATGCTTGTCTACCAATGGGACATCCAAAACTATTCTCAAATTTCAATTCCGAGAAGTTGGTCAAAGTTGAAACTCGATCGTGCGTTTTCCCTAGGCTTGGGCTTAAAGGGGGAGAAAATAGCTCGGAATGTCACGAAAGTTGGTGTGGATGCTTGTCTACCAATGGGACATCCAAAACTATTCTCGAATTTCAATTTTGAGAAGTTGGTCAAAGTTGAAACTCGATCGTGCGTTTTCCCTAGGCTTGGGCTTAAATGGGGAGAAAATAGCTCGGAATGTCACGAAAGTTGGCGTGCGCATTTTTCTACCAATGGGAAATCCAAATCTATGCTCAATTTTTAATTCCGAGAAGTTGGTCAAATTCGAAACTCGATCGTGCGTTTTCCCTAGGCTTGGGCTTAAAGGGGGAGAAAATAGCTCGGGACGTCACGAAAGTTGGTGTGGACGCTTGTCTACCAATGGGACATCCAAAACTATTCTCAAATTTCAAATCGGAGAATTTGGTCAAAGTTGAAACTCGGTCGTGCGTTTTCGCTAGACTTGGCCTTAAAGGGTGTGAAAATAGCTCGGAACGTCACGAAAGTTGGCGTGCATTTTCGCTAGACTTAGGATTAAATGGTGAGAAAATAGCTCCGAACATGACGAAAGATGGCGTGCGCATTTGTCTACTAATAGTACATCCAAATCTATGCTCAATTTTCAATTCCGAGAAGTTGGTCAAATTTGAAACTTGACCGTGTGTTTTCGCTAGACTTGGGCTTAAAGGGAGGGAAAATAGCTCAGAACGTCACGAAAGTTGGCGTGCGCACTTGTCTACCAACGGGACATCCAAATCTATTCTCATATTTCAATTTCGAGAAGTTGGTCAAAGTCGAAATGCCACCATGCATGTTCACTAGACTTGAGCTTAGAGGGTGTGACATTCAAATCCATTCTCAAATTTAAATTTCGAGAAGTTGGTCAAAGTTGGAAATCGACCGTGCATTTTCGCTAGACTTGGTGTGGATGCTTGTCTACCAATGGGACATCCAAAACTATTCTCAAATTTCAATTCCGAGAAGTTGGTCAAAGTCGGTTTTCACTATACTTGGGAATAAAGGGCGTGAAATTAGCTCGTAACGTCATGAAAGTTGCTGTGCGCGCATGTCTACAAATGGGACATCCAAATCTATTCTCAATTTTCAATTCCAAGAAGTTGGTCAAAGTTGAAACTCAATCGTGCGCTTTCGCTAGACTTGGGCTTAAAGGGTATGAAAATAGCTCGGAACGTCACGAAAGTTGGCGTGGACGCTCGTCTACCAATGTGACATCCAAAACTATTCTCAAATTTCAAATCCGAGAAGTTGGTCAAAGTTGAAACTCGGTCGTGCGTTTTCGCTAGACTTGGGCTTAAAGGGCGAGAAAATAGCTCGGAACGTCACGAAAGTTGGCATGCGTATTTGTCTAACAACGGGACATCCAAATCTCTGCTCAATTTTCAATTCTGAGTGGTTGGTCAAATTCGAAACTCGACCGTGCGTTTTCGCTAGACTTGGGCTTAAAGGGCGAGAAAATAGCTCGGAACGTCACGAAAGTTGGCATGCGCACTTGTCTACCAATGGGACATCCAAATCTATTCTCAAATTTCAATTCCAAGAAGTTGGTCAAAGCCGAAACGCCACCATGCGTTTTATCTAAACTTGAGCTTAAAGGGTGTAAAATTAGCTCGTAACGTCACGAAAGTTGCTGTGTACGCATGTCTACAAATGGGACATCCAAATGTATTCTCAATTTTCAATTCCGAGAAGTAGCTCAAAGCCGAAACACGACTGTGCGTTTTCTCTAGAGTTGGGCTTAAAGGGGAAGAAAATAGCTCGGAACGTCACGAAAGTTGGCATGTGCACTTGTCTACCAACGGGACATCCAAATCTATTTTCAAATTTAAACTCCCAAAAGTTGGTCAAAGTCGAAACGCCACCATGCGTTTTCGTTAGACTTGAGCTTAAAGGGTGTGAAATTAGCTCGTAACGTCACGAAAGTTGTTGTGCATGCATGTCTACAAATGGGACATCCAAATCTATTCTCAATTTTCATTTCCGAGAAGTAGGTCAAAGCCGAAACACGATCGTGCGTTTTCTCTAGAGTTGGGCTTAAACGGGAAGAAAATAGCTCGGAACGTCACGAAAGTTGGCGTGTGCACTTGTCTACCAATGGGACATCCAAATCCATTCTCAAATTTAAATTCCGAGAAGTCGGTCAAAGTTGAAAATAGATCGGAACGTCACGAAAGTTGGCGTGTGCACTTGTCTACCAACGGGACATCCAAATCCATTCTCAAATTTAAATTCCGAGAAGTTGGTCAAAGTTGAAAATCGACCGTGCATTTTCGCTAGACCTAGGCTTAAAGGGTTAGAAAATAGCTCGGAATGTCACGAAAGTTGGCGTGCGCATTTTTCTACCAACGAGACATCCAAATCTATGCTCGATTTTCAATTCCGAGAAGTTGGTCAAATTCAAAACTCAACCGTGCGTTTTCGCTAGACTTGGGCTTAAAGGGGGAGAAAATAGCTCGGAACGTCACGAAAGTTGGAATGGACGCTTGTCTACCAATTGGACATCCAAAACTATTCTCAAATTTCAGTTCCGAGAAGTTGGTCAAAGTTGAAACTCGATCGTGCATTTTCGCTAGACTTGGTCTTAAAGGGTGGGAAAATAGCTCGGAACGTCACGAAAGTTGGCGCGCGCAACTGTCTACCAAAGGGACATCCAAATCTATTCTCATATTTCAATTCCGAGAAGTTGGTCAAAGTCGAAATGACACCATGCCTTTTCGCTAGACTTGAGCTTAAAGGGTGTTAAATTAGCTCGTAATGTGACGAAAGTTGTTGTGCGCGAATGTCTACAATTGGGACATCCAAACCTATGCTCAATTTTCAATTCCAAGAAGTTGGTGAAATTCGTAACTCGACCGTACGTTTTCGCTATAGTTGGGCTTAAAGGGGGAGACAATAGCTCGGAACGTAACGAATGTTGGTGTGGATGCTTCTCTACCAATGGGACATCCAAAACTATTCTCAAATTTCAATTCCGAGAAGTTGGTCAAAGTTGAAACTCAATCGTGTGTTTTCGCTAGACTTGGGCTTAAAGGGTGTGAAAATAGCTAGGAATGTCACGAAAGTTGGCGTGTGGAGACTCGTCTACCAATGTGACATCCAAATCTATTCTCAAATTTAAATTCCGAGAAGTTGGTCAAAGTTGAAAATCGACCTTGCATTTTCGCTAGACTTGGGCTTAAAGGGAGAGAAAATAGCTCGGAATGTCACGAAAGTTGGCGTGTGCATTTGTCTACCAATAGGACATCCAAATCTATGCTCAATTTTTAATTCCGAGACGTTGGTCAAATTTGAAACTCGAACATGCATTTTCGCTAGACTTAGGCTTAAAGGGTGAGAAAATAGCTCGGAACATAACGAATGTTGGTGTGGATGCTTGTCTACCAATGGGACATCCAAAACTATTCTCAAATTTCAATTCCGAGAAGTTGGTCAAAGTTGAAACTTGATCGTGCGTTTTCGCTAAACTTGGGCTTAAAGGGTGTGAAAATAGCTCGGAACGTCACGAAAGTTGGCGTGGACGCTCGTCTACCAATGTGACATCCAAATCTATTCTCAAATTTAAATTCCGAGAAGTTGGTCAAAGTTGAAAATCAACCGTGCATTTTTGCTAGATTTGGGCTTAAAGGTTGAAAAAATAGCTCGAAACGTCACGAAAGTTGGTGTGCGCATTTGTCTACCAACGGGACATCCAAATCTATGCTCGATTTTCAATTCCAAGAAGTTGGTCAAATTCGAAACTCGACCGTGCGTTTTCGCTAGACTTGGGCTTAAAGGGGGCGAAAATAGCTCGGAACGTCACGAAAGTTGGCGTGGACGCTTGTCTACCAATGGGACATCCAAATCCATTCTCAAATTTCAATTCCGAGAAGTTGGTCAAAGTTGAAACTCGATCGTGCGTTTTTGCTAGACTTGGGCCTAAAGGGTGTGAAAATAGCTTGGAACGTCAGGAAAGTTGGCATGGACGCTCGTTTACCAATGTGACATCCAAATCTATTATCAAATTTAAATTCCGAGAAGTTGGTCAAAGTTGAAAATCGACCCTGAATTTTCGCTAGACTTGGGCTTAAAGGGAAAGAAAATAGCTTGGAATGTCACGAAAGTTGGCGTGTGCATTTTTCTACCAATAGGACATCCAAATCTATGCTCAATTTTTAATTCCGCTAGACTTAGGCTTAAAGGGTGACAAAATAGCTCGGATCGTCACGAAAGTTGGCGTGCGTATTTGTCTAACAACGGGACATCCAAATCTTTGCTCAATTTTCAATTCCGAGTGGTTGGTCAAATTCGAAACTCGACCGTGCGTTTTTGTTAGACTTGGGCTTAAAGGGTGAGAAAATAGCTCGGAACATCATGAAAGTTGGTGTGGACGCTTGTCTACCAATGGGACATCCAAAACTATTCTCAAATTTCAATTCCGAGAAGTTGGTCAAAGTTGAAACTCGATCGTGCGTTTTCGCTAGACCTTGGCTTAAAGGGTGTGAAAATAGCTAGGAATGTCACGAAAGTTGGCGTGGACGCTCGTCTACCAATGTGACATCCAAATCTATTCTCAAATTTAAATTCTGAGAAGTTGGTCAAAGTTGAAAATCGACCATGCATTTTCCTAGACTTGGGCTTAAAGGGTGAGAAAATAGCTCGGAACGTCACGAATGTTGGCGTGTGCATTTGTCTTACAACGGGACATGCAAATCTCTGCTCAATTTTCAATTCTGAGTGGTTGGTCAAATTCGAAACTCGACCGTGCGTTTTCGCTAGACTTGGGCTTAAAGGGTGTGAAATTAGCTCGGAACGTCACGAAATTTGGCGTGGACGCTTGTCTACCAATGCGACATCCAAATCTATTCTCAAATTTAAATTCCGAGAAGTTGGTCAAAGTTGAAAATTGACCATGCATTTTCGCTAGACTTAAGCTTAAAGGGTGAGAAAATAGATCGGGACGTGGACGCTCGTCTACGAATGTGACATCCAAATCTATTCTCAAATTTAAATGCCGAGAAGTTGGTCAAAGTTCAATATCAACCGTGCATTTTCATTAGACTTAGGCTAAAGGGTGAGAAAATAGCTTAGAACGTCACGAAAGTTGGTGTGCGCATTTGTCTACCAACGGGACATCCAAATCTATGCTCAATTTTCAATTCCGAGAAGTTGGTCAAATTCGAAAGTCGACCGTGAGTTTTCGCTAGACTTGGGCTTAAAGGGGGAGAAAATAGCTCGGAACGTCATGAAAGTTGGTGTGGACGCTTGTCTACCAATGGGACATCCAAAACTATTCTCAAATTTCAATTCCGAGAAGTTGGTCAAAGTTGAAACTCGATCGTGCATTTTCGCTAGACTTGGGCTTAAAGGGTGTGAAATTAGCTCGTAATGTCACGAAAGTTGTTGTGCGCGTATGTCTACAAATGGGACATCCAAATCTATTCTCAATTTTCAATTACGAGAAGTTGGTCAAAGATGAAACGCGACCGTGCGTTTTCTCCAGAGTTGGGCTTAAATGGGAAGAAAATAGCTCGGAATGTCACGAAAGTTGGTGTGGACGCTTGTCTACCAATGGGACATCCAAATCTATTTTCAAATTTCAATTCCCAGAAGTTGGTCAAAGTCGAAATGCCACCATGGGTTTTCACTATACTTGGGAATAAAGGGCATGAAATTAGCTCGTAACGTCATGAAAGTTGTTGTGCGCGCATGTCTACAAATGGGACATCCAAATCTATTCTCAATTTTCAACTCCGAGAAGTTGGTCAAGGATGAAATGCGACCGTGTGTTTTCTCTAGAGTTGGGCTTAAATGGGATGAAAATAGCTCGGAATGTAACGAAAGTTGGTGTGGATGCTTGTCTACCAATGGGACATCCAAATCTATTCTCAAATTTAAATTCCGAGAAGTTGGTCAAAGTTTAAAATTGACGGTGCGTTTTCGCTCGACTTGGGCTTAAAGGGTGAGAAAATAGCTTGGAATGTCACGAAAGTTGGCGTGCGCACTTGTCTACCAATCGGACATCCAAATCTATTCTCAAATTTCAATTCCAAGACTTTGGTCAAAGCCGAAACGCCACCATGCGTTTTCGCTAAACTTGAGCTTAAAGGGTGTAAAATTAGCTCGTAACGTCACGAAAATTGCTGTGCATGCATGTCTACAAATGGGACATACAAATCTATTCTCAATTTTCAATTCCGAGAAGTAGCTCAAAGCCGAAACACGACCGTGTGTTTTCTCTAGAGTTGGGCTTAAAGGGGAAGAAAATAGATCGGAACGTCCCGAAAGTTGGCATGTGCACTTGTCTACCAACGGGACATCCAAATCTATTTTCAAATTTCAACTCCCAAAAGTTGGTCAAAGTCGAAACGCCACCATGCGTTTTCGTTAGACTTGAGCTTAAAGGGTGTGAAATTAGCTCGTAACGTCACGAAAGTTGTTGTGCGTGCATGTCTACAAATGGGACATCCAAATCTATTCTCAATTTTCATTTACGAGAAGTAGGTCAAAGCCGAAACACGATCGTGCGTTTTCTGTAGAGTTGGGCCTAAAGGGGAAGAAAATAACTTGGAACGTCACGAAAGTTGGCGTGGACGCTTGTCTACCAACGGGACATCCAAATCCATTCTCAAATTTAAATTCCTAGAAGTTGGTCAAAGTTGAAAATCGACCGTGCATTTTCGATAGACTTAGGTTTAAAGGGTGAGAAAATTGCTCAGAATGTCACGAAAGTTGGCGTGCGCATTTGTCTACAAACGGGAAATCCAAATCTATGCTCAATTTTTAATTCCGAGAAGTTGCTCAAATTCGAAACTCGACCGTGTGTTTTCTCTAGACTTGGGCTTAAAGGGGGAGAAAATAGCTCGGAACGTCACGAATGTTGGTGTGGATGCTTGTCTACCAATGGGACATCCAAAACTATTCTCAAATTTCAATTCCGAGAAGTTGGTCAAACTTGAAATTCGATCGTGCGTTTTCGCTAGACTTGGGCTTAAAGGGAGGGAAAATAGCTCGGAACGTCACGAAAGTTGGCGTGCGCATTTGTCTACCAACGGGACATCCAAATCTATGCTCAATTTTTAATTCCGAGAAGTTGGTCAAATTCGAAACTCGACCGTGCATTTTCGCTAGACTTACGCTTAAAGGGTGAGAAAATAGCTCGGATCGTCACGAAAGTTGGTGTGCGTATTTGTCTAACAACGGGACATCCAAATCTCTGCTCAATTTTCAATTCTGAGTGGTTGGTCAAATTCAAAACTCGACCGTGCGTTTTCGCTAGACTTGGGCTTAAAGGGCGAGAAAATAGCTGGGAACGTCATGAAAGTTGGTGTGGACGCTTGTCTACCAATGGGACATCAAAAACTATTCTCAAATTTCAATTCCGAGAAGTTGGTCAAAGTTGAAACTCGATCGTGCATTTTCGCTAGACTTGGGCTTAAAGGGTGTGAAAAAAGCTCGGAACGTCACGAAACTTGGCGTGGACGCTCGTCTACCAATGTGACATCCAAATCTATTCTCAAATTTAAATTCCGAGAAGTTGGTCAAAGTTGAAAATCGACCGTGCATTTTCGCTAGACTTGGGCTTAAAGGGTGAGAAAATATCTCGGAATGTCACGAAAGTTGGCGTGTGCATTTGTCTACCAACAAGACATCCAAATCTATGCTCAATTTTTAATTTTGAGAAGTTGGTCAAATTCGAAACTCGACCGTGCGTTTTCGCTAGACTTAGGATTAAAGGGTGAGAAAATAGCTCGGAACGTCACGAAAGTTGGCGTGGACGCTCATCTACCAATGTGACATCCAAATCTATTCTCAAACTTAAATTCCGAGAAGTTGGTCAAAGTTGAAAATCGATCGTGCATTTTCGCTAGACTTAGGCTTAAAGGGTGAGAAAATAGCTCGGAATGTCATGAAAGTTGGCGTGCACATTTGTCTACCAACGGGAAATCCAAATGTATGCTCAATTTTCAATTTCGAGAAGTTGGTCAAATTTGAAACTCGACTGTGCGTTTTCGCTAGACTTGGGCTTAAAGGGGGAGAAAATAGCTCAGAACGTCACGAAAGTTGGTGTGGACGCTTGTCTACCAATGGGACATCCAAAACTATTCTCAAATTTCAATTCCGAGAAGTTGGTCAAAGTTGAAACTCGATTGTGCGTTTTCGCTATACTTGGGCTTAAAGGGTGTGAAATTAGCCCATAATGTCACGAAAGTTGTTGTGCGCAAATGTCTAAAAATGGGACATCCAAACCTATGCTCAATCTTCAATTACGAGAAGTTGGTGAAAGTTGAAACTCGACCATACGTTTTCACTACAGGAGAAAATAGCTTGGAAAGTCACTAAAGTTGGTGTGGACGCTTGTCTACCAATGGGACATCCAAAACTATTCTCAAATTTCAAATCCAAGAAATTGGTCAAAGTTGAAACGCCACCATGCATTTTCTCTAGACTTGGGATTAAAGTGTGTGAGATTAGCTCATAAAATCACTAAAGTTGTAGTGCGCACATGTCTACAAATGTGACATCCAAATCTATTCTCAAATTTAAATTGCGAGAGGTTGGTCAAAGTTGAAAATTGACGGTGCGTTTTCCCTAGACTTGGGCTTAAAGGGTGTGAAATTAGCTCGGAACGTCACGAAATTTGGCGTGTGCATTTTTCTACCAACGGGAAATCCAAATCTATGCTCAATTTTTAATTCTGAGAAGTTGGTCAAATTCGAAACTCGACCGTGCGTTTTCGCTAGACTTGGGCTTAAAGGGGGAGAAAATAGCTCGGAACGTCGGGAAAGTTTGTGTGGACGCTTGTTTACCAATGGGACATCCAAAACTATTCTCAGATTTCAAATCCAAGAAATTGGTCAAAGTCGAAACGCCACCATGCGTTTTCTCTAGACTTGGGATTAAAGTGTGTGAGATTAGCTCGTAAAATCATGAAAGTTGTAGTGCGCACATGTCTACAAATGTGACATCCAAATCTATTCTCAAATTTAAATTGCGAGAGGTTGGACAAAATTGAAAATTGACCGTGCATTTTCCCTAGACTTGGGCTTCAAGGGTGTGAAATTAGCTCGGAATGTCACGAAAGTTGGCGTGCGCATTTGTCTACAAACGGGAAATCCAAATCTATGCTCAATTTTTAATTCCAAGAAGTTGGTCAAATTTGAAACTCGACCGTGTGTTTTCGCTAGACTTGGACTTAAAGGGGGAGAAAATAGCTCGGAACGTCGCGAAAGTTTTTGTGGACGCTTGTGTACCAATGGGACATCCAAAACTATTCTCAAATTTCAAATCCAAGAAATTGGTCAAAGTCGAAACGCCACCATGCGTTTTCTCTAGACTTGGGATTAAAGTGTGTGAGATTAGCTCGTAAAATCACGAAAGTTGTAGTGCGCACATGTCTACAAATGCGACATCCAAATCTATTCTCAAATTTAAATTGCGAGAGGTTGGTCAAAGTTGAAAATTGACCGTGCGTTTTCCCTAGAGTTGGGCTTAAAGGGTGTGAAATTAGCCCAGAACGTCATGAAATTTGGCGTGTGCATTTTTCTACCAACGGGAAATCCAAATCTATGCTCAATTTTAAATTTTGAGAAGTTGGTCATATTCGAAACTCGACCATGCGTTTTCGCTAGACTTGGGCTTAAAGGGGGAGAAAATAGCTCGGAACGTCGCGAAAATTTTTGTGGACGCTTGTCTACCAATGGGACATCCAAAACTATCCTCAAATTTCAAATCCAAGAAATTGGTCAAAGTCGAAACGCCACCATGCGTTTTCTCTAGACTTGGGATTAAAGTGTGTGAGATTAGCTCGTAAAATCACGAAAGTTGTAGTGCGCACATGTCTACAAATGTGACATCCAAATCTATTCTCAAATTTAAATTGCGAGAGGTTGGTCAAAATTGAAAATTGACCGTGCATTTTCCCTAGACTTGGGCTTCAAGGGTTTGAAATTAGCTCGGAATGTCACGAAAGTTGGCGTGCGCATTTGTCTACAAACGGGAAATCCAAATCTATGCTCAATTTTTAATTCCAAGAAGTTGGTCAAATTCGAAACTCGACCGTGTGTTTTCGCTAGACTTGGGATTAATGGGGGAGAAAATAGCTCGAAACGTCACGAATGTTGGTGTGGATGCTTGTCTACGAATGGGACATCCAAAACTATTCTCAAATTTCAATTCCGAGAAGTTGGTGAAAGTCGTAACTCGACTGTACGTTTTCGCTACAGTTGGGCTTAAAGGTGGAGAAAATAGCTCGGAACGTAACGAATGTTGGTGTGGATGCTTGTCTACCAATGGGACATCCAAAACTATTCTCAAATTTAAATTCCAAGAAGTTGGTCAAAGTCGAAACACCACCATGCGTTTTCTCTAGACTTGGGATTAAAGTGTGTGAAATTAGCTCATAAAATCATGAAAGTTGTAGTGCGCACATGTCTCAAAATCTGACATCCAAATCTATTCTCAAATTTAAATTGCGAGAAGTTGGTCAAACTTGAAAATCGACCGTCCATTTTCGCTAGACTTAGGCTTAAAGGGTGAGAAAATAGCTCGGAATGTCACGAAAGTTGGCGTGCGCATTTGTCTACCAACGGGACATTCAAATCTATGCTCAATTTTTAATTCCGAGAAGTTGGTCAAATTCGAAACTCGACCGTGCGTTTTCGCTAGACTTGGGTTTAAAGGGGGAGAAAATAGCTCGGAACGTCACGAAAGTTGGTGTGGACGCTTGTATACCAATGGGACATCCAAAACTATTCTCAAATTTCAATTCCGAGAAGTTGGTCAAAGTTGAAACTCGATCGTGCGTTTTTTCTTGATTGGGCTTAAAGGGCGTGAAAATAGCTCGAAACGTCACGAAAGTTGGCATGGATGCTCATCTACCAATGCGACATCCAAATCTATTCTCAAATTTGAATTCTGAGAAGTTGGTCAAAGTTGAAAATCGACCGTGCATTTTCGCTAGACTTGGGCTTAAAGGGAGGGAAAATAACTCGGAACGTCACGAAAGTTGGCGTGCGCACTTGTCTACCAACGGGACATCCAAATCTATTCTCATATTTCAATTCCGAGAAGTTGGTCAAAGTCGAAACGCCACCATGCATGTTCGCTAGACTTGAGCTTAAAAGGTGTGAAATTAGCTCGTAATGTGACGAAAGTTGTTGTGCGCGAATGTCTACAAATGGGACATCCAAATCTATGCTCAATTTTCAATTCCGAGAAGTTGGTGAAAGTCGTAACTCGACTGTACATTTTCGCTACAGTTGGGCTTAAAGGTGGAGAAAATAGCTCGGAACGTAACGAATGTTGGTGTGGATGCTTTTCTACCAATGGGACATCCAAAACTATTCTCAAATTTCAATTCCGAGAAGTTGGTCAAAGTTGAAAATCGACCGTGCATTTTCGCTACACTTAGGCTTAAAGGGTGAGAAAATAGCTCGAAACGTCACGAAAGTTGGCGTGCGCATTTGTCTACCAACGGTACATCCAAATCTATGCTCAATTTTCAATTCCGAGAAGTTGGTCAAATTCGAAACTCGACCATGCGTTTTCGCTCGACTTGAGCTTAAAGGGTGTGAAATTAGCTCATAATGTGACGAAAGTTGTTGTGCGCGAATGTCTACAAATGGGACATCCAAATCTATGCTCAATTTTCAATTCGGAGAAGTTGGTGAAAGTCATAACTCGACCGTGCGTTTTCACTACAGTTGGGCTTAAAGGGGGAGAAAATAGCTCGGAACGTAACGAATGTTGGTGTGGATGCTTGTCTACCAATGGGACATCCAAAACTATTATCAAATTTCAATTCTGAGAAGTTGGTCAAAGTTGAAACTCGATCGTGCGTTTTCGCTCGACTTGGGCTTAAAGGGTGTGAAAATAGCTCAGAACGTCATGAAAGTTGGCGTGGACGCTCGTCTACCAATGTGACATCCAAATCTATTCTCAAATTTAAATTTCGAGAAGTTGGTCAAAGCTGAAAATCGACCCTGCATTTTCGCTAGACTTGGTCTTAAAGGGAGAGAAAATAGCTCGGAATGTGACAAAAGTTGGCGTGCGCATTTGTCTACCAACGGGACAGCCAAGTCTATGCTCAATTTTTAATTCCGAGAAGTCGGTCAACTTCGAAACTCGATCGTGCGTTTTCACTAGACTTGGGCTTAAAGGGGGAGAAAATAGCTCGGAACGTCACGAAAGTTGGTGTGAACGCTTTTCTACCAACGGGACATCCAAATCTATGCTCAATTTTCAATTCCCAGAAGTTGGTCAAATTCGAAACTTGACCGTGCATTTTCGCTAGACTTGGGCTTAAAGGGGGTGAAAATAGCTTAGAACGTCACGAACGTTGGTGTGCGCATTTGTCTACCAACGGGACATCCAAATCTATGGTCAATTTTCACTTCCGAGAAGTTGGTCAAATTGGAAACTCGACCGTGTGTTTTCGCTAGACTTGGGCTGAAAGAGGGCGAAAATAGCTCCGAACGTCACGAAAGTTGGCGTGGACACTTGTCTACCAATGGGACATCCAAAACTATTCTCAAATTTCAATTCCGAGAAGTTGGTCAAAGTTGAAACTCGATCGTGCGTTTTCGCTCGACTTGGGCTTAAAGGGTGTGCAAATAGCTAGGAACGTCACGAAAGTTGGCGTAGATGCTCGTCTACCAATGTGACATCTAAATCTATTCTCAAATTTAAATTATGAGAAGTTGGTCAAAGTTGAAAATCGACTCTGCATTTTCGCTAGACTTGGGCTTAAAGGGAGAGAAAATAGGTCAGAATGTCACGAAAGTTGGCGTGTGCATTTGTCTACCAATAGGACATCCAAATCTATGCTCAATTTTTAATTCCGAGAAGTTGGTAAAATTCGAAACTCGACCGTGCGTTTTGGCTAGACTTAGGCTTAAAGGGTTAGAAAATAGCTCGGAACGTCATGAAAATTGGGGTGCGTATTTTTCTAACAACGGGACATCCAAATATCTGCTCAATTTTCAATTCTGAGTGGTTGGTCAAATTCGAAACTCGACTGTGCGTTTTCGCTAGACTTGGGCTTAAAGGGCGAGAAAATAGCTCGGAACGTCAGGAAAGGTTGTGTGGACGCTTGTCTACCAATGGGACATCCAAAACTATTCTCAAATTTTAATTCCGAGAAGTTGGTCAAAGTTGAAACTCGATCGTGCGTTTTCGCTAGACTTTGGCTTAAAGGGTGCGAAAAGTGCTCGGAACGTCACGAAGGTTGGCTTGGACGCTCGTCTACCAATGTGACATCCAAATCTATTCTCAAATTTAAATTGAGAGAAGTTGGTCAAAGTTGAAAATCGACCGTGTATTTTCGCTAGACTTGGGCTTAAAGGGTGAGAAAAAGCTCGGAATGTCACGAAAGTTGGCGTGTGCATTTGTCTACCAACAGGACATCCAAATCTATGCTCAATTCTTAATTCCGAGAAGTTGGTTAAATTCGAAACTCGACCGTGCGTTTTCGCTAGACTTAGGCTTAAAGGGTGAGAAAATAGCTCGGAACGTAACGAATGTTGGTGTGGATGCTTGTCTACCAATGGGACATCCAAAACTATTCTCAAATTTCAATTCCGAGAACTTGGTCAAAGTTGAAACTCGATTGTGCGTTTTCGCTAGACTTGGGCTTAAAGGGTGTGAAAATAGCTCGGAACGTCACGAAAGTTGGTGTGGATGCTCGTCTACCAATGTGACATCCAAATCTATTCTCAAATTTAAATTCCGAGAAGTTGGTCAAAGTTGAAAATCTCCGTGCATTTTCGCTAGATTTGGGCTTAAAGGTTGAAAAAATAGCTCGGAACGTCACGAAAGTTGGCGTGGGAATTTGTCTACCAACAGGATATCCAAATCTATGCTCAATTTTCAATTCCGAGAAGTTGGTCAAATTCAAAACTCGACCGTGCATTTTCGCTAGACTTGGGCTTAAAGGGGGAGAAAATAGCTCGGAACGTAACGAATGTCGGTGTGGATGCTTGTCTACCAATGGGACATCCAAAACTATTCTCAAATTTCAATTCCGAGAAGTTGGTCAAAGTTGAAACTCGATCGTGCGTTTTCCCTAGGCTTGGGCTTAAAGGGGGAGAAAATAGCTCGGAATGTCACGAAAGTTGGTGTGGATGCTTGTCTACCAATGGGACATCCAAAACTATTCTCAAATTTCAATTTTGAGAAGTTGGTCAAAGTTGAAACTCGATCGTGCGTTTTCCCTAGGCTTGGGTTTAAATGGGGAGAAAATAGCTCGGAATGTCACGAAAGTTGGTGTGCGCATTTTTCTACCAATGGGAAATCCAAATCTATGCTCAATTTTTAATTCCGAGAAGTTGGTCAAATTCGAAACTCGATCGTGCGTTTTCCCTAGGCTTGGGCTTAAAGGGGGAGAAAATAGCTCGGGACGTCACGAAAGTTGGTGTGGACGCTTGTCTACCAATGGGACATCCAAAACTATTCTCAAATTTCAAATCGGAGAAGTTGGTCAAAGTTGAAACTCGGTCGTGCGTTTTCGGTAGACTTGGCCTTAAAGGGTGTGAAAATAGCTCGGAACGTCACGAAAGTTGGCGTGCATTTTCGCTAGACTTAGGATTAAATGGTGAGAAAATAGCTCCGAACATGACGAAAGATGGCGTGCGCATTTGTCTACCAATAGTACATCCAAATGTATGCTCAATTTTCAATTCCGAGAAGTTGGTCAAATTCGAAACTTGACCGTGTGTTTTCGCTAGAGTTGGGCTTAAAGGGAGGGAAAATAGCTCAGAACGTCACGAAAGTTGGCGTGGGCACTTGTCTACCAACGGGACATCCAAATCTATTCTCATATTTCAATTTCGAGAAGTTGGTCAAAGTCGAAATGCCACCATGCATGTTCACTAGACTTGAGCTTAGAGGGTGTGACATTCAAATCCATTCTCAAATTTAAATTTCGAGAAGTTGGTCAAAGTTGGAAATCGACCGTGCATTTTCGCTAGACTTGGTGTGGATGCTTGTCTACCAATGGGACATCCAAAACTATTCTCAAATTTCAATTCCGAGAAGTTGGTCAAAGTCGGTTTTAACTATACTTGGGAATAAAGGGCGTGAAATTAGCTCGTAACGTCATGAAAGTTGCTGTGCGCGCATGTCTACAAATGGGACATCCAAATCTATTCTCAATTTTCAATTCCAAGAAGTTGGTCAAAGTTGAAACTCAATCGTGCGCTTTCGCTAGACTTGGGCTTAAAGGGTATGAAAATAGCTCGGAACGTCACGAAAGTTGGCGTGGACGCTCGTCTACCAATGTGACATCCAAAACTATTCTCAAATTTCAAATCCGAGAAGTTGGTCAAAGTTGAAACTCGGTCGTGCGTTTTCGCTAGACTTGGGCTTAAAGGGCGAGAAAATAGCTCGGAACGTCACGAAAGTTGGCGTGCATATTTGTCTAACAACAGGACATCCAAATCTCTGCTCAATTTTCAATTCTGAGTGGTTGGTCAAATTCGAAACTCGACCGTGCGTTTTCGCTATACTTGGGCTTAAAGGGAGAGAAAATAGCTCGGAACGTCGCGAAAGTTGGCGTGCGCACTTGTCTACCAATGGGACATCCAAATCTATTCTCAAATTTCAATTCCAAGAAGTTGGTCAAAGCCGAAACGCCACCATGCGTTTTATCTAAACTTGATCTTAAAGGGTGTAAAATTAGCTCGTAACGTCACGAAAGTTGCTGTGCACGCATGCCTACAAATGGGACATCCAAATCTATTCTCAATTTTCAATTCCGAGAAGTAGCTCAATGCCGAAACACGACCGTGCGTTTTCTCTAGAGTTGGGCTTAAAGGGGAAGAAAATAGCTCGGAACGTCACGAAAGTTGGCATCTGCACTTGTCTACCAACGGGACATCCAAATCTATTTTCAAATTTAAACTCCCAAAAGTTGGTCAAAGTCGAAACGCCACCATGCGTTTTCGTTAGACTTGAGCTTAAAGGGTGTGAAATTAGCTCGTAACGTCAAGAAAGTTGTTGTGCATGCATGTCTACAAATGGACATCCAAATCTATTCTCAATTTTCATTTCCGAGAAGTAGGTCAAAGCCGAAACACGATCGTGCGTTTTCTCTAGAGTTGGGCTTAAACGGGAAGAAAATAGCTCGGAACGTCACGAAAGTTGGCGTGTGCACTTGTCTACCAATGGGACATCCAAATCCATTCTCAAATTTAAATTCCGAGAAGTCGGTCAAAGTTGAAAATAGCTCGGAACGTCACGAAAGTTGGCGTGTGCACTTGTCTACCAACGGGACATCCAAATCCATTCTCAAATTTAAATTCCGAGAAGTTGGTCAAAGTTGAAAATCGACCGTGCATTTTCGCTAGACCTAGGCTTAAAGGGTTAGAAAATAGCTCGGAATGTCACGAAAGTTGGCGTGCGCATTTGTCTACCAACGGGACATCCAAATCTATGCTCGATTTTCAATTCCGAGAAGTTGGTCAAATTTAAAACTCGACCGTGCGTTTTCGCTAGACTTGGGCTTAAAGGGGGAGAAAATAGCTCGGAACGTCACGAAAGTTGGAATGGACGCTTGTCTACCAATTGGACATCCAAAACTATTCTCAAATTTCAGTTCCGAGAAGTTGGTCAAAGTTGAAACTCGATCGTGCATTTTCGCTAGACTTGGTCTTAAAGGGTGGGAAAATAGCTCGGAACGTCATGAAAGTTGGCGCGCGCACCTGTCTACCAAAGGGACATCCAAATCTATTCTCATATTTCAATTCCGATAAGTTGGTCAAAGTCGAAATGACACCATGCGTTTTCGCTAGACTTGAGCTTAAAGGGTGTTAAATTAGCTCGTAATGTGACGAAAGTTGTTGTGCGCGAATGTCTACAATTGGGACATCCAAACCTATGCTCAATTTTCAATTCCAAGAAGTTGGTGAAATTCGTAACTCGACCGTACGTTTTCGCTATAGTCGGGCTTAAAGGGGGAGACAATAGCTCGGAACGTAACGAATGTTGGTGTGGATGCTTCTCTACCAATGGGACATCCAAAACTATTCTCAAATTTCAATTCCGAGAAGTTGGTCAAAGTTGAAACTCGATCGTGTGTTTTCGCTAGACTTGGGCTTAAAGGGTGTGAAAATAGCTAGGAATGTCACAAAAGTTGGCGTGTGGACACTCGTCTACCAATGTGACATCCAAATCTATTCTCAAATTTAAATTCCGAGAAGTTGGTCAAAGTTGAAAATCGACCTTGCATTTTCGCTAGACTTGGGCTTAAAGGGAGAGAAAATAGCTCGGAATGTCACGAAAGTTGGCGTGTGCATTTGTCTACCAATAGGACATCCAAATCTATGCTCAATTTTTAATTCCGAGACGTTGGTCAAATTTGAAACTCGACCATGCATTTTCACTAGACTTAGGCTTAAAGGGTGAGAAAATAGCTCGGAACATAACGAATGTTGGTGTGGATGCTTGTCTACCAATGGGACATCCAAAACTATTCTCAAATTTCAATTCCGAGAAGTTGGTCAAAGTTGAAACTTGATCGTGCATTTTCGCTAAACTTGGGCTTAAAGGGTGTGAAAATAGCTCGGAACGTCACGAAAGTTGGCGTGGACGCTCGTCTACCAATGTGACATCCATATCTATTCTCAAATTTAAATTTCGAGAAGTTGGTCAAAGTTGAAAATCAACCGTGCATTTTCGCTAGATTTGGGCTTAAAGGTTGAAAAAATAGCTCGGAACGTCACGAAAGTTGGTGTGCGCATTTGTCTACCAACGGGACATCCAAATCTATGCTCGATTTTCAATTCCAAGAAGTTGGTCAAATTCGAAACTCGACCGTGCATTTTCGCTAGACTTGGGCTTAAAGGGGGCGAAAATAGCTCGGAACGTCACGAAAGTTGGTGTGGACACTTGTCTACCAATGGGACATCCAAATCCATTCTCAAATTTCAATTCCGAGAAGTTGGTCAAAGTTGAAACTCGATCGTGCGTTTTTGCTAGACTTGGGCTTAAAGGGTGTGCAAATAGCTTGGAACATCAGGAAAGTTGGCATGGACGCTCGTTTACCAATGTGACATCCAAATCTATTCTCAAATTTAAATTCCGAGAAGTTGGTCAAAGTTGAAAATCGACCCTATATTTTCGCTAGACTTGGGCTTAAAGGGAAAGAAAATAGCTCGGAATGTCACGAAAGTTGGCGTGTGCATTTTCCTACCAATAGGACATCCAAATCTATGCTCAATTTTTAATTCCGCTAGACTTAGGCTTAAAGGGTGACAAAATAGCTCGGATCGTCACGAAAGTTGGCGTGCGTATTTGTCTAACAACGAGACATCCAAATCTTTGCTCAATTTTCAATTCCGAGTGGTTGGTCAAATTCGAAACTCGACCGTGCGTTTTCGTTAGACTTGGGCTTAAAGGGTGAGAAAATAGCTCGGAACATCATGAAAGTTGGTGTGGACGCTTGTCTACCAATGGGACATCCAAAACTATTCTCAAATTTCAATTCCGAGAAGTTGGTCAAAGTTGAAACTCGATCGTGCGTTTTCGCTAGACTTGGGCTTAAAGGGTGTGAAAATAGCTAGGAATGTCACGAAAGTTGGCGTGGACGCTCGTCTACCAATGTGACATCCAAATCTATTCTCAAATTTAAATTCTGAGAAGTTGGTCAAAGTTGAAAATCGACCATGCATTTTCCTAGACTTGGGCTTAAAGGGTGAGAAAATAGCTCGGAACGTCACGAATGTTGGCGTGTGCATTTTTCTACCAACGGGAAATCCAAATCTATGCTCAATTTTCAATTCCGGGAAGTTGGTCAATTTCGAAACTCGACCGTGCGTTTTCGCTAGACTTGGGCTTAAAGGGGGAGAAAATAGCTCGGAACGTCACGAAAGTTTGTGTGGACGCTTGTCTACCAATGGGACATCCAAAACTATTCTCAAATTTCAATTCCGAGAAGTTGGTCATAGTTGAAACTCGATCGTGCGTTTTTGCTGGACTTGGGCTTAAAGGGTGTGAAAATAGCTCGGAACGTCACGAAAGTTGGCGTGGACGCTCGTCTACCAATATGACATCCAAATCTATTTTCAAATCTAAATTCCGAGAAGTTGGTCAAAGTTGAAAATCGACCCTGCATTTTCGCTAGACTTGGGCTTAAAGGGAGTGAAAATAGGTCGGAATGTCACGAAAGTTGGCGTGCGCATTTGTCTAACAACGGGACATGCAAATCTCTGCTCAATTTTCAATTCTGAGTGGTTGGTCAAATTCGAAACTCGACCGTGCGTTTTCGCTAGACTTGGGCTTAAAGGGTGTGAAATTAGCTCGGAACGTCACGAAATTTGGCGTGGACGCTTGTCTACAAATGCGACATCCAAATCTATTCTCAAATTTAAATTCCGAGAAGTTGGTCAAAGTTGAAAATTGACCATGCATTTTCGCTAGACTTAAGCTTAAAGGGTGAGAAAATAGCTCGGGACGTGGACGCTCGTCTACCAATGTGACATCCAAATCTATTCTCAAATTTAAATGCCGAGAAGTTGGTCAAAGTTCAATATCGACCGTGCATTTTCGTTAGACTTAGGCTAAAGGGTGAGAAAATAGCTTAGAACATCACGAAAGTTGGTGTGCGCATTTGTCTACCAACGGGACATCCAAATCTATGCTCAATTTTCAATTCCGAGAAGTTGGTCAAATTCGAAAGTCGACCGTGCGTTTTCGCTAGACTTGGGCTTAAAGGGGGAGAAAATAGCTCGGAACGTCATTAAAGTTGGTGTGGACGCTTGTCTACCAATGGGACATCAAAAACTATTCTCAAATTTCAATTCCGAGAAGTTGGTCAAAGTTGAAACTCGATCGTGCATTTTCGCTAGACTTGGGCTTAAAGGGTGTGAAATTAGCTCGTAATGTCACGAAAGTTGTTGTGCGTGTATGTCTACAAATGGGACATCCAAATCTATTCTCAATTTTCAATTACGAGAATTTGGTCAAAGATGAAACGCGACCGTGCGTTTTCTCCAGAGTTGGGCTTAAATGGGAAGAAAATAGCTCGGAATGTCACGAAAGTTGGTGTGGACGCTTGTCTACCAATGGGACATCCAAATCTATTTTCAAATTTCAATTCCCAGAAGTTGGTCAAAGTCGAAATGCCACCATGGGTTTTCACTATACTTGGGAATAAAGGGCATGAAATTAGCTCGTAACGTCATGAAAGTTGTTGTGCGCGCATGTCTACAAATGGGACATCCAAATCTATTCTCAATTTTCAATTCCGAGAAGTTGGTCAAGGATGAAATGCGACCGTGTGTTTTCTCTAGAGTTGGGCTTAAATGGGATGAAAATAGCTCGGAATGTAACGAAAGTTGGTGTGGACGCTTGTCTACCAATGGGACATCCAAATCTATTCTCAAATTTAAATTCCGAGAAGTTGGTCAAAGTTTAAAATTGACGGTGCGTTTTCGCTCGACTTGGGCTTAAAGTGTGAGAAAATAGCTTGGAACGTCACGAAAGTTGGCGTGCACACTTGTCTACCAATGGGACATCCAAATCTATTCTCAAATTTAAATTCCAAGAAGTTGGTCAAAGCCGAAACGCCACCATGCGTTTTCGCTAAACTTGAGCTTAAAGGGTGTAAAATTAGCTCGTAACATCACGAAAATTGCTGTGCACGCATGTCTACAAATGGGACATACAAATCTATTCTCAAATTTCAATTCCGAGAAGTAGCTCAAAGCCGAAACACGACCGTGTGTTTTCTCTAGAGTTGGGCTTAAAGGGGAAGAAAATAGATCGGAACGTCCCGAAAGTTGGCATGTGCACTTCTCTACCAACGGGACATCCAAATCTATTTTCAAATTTCAACTCCCAAAAGTTGGTCAAAGTCGAAATGCCACCATGCGTTTTCGTTAGACTTGAGCTTAAAGGGTGTGAAATTAGCTCGTAACGTCACGAAAGTTGTTGTGCGTGCATGTCTACAAATGGGACATCCAAATCTATTCTCAATTTTCATTTACGAGAAGTAGGTCAAAGCCGAAACACGATCGTGCGTTTTCTCTAGAGTTGGGCCTAAAGGGGAAGAAAATAACTTGGAACGTCACGAAAGTTGGCGTGGACGCTTGTCTACCAACGGGACATGCAAATCCATTCTCAAATTTAAATTCCTAGAAGTTGGTCAAAGTTGAAAATCGACCGTGCATTTTCGATAGACTTAGGCTTAAAGGGTGATAAAATTGCTCAGAATGTCACGAAAGTTGGCGTGCGCATTTGTCTACAAACGGGAAATCCAAATCTATGCTCAATTTTTAATTCCGAGAAGTTGCTCAAATTCGAAACTCGACCATGCGTTTTCTCTAGACTTGGGCTTAAAGGGGGAGAAAATAGCTCGGAACGTCACGAATGTTGGTGTGGATGCTTGTCTACCAATGGGACATCCAAAACTATTCTCAAATTTCAATTCCGAGAAGTTGGTCAAACTTGAAACTCGATCGTGCGTTTTCGCTAGACTTGGGCTTAAAGGGAGGGAAAATAGCTCGGAACGTCACGAAAGTTGGCGTGCGCATTTGTCTACCAACGGGACATCCAAATCTATGCTCAATTTTTAATTCCGAGAAGTTGGTCAAATTCGAAACTCGACCGTGCATTTTCGCTAGACTTACGCTTAAAGGGTGAGAAAATAGCTCGGATCGTCACGAAAGTTGGTGTGCGTATTTGTCTAACAACGGGACATCCAAATCTCTGCTCAATTTTCAATTCTGAGTGGCTGGTCAAATTCAAAACTCGACCGTGCGTTTTCGCTAGACTTGGGCTTAAAGGGCGAGAAAATAGCTGGGAACGTCATGAAAGTTGGTGTGGACGCTTGTCTACCAATGGGACATCCAAAACTATTCTCAAATTTCAATTTCGAGAAGTTGGTCAAAGTTGAAACTCGATCGTGCGTTTTCGCTCGACTTGGGCTTAAAGGGTGTGCAAATAGCTAGGAACGTCACGAAAGTTGGCGTAGATGCTCGTCTATGGGCTTAAAGGGGGAGAAAATAGCTCGGAACGTCACGAAAGTTGGAATGGACGCTTGTCTACCAATTGGACATCCAAAACTATTCTCAAATTTCAGTTCCGAGAAGTTGGTCAAAGTTGAAACTCGATCGTGCATTTTCGCTAGACTTGGTCTTAAAGGGTGGGAAAATAGCTCGGAACGTCACGAAAGTTGGCGCGCGCACCTGTCTACCAAAGGGACATCCAAATCTATTCTCATATTTCAATTCTGAGAAGTTGGTCAAAGTCGAAATGACACCATGCGTTTTCGCTAGACTTGAGCTTAAAGGGTGTTAAATTAGCTCGTAATGTGACGAAAGTTGTTGTGCGCGAATGTCTACAATTGGGACATCCAAACCTATGCTCAATTTTCAATTCCAAGAAGTTGGTGAAATTCGTAACTCGACCGTACGTTTTCGCTATAGTTGGGCTTAAAGGGGGAGACAATAGCTCGGAACGTAACGAATGTTGGTGTGGATGCTTCTCTACCAATGGGACATCCAAAACTATTCTCAAATTTCAATTCCGAGAAGTTGGTCAAAGTTGAAACTCGATCGTGTGTTTTCGCTAGACTTGGGCTTAAAGGGTGTGAAAATAGCTAGGAATGTCACGAAAGTTGGCGTGTGGACACTCGTCTACCAATGTGACATCCAAATCTATTCTCAAATTTAAATTCCGAGAAGTTGGTCAAAGTTGAAAATCGACCTTGCATTTTCGCTAGACTTGGGCTTAAAGGGAGAGAAAATAGCTCGGAATGTCATGAAAGTTGGCGTGCACATTTGTCTACCAACGGGAAATCCAAATGTATGCTCAATTTTCAATTTCGAGAAGTTGGTCAAATTTGAAACTCGACTGTGCCTTTTCGCTAGACTTGGGCTTAAAGGGGGAGAAAATAGCTCGGAATGTCACGAACGTTGGTGTGGACGCTTGTCTACCAATGGGACATCCAAAACTATTCTCAAATTTCAATTCCGAGAAGTTGGTCAAAGTTGAAACTCGATCGTGCATTTTCGCTAGACTTGGGCTTAAAGGGTGTGAAAAAAGCTCGGAACGTCACGAAACTTGGCGTGGACGCTCGTCTACCAATGTGACATCCAAATCTATTCTCAAATTTAAATTCCGAGAAGTTGGTCAAAGTTGAAAATCGACCCTGCATTTTCGCTAGACTTGGGCTTAAAGGGAGAGAAAATAGGTCAGAATGTCACGAAAGTTGGCGTGTGCATTTGTCTACCAATAGGACATCCAAATCTATGCTCAATTTTTAATTCCGAGAAGTTGGTAAAATTCGAAACTCGACCGTGCGTTTTGGCTAGACTTAGGCTTAAAGGGTTAGAAAATAGCTCGGAACGTCACGAAAGTTGGCGTGGACACTTGTCTACCAATGGGACATCCAAAACTATTCTCAAATTTCAATTCCGAGAAGTTGGTCAAAGTTGAAACTCGATTGTGCGTTTTCGCTAGACTTGGGCTTAAAGGGTGTGAAAATAGCTCGGAACGTCACGAAAGTTGATGTGGATGCTCGTCTACAAATGGGACATCCAAATCTATGCTCAATTTTCAATTCCGAGAAGTTGGTGAAAGTCGTAACTCGACTGTACGTTTTCGCTACAGTTGGGCTTAAAAGGGGAGAAAATAGCTCGGAACGTAACGAATGTTGGTGTGGATGCTTGTCTACCAATGGGACATCCAAAACTATTCTCAAATTTCAATTCTGAGAAGTTGGTCAAAGTTGAAACTCGATCGTGCGTTTTCGCTAGACTTGGGCTTAAAGGGTGTGAAAATAGCTCAGAACGTCATGAAAGTTGGCGTGGACGCTCGTCTACCAATGTGACATCCAAATCTATTCTCAAATTTAAATTTCGAGAAGTTGGTCAAAGCTGAAAATCGACCCTGCATTTTCGCTAGACTTGGGCTTAAAGGGAGAGAAAATAGCTCGGAATGTGACAAAAGTTGGCGTGCGCATTTGTCTACCAACGGGACAGCCAAGTCTATGCTCAATTTTTAATTCCGAGAAGTCGGTCAACTTCGAAACTCGATCGTGCGTTTTCGCTAGACTTGGGCTTAAAGGGGGAGAAAATAGCTCGGAACGTCACGAAAGTTGGTGTGAACGCTTTTCTACCAACGGGACATCCAAATCTATGCTCAATTTTCAATTCCCAGAAGTTGGTCAAATTCGAAACTCGACCGTGCATTTTCGCTAGACTTGGGCTTAAAGGGGGTGAAAATAGCTTAGAACGTCACGAACGTTGGTGTGCGTACTTGTCTACCAACGGGACATCCAAATCTATGCTCAATTTTCAATTCCGAAAAGTTGGTCAAATTGGAAACTCGACCGTGCGTTTTCGCTAGACTTGGGCTTAAAGGGGGCGAAAATAGCTCGGAACGTCACGAAAGTTGGCGTGGACACTTGTATACCAATGGGACATCCAAAACTATTCTCAAATTTCAATTCCGAGAAGTTGGTCAAAGTTGAAACTCGATCGTGCGTTTTCGCTCGACTTGGGCTTAAAGGGTGTGCAAATAGCTAGGAACGTCACGAAAGTTGGCGTAGATGCTCGTCTACCAATGTGACATCTAAATCTATTCTCAAATTTAAATTCCGAGAAGTTGGTCAAAGTTGAAAATCGACCCTGCATTTTCGCTAGACTTGGGCTTAAAGGGAGAGAAAATAGGTCAGAATGTCACGAAAGTTGGCGTGTGCATTTGTCTACCAATAGGACATCCAAATCTATGCTCAATTTTTAATTCCGAGAAGTTGGTAAAATTCGAAACTCGACCGTGCGTTTTGGCTAGACTTAGGCTTAAAGGGTTAGAAAATAGCTCGGAACGTCACGAAAGTTGGCGTGGACACTTGTCTACCAATGGGACATCCAAAACTATTCTCAAATTTCAATTCCGAGAAGTTGGTCAAAGTTGAAACTCGATTGTGCGTTTTCGCTAGACTTGGGCTTAAAGGGTGTGAAAATAGCTCGGAACGTCACGAAAGTTGATCTGGATGCTCGTCTACAAATGGGACATCCAAATCTATGCTCAATTTTCAATTCCGAGAAGTTGGTGAAAGTCGTAACTCGACTGTACGTTTTCGCTACAGTTGGGCTTAAAGGGGGAGAAAATAGCTCGGAACGTAACGAATGTTGGTGTGGATGCTTGTCTACCAATGGGACATCCAAAACTATTCTCAAATTTAAATTCTGAGAAGTTGGTCAAAGTTGAAACTCGATCGTGCGTTTTCGCTAGACTTGGGCTTAAAGGGTGTGAAAATAGCTCAGAACGTCATGAAAGTTGGCGTGGACGCTCGTCTACCAATGTGACATCCAAATCTATTCTCAAATTTGAATTTCGAGAAGTTGGTCAAAGCTGAAAATCGACCCTGCATTTTCGCTAGACTTGGGCTTAAAGGGAGAGAAAATAGCTCGGAATGTGACAAAAGTTGGCATGCGCATTTGTCTACCAACGGGACAGCCAAGTCTATGCTCAATTTTTAATTCCGAGAAGTCGGTCAACTTCGAAACTCGATCGTGCGTTTTCGCTAGACTTGGGCTTAAAGGGGGAGAAAATAGCTCGGAACGTCACGAAAGTTGGTGTGAACGCTTTTCTACCAACGGGACATCCAAATCTATGCTCAATTTTCAATTCCCAGAAGTTGGTCAAATTCGAAACTCGACCGTGCATTTTCGCTAGACTTGGGCTTAAAGGGGGTGAAAATAGCTTAGAACGTCACGAACATTGGTGTGCGTATTTGTCTACCAACGGGACATCCAAATCTATGCTCAATTTTCAATTCCGAGAAGTTGGTCAAATTGGAAACTCGACCGTGCGTTTTCGCTAGACTTGGGCTTAAAGGGGGCGAAAATAGCTCGGAACGTCACGAAAGTTGGCGTGGACACTTGTCTACGAATGGGACATCCAAAACTATTCTCAAATTTCAATTCCGAGAAGTTGGTCAAAGTTGAAACTCGATCGTGCGTTTTCGCTCGACTTGGGCTTAAAGGGTGTGCAAATAGCTAGGAACGTCACGAAAGTTGGCGTAGATGCTCGTCTACCAATGTGACATCTAAATCTATTCTCAAATTTAAATTCCGAGAAGTTGGTCAAAGTTGAAAATCGACCCTGCATTTTCGCTAGACTTGGGCTTAAAGGGAGAGAAAATAGCTCGGAATGTCACGAAAGTTGGCGTGTGCATTTTTCTACCAATAGGACATCCAAATCTATGCTCAATTTTTAATTCCGCTAGACTTAGGCTTAAAGGGTGACAAAATAGCTCGGATCGTCACGAAAGTTGGCGTGCGTATTTGTCTAACAACGGGACATCCAAATCTTTGCTCAATTTTCAATTCCGAGTGGTTGGTCAAATTCAAAACTCGACCGTGCGTTTTCGTTAGACTTGGGCTTAAAGGGTGAGAAAATAGCTCGAAACATCATGAAAGTTGGTGTGGACGCTTGTCTACCAATGGGACATCCAAAACTATTCTCAAATTTCAATTCCGAGAAGTTGGTCAAAGTTGAAACTCGATCGTGCGTTTTCGCTAGACTTGGGCTTAAAGGGTGTGAAAATAGCTAGGAATGTCACGAAAGTTGGCGTGGACGCTCGTCTACCAATGTGACATCCAAATCTATTCTCAAATTTAAATTCTGAGAAGTTGGTCAAAGTTTAAAATCGACCATGCATTTTCCTAGACTTGGGCTTAAAGGGTGAGAAAATAGCTCGGAACGTCACGAATGTTGGCGTGTGCATTTTTCTACCAACGGGAAATCCAAATCTATGCTCAATTTTCAATTCCGGGAAGTTGGTCAATTTCGAAACTCGACCGTGCGTTTTCGCTAGACTTGGGCTTAAAGGGGGAGAAAATAGCTCGGAACGTCACGAAAGTTTGTGTGGGCGCTTGTCTACCAATGGGACATCCAAAACTATTCTCAAATTTCAATTCCGAGAAGTTGGTCAAAGTTGAAAATCAACCTTGCATTTTCGCTAGACTTGGGCTTAAAGGGAGAGAAAATAGCTCGGAATGTCACGAAAGTTGGCGTGTGCATTTGTCTACCAATAGGACATCCAAATCTATGCTCAATTTTTAATTCCGAGACGTTGGTCAAATTTGAAACTCGACCATGCATTTTCGCTAGACTTAGGCTTAAAGGGTGAGAAAATAGCTCGGAACATAACGAATGTTGGTGTGGATGCTTGTCTACCAATGGGACATCCAAAACTATTCTCAAATTTTAATTCCGAGAAGTTGGTCAAAGTTGAAACTTGATCGTGCGTTTTCGCTAAACTTGGGCTTAAAGGGTGTGAAAATAGCTCGGAACGTCACGAAAGTTGGCGTGGACGCTCGTCTACCAATGTGACATCCAAATCTATTCTCAAATTTAAATTCCGAGAAGTTGGTCAAAGTTGAAAATCAACCGTGCATTTTCGCTAGATTTGGGCTTAAAGGTTGAAAAAATAGCTCAGAACGTCACGAAAGTTGGTGTGCGCATTTGTCTACCAACGGGACATCCAAATCTATACTCGATTTTCAATTCCAAGAAGTTGGTCAAATTCGAAACTCGACCGTGCGTTTTCGCTAGACTTGGGCTTAAAGGGGGCGAAAATAGCTCGGAACGTCACGAAAGTTGGTGTGGACGCTTGTCTACCAATGGGACATCCAAATCCATACTCAAATTTCAATTCCGAGAAGTTGGTCAAAGTTGAAACTCGATCGTGCGTTTTTGCTAGACTTGGGCTTAAAGGGTGTGAAAATAGCTTGGAACGTCAGGAAAGTTGGCATGGACGCTCGTTTACCAATGTGACATCCAAATCTATTCTCAAATTTAAATTCCGAGAAGTTGGTCAAAGTTGAAAATCGACCCTGAATTTTCGCTAGACTTGGGCTTAAAGGGAAAGAAAATAGCTTGGAATGTCACGAAAGTTGGCGTGTGCATTTGTCTACCAATAGGACATCCAAATCTATGCTCAATTTTTAATTCCGCTAGACTTAGGCTTAAAGGGTGACAAAATAGCTCGGATCGTCACGAAAGTTGGCGTGCGTATTTGTCTAACAACGGGACATCCAAATCTTTGCTCAATTTTCAATTTCGAGTGCTTGGTCAAATTCGAAACTCGACCGTGCGTTTTCGTTAGACTTGGGCTTAAAGGGTGAGAAAATAGCTCGGAACATCATGAAAGTTGGTGTGGACGCTTGTCTACCAATGGGACATCCAAAACTATTCTCAAATTTCAATTCCGAGAAGTTGGTCAAAGTTGAAACTCGATCGTGAGTTTTCGCTAGACTTGGGCTTAAAGGGTGTGAAAATAGCTAGGAATGTCACGAAAGTTGGCGT
Source organism: Larix kaempferi (assembly GCA_027924585.1). NCBI lineage: Eukaryota > Viridiplantae > Streptophyta > Pinopsida > Pinales > Pinaceae > Larix > Larix kaempferi. The sequence goes on from BSBM01002122.1 coordinate 195,046, forward strand.
GGACGCTCGTCTACCAATGTGACATCCAAATCTATTCTCAAATTTAAATTCTGAGAAGTTGGTCTAAGTTGAAAATCGACCATGCATTTTCCTAGACTTGGGCTTAAAGGGTGAGAAAATAGCTCGGAATGTCACGAAAGTTGGCGTGTGCATTTGTCTACCAACAGGACATCCAAATCTATGCTAAATTTTTAATTCCGAGAAGTTGGTCAAATTCGAAACTCGACCATGCGTTTTCGCTAGACTTAGGCTTAAAGGGTGAGAAAATAGCTCGGAACGTCACGAATGTTGGCGTGTGCATTTTTCTACCAACGGGAAATCCAAATCTATGCTCAATTTTCAATTCCAGGAAGTTGTTCAATTTCGAAACTCGACCGTGCGTTTTCGCTAGACTTGGGCTTAAAGGGGGAGAAAATAGCTCGGAACGTCACGAAAGTTTGTGTGGACGCTTGTCTACCAATGGGACATCCAAAACTATTCTCAAATTTCAATTCCGAGAAGTTGGTCAAAGTTGAAACTCGATCGTGCGTTTTCGCTAGACTTGGGCTTAAAGGGTGTGAAAATAGCTCGGAACGTCACGAAAGTTGGCGTGGACGCTCGTCTACCAATGTGACATCCAAATCTATTTTCAAATCTAAATTCCGAGAAGTTGGTCAAAGTTGAAAATCGACCCTGCATTTTCGCTAGACTTGGGCTTAAAGGGAGTGAAAATAGGTCGGAATGTCACGAAAGTTGGCGTGCGCATTTGTCTAACAACGGGACATGCAAATATCTGCTCAATTTTCAATTCTGAGTGGTTGGTCAAATTCGAAACTCGACCGTGCGTTTTCGCTAGACTTGGGATTAAAGGGTGTGAAATTAGCTCGGAACGTCACGAAATTTGGCGTGGACGCTTGTCTACCAATGCGACATCCAAATCTATTCTCAAATTTAAATTCCGAGAAGTTGGTCAAAGTTGAAAATTGACCATGCATTTTCGCTAGACTTAAGCTTAAAGGGTGAGAAAATAGCTCGGGACGTGGACGCTCGTCTACCAATGTGACATCCAAATCTATTCTCAAATTTAAATGCCGAGAAGTTGGTCAAAGTTCAATATTGACCGTGCATTTTCGTTAGACTTAGGCTAAAGGGTGAGAAAATAGCTTAGAACGTCACGAAAGTTGGTTTGCGCATTTGTCTACCAACGGGACATCCAAATCTATGCTCAATTTTCAATTCCGAGAAGTTGGTCAAATTCGAAAGTCGACCGTGCGTTTTCGCTAGACTTGGGCTTAAAGGGGGAGAAAATAGCTCGGAACGTCATGAAAGTTGGTGTGGACGCTTGTCTACCAATGGGACATCCAAAACTATTCTCAAATTTCAATTCCGAGAAGTTGGTCAAAGTTGAAACTCGATCGTGCATTTTCGCTAGACTTGGGCTTAAAGGGTGTGAAATTAGCTCGTAATGTCACGAAAGTTGTTGTGCGCGTATGTCTACAAATGGGACATCCAAATCTATTCTCAATTTTCAATTACGGGAAGTTGGTCAAAGATGAAACGCGACCGTGCGTTTTCTCCAGAGTTGGGCTTAAATGGGAAGAAAATAGCTCGGAATGTAACGAAAGTTGGTGTGGACGCTTGTCTACCAATGGGACATCCAAATCTATTCTCAAATTTAAATTCCGAGAATTTGGTCAAAGTTTAAAATTGACGGTGTGTTTTCGCTCGACTTGGGCTTAAAGGGTGAGAAAATAGCTTGGAACGTCACGAAAGTTGGCGTGCGCACTTGTCTACCAATGGGACATCCAAATCTATTCTCAAATTTCAATTCCAAGAAGTTGGTCAAAGCCGAAACGCCACCATGCGTTTTCGCTAAACTTGAGCTTAAAGGGTGTAAAATTAGCTCGTAACGTCACGAAAATTGCTGTGCACGCATGTCTACAAATGGGACATACAAATCTATTCTCAATTTTCAATTCCGAGAAGTAGCTCAAAGCCGAAACACGACCGTGTGTTTTCTCTAGAGTTGGGCTTAAAGGGGAAGAAAATAGATCGGAACGTCCCGAAAGTTGGCATGTGCACTTGTCTACCAACGGGACATCCAAATCTATTTTCAAATTTCAACTCCCAAAAGTTGTTCAAAGTCGAAACGCCACCATGGGTTTTCGTTAGACTTGAGCTTAAAGGGTGTGAAATTAGCTCGTAACGTCACGAAAGTTGTTGTGCGTGCATGTCTACAAATGGGACATCCAAATCTATTCTCAATTTTCATTTACGAGAAGTAGGTCAAAGCCGAAACACGATCGTGCGTTTTCTCTAGAGTTGGGCCTAAAGGGGAAGAAAATAACTTGGAACGTCACGAAAGTTGGCGTGGATGCTTGTCTACCAACGGGACATCCAAATCCATTCTCAAATTTAAATTCCTAGAAGTTGGTCAAAGATGAAAATCGACCGTGCATTTTCGATAGACTTAGGCTTAAAGGGTGAGAAAATTGCTCAGAATGTCACGAAAGTTGGCGTGCGCATTTGTCTACAAACGGGAAATCCAAATCTATGCTCAATTTTTAATTCCGAGAAGTTGCTCAAATTCGAAACTCGACCGTGCGTTTTCGCTAGACTTGGGCTTAAAGGGGGAGAAAATAGCTCGGAACGTCACGAATGTTGGTGTGGATGCTTGTCTACCAATGGGACATCCAAAACTATTCTCAAATTTCAATTCCGAGAAGTTGGTCAAACTTGAAACTCGATCGTGCGTTTTCGCTAGACTTGGGCTTAAGGGGAGGGAAAATAGCTCGGAACGTCACGAAAGTTGGCGTGCGCATTTGTCTACCAACGGGACATCCAAATCTATGCTCAATTTTTAATTCCGAGAAGTTGGTCAAATTCGAAACTCGACCGTGCATTTTCGCTAGACTTACCTTTAAAGGGTGAGAAAATAGCTCGGATCGTCACGAAAGTTGGTGTGCGTATTTGTCTAACAACGGGACATCTAAATCTCTGCTCAATTTTCAATTCTGAGTGGTTGGTCAAATTCAAAACTCGACCGTGCGTTTTCGCTAGACTTGGGATTAAAGGGCGAGAAAATAGCTGGGAACGTCATGAAAGTTGGTGTGGACGCTTGTCTACCAATGGGACATCCAAAACTATTCTCAAATTTCAATTCCGAGAAGTTGGTCAAAGTTGAAACTCGATCGTGCATTTTCGCTAGACTTGGGCTTAAAGGGTGTGAAAAAAGCTCGGAACGTCACGAAACTTGGCGTGGACGCTCGTCTACCAATGTGACATCCAAATCTATTCTCAAATTTAAATTCCGAGAAGTTGGTCAAAATTGAAAATCGATCGTGCATTTTCGCTAGACTTGGGCTTAAAGGGTGAGAAAATAGCTCGGAATGTCACGAAAGTTGGCGTGTGCATTTGTCTACCAACAAGACATCCAAATCTATGCTCAATTTTTAATTTTGAGAAGTTGGTCAAATTCGAAACTCGACCGTGCGTTTTCGCTAGACTTAGGATTAAAGGGTGAGAAATTAGCTCGGAACGTCACGGAAGTTGGCGTGTGCATTTTTCTACCAACGGGAAATCCAAATCTATGCTCAATTTTCAATTCCGAGAAGTTGGTAAAATTCGAAACTCGACCGTGCGTTTTCGCTAGACTTGGGCTTAAAGGGGGAGAGAATAGCTCGGAACGTCACGAAAGTTTGTGTGGACGCTTGTCTACCAATGGGACATCCAAAACTATTCTCAAATTCCAATTCCGAGAAGTTGGTCAAAGTTGAAACTCGATCGTGCGTTTTCGCTAGACTTGGGCGTAAAGGGTGTGAAAATAGCTGGGAACGTCACGAAAGTTGGCGTGGACGCTCATCTACCAATGTGACATCCAAATCTATTCTCAAATTTAAATTCCGAGAAGTTGGTCAAAGTTGAAAATCGATCGTGCATTTTCGCTAGACTTAGGCTTAAAGGGTGAGAAAATAGCTCGGAATGTCATGAAAGTTGGCGTGCACATTTGTCTACCAACGGGAAATCCAAATGTATGCTCAATTTTCAATTTCGAGAAGTTGGTCAAATTTGAAACTCGACTGTGCGTTTTCGCTAGACTTGGGCTTAAAGGGGGAGAAAATAGCTCAGAACGTCACGGAAGTTGGTGTGGACGCTTGTCTACCAATGGGACATCCAAAACTATTCTCAAATTTCAATTCCGAGAAGTTTGTCAAAGTTGAAACTCGATTGTGCGTTTTCGCTATACTTGGGCTTAAAGGGTGTGAAATTAGCCCATAATGTCATGAAAGTTGTTATGCGCAAATGTCTAAAAATGGGACATCCAAACCTATGCTCAATCTTCAATTACGAGAAGTTGGTGAAAGTTGAAACTCGACCATACGTTTTCACTACAGGAGAAAATAGCTTGGAAAGTCACTAAAGTTGGTGTGGACGCTTGTTTACCAATGGGACATCCAAAACTATCCTCAGATTTCAAATCCAAGAAATTGGTCAAAGTCGAAACGCCACCATGCGTTTTCTCTAGACTTGGGATTAAAGTGTGTGAGATTAGCTCGTAAAATCATGAAACTTGTAGTGCGCACATGTCTACAAATGTGACATCCAAATCTATTCTCAAATTTAAATTGCGAGAGGTTGGTCAAAGTTGAAAATTGACCATGCATTTTCCCTAGAGTTGGGCTTAAAGGGTGTGAAATTAGCTCGGAACGTCACGAAAGTTGGCGTGCGCACTTTTCTACCAACGGGACATCCAAATCTATGCTCGATTTTCAATTCTGAGAATTTGGTCAAAGTCGAAACTCGATCGTGCGTTTTCCCTAGGCTTGGGCTTAAAGGGTGTGAAATTAGCTCGGAACGTCACGAAAGTTGGCGTTGACGCTCGTCTACCAATGCGACATCCAAAACTATTCCCAAATTTCAAATCCAAGAAATTGGTCAAAGTCGAAACGCCACCATGCATTTTCTCTAGACTTGGGATTAAAGTGTGTGAGATTAGCTCGTAAAATCACGAAAGTTGTAGTGCGCACATGTCTACAAATGTGACATCCAAATCTATTCTCAAATTTAAATTGCGAGAGGTTGGTCAAAGTTTAAAATTGACCGTGCGTTTTCCCTAGTGTTGGGCTTAAAGGGTGTGAAATTAGCTCGGAACGTCACGAAATTTGGCGTGTGCATTTTTCTACCAACGGGAAATCCAAATCTATGCTCAATTTTAAATTCTGAGAAGTTGGTCATATTCAAAACTTGACCGTGCATTTTCGCTAGACTTGGACTTAAAGGGGGAGAAAATAGCTCGGAACGTCGCGAAAGTTTTTTTGGACGCTTGTCTACCAATGGGACATCCAAAACTATTCTCAAATTTCAAATCCAAGAAATTGGTCAAAGTCGAAACGCCACCATGCGTTTTCTCTAGACTTGGGATTAAAGTGTGTGAGATTAGCTCGTAAAATCACGAAAGTTGTAGTGCGCACATGTCTACAAATGTGACATCCAAATCTATTCTCAAATTTAAATTGCGAGAGTTTGGTCAAAGTTGAAAATTGACCGTGCGTTTTCCCTAGACTTGGGCTTAAAGGGTGTGAAATTAGCCCGGAACGTCATGAAATTTGGCGTGTGCATTTTTCTACCAACGGGAAATCCAAATCTATGCTCAATTTTAAATTTTGAGAAGTTGGTCATATTCGAAACTCGACCGTGCGTTTTCGCTAGACTTGGGCTTAAACGGGGAGAAAATAGCTCGGAACGTCGCGAAAGTTTTTGTGGACTCTTGTCTTCCAATGGGACATCCAAAACTATCCTCAAATTTCAAATCCAAGAAATTGGTCAAAGTCGAAACGCCACCATGCGTTTTCTATAGACTTGGGATTAAAGAGTGTGAGATTAGCTCGTAAAATCACGAAAGTTGTAGTGCGCACATGTCTACAAATGTGACATCCAAATCTATTCTCAAATTTAAATTGCGAGAGGTTGGTCAAAATTGAAAATTGACCGTGCATTTTCCCTAGACTTGGGCTTCAAGGGTGTGAAATTAGCTCGGAATGTCACGAAAGTTGGCGTGCGCATTTGTCTACAAACGGGAAATCCAAATCTATGCTCAATTTTTAATTCCAAGAAGTTGGTCAAATTCGAAACTCGACCGTGTGTTTTCGCTAGACTTGGGTTAAAGGGGGAGAAAATAGCTCGAAACGTCACGAATGTTGGTGTGGATGCTTGTCTACCAATGGGACATCCAAAACTATTCTCAAATTTAAATTCCGAGAAGTTGGTGAAAGTCGTAACTCGACTGTACGTTTTCGCTACAGTTGGGCTTAAAGGTGGAGAAAATAGCTCGGAATGTAACAAATGTTGGTGTGGATGCTTGTCTACCAATGGGACATCCAAAACTATTCTCAAATTTAAATTCCAAGAAGTTGGTCAAAGTCGAAACACCACCATGCGTTTTCTCTAGACTTGGGATTAAAGTGTGTGAAATTAGCTCATAAAATAACGAAAGTTGTAGTGCGCACATGTCTCAAAATCTGACATCCAAATCTATTCTCAAATTTAAATTGCGAGAAGTTGGTCAAACTTGAAAATCGACCGTCCATTTTCACTAGACTTAGGCTTAAAGGGTGAGAAAATAGCTCGGAATGTCACGAAAGTTGGCGTGCGCATTTGTCTACCAACGGGACATCCAAATCTATGCTCAATTTTTAATTCCGAGAAGTTGGTCAAATTCGAAACTCGACCGTGCGTTTTCGCTAGACTTGGGTTTAAAGGGGGAGAAAATAGCTCGGAACGTCACGAAAGTTGGTGTGGACGCTTGTCTACCAATGGGACATCCAAAACTATTCTCAAATTTCAATTCCGAGAAGTTGGTCAAAGTTGAAACTCGATCGTGCGTTTTTTCTAGATTGGGCTTAAAGGGCGTGAAAATAGCTCAAAACGTCACGAAAGTTGGCGTGGATGCTCATCTACCAATGCGACATCCAAATCTATTCTCAAATTTAAATTCTGAGAAGTTGGTCAAAGTTGAAAATCGAACGTGCATTTTCGCTAGACTTGGGCTTAAAGGGAGGGAAAATAACTCGGAACGTCACGAAAGTTGGCGTGCGCACTTGTCTACCAACGGGACATCCAAATCTATTCTCAGATTTCAATTCCGAGAAGTTGGTCAAAGTCGAAACGCCACCATGCGTGTTCGCTAGACTTGAGCTTAAAAGGTGTGAAATTAGCTCGTAATGTGACGAAAGTTGTTGTGCGCGAATGTCTACAAATGGGACATCCAAATCTATGCTCAATTTTCAATTCCGAGAAGTTGGTGAAAGTCGTAACTCGACTGTACGTTTTCGCTACAGTTGGGCTTAAAGGTGGAGAAAATAGCTCGGAACGTAACGAATGTTGGTGTGGATGCTTGTCTACCAATGGGACATCCAAAACTATTCTCAAATTTCAATTCCGAGAAGTTGGTCAAAGTTGAAAATCGACCGTGCATTTTCGCTACACTTAGGCTTAAAGGGTGAGAAAATAGCTCGAAATGTCACGAAAGTTGGCGTGCGCATTTGTCTACCAACGGTACATCCAAATCTATGCTCAATTTTCAATTCCGAGAAGTTGGTCAAATTCGAAACTCGACCATGCGTTTTCGCTCGACTTGAGCTTAAAGGGTGTGAAATTAGCTCATAATGTGACGAAAGTTGTTGTGCGCGAATGTCTACAAATGGGACATCCAAATCTATGCTCAATTTTCAATTCGGAGAAGTTGGTGAAATTCATAACTCGACCGTGCGTTTTCACTACAGTTGGGCTTAAAGGGGGAGAAAATAGCTCGGAACGTAACGAATGTTGGTGTGGATGCTTGTCTACCAATGGGACATCCAAAACTATTCTCAAATTTCAATTCTGAGAAGTTGGTCAAAGTTGAAACTCGATCGTGCGTTTTCGCTAGACTTGGGCTTAAAGGGTGTGAAAATAGCTCAAAACGTCATGAAAGTTGGCGTGGACACTCGTCTACCAATGTGACATCCAAATCTATTCTCAAATTTAAATTTCGAGAAGTTGGTCAAAGCTGAAAATCGACCCTGCATTTTCGCTAGACTTGGGCTTAAAGGGAGAGAAAATAGCTCGGAATGTGACAAAAGTTGGCGTGCGCATTTGTCTACCAACGGGACAGCCAAGTCTATGCTCAATTTTTAATTCCGAGAAGTCGGTCAACTTCGAAACTCGATCGTGCGTTTTCGCTAGACTTGGGCTTAAAGGGGGAGAAAATAGCTCGGAACGTCACGAAAGTTGGTGTGAACGCTTTTCTACCAACGGGACATCCAAATCTATGCTCAATTTTCAATTCCCAGAAGTTGGTCAAATTCGAAACTCGACCGTGCATTTTCGCTAGACTTGGGCTTAAAGGGGGTGAAAATAGCTTAGAACGTCACGAACATTGGTGTGCGCATTTGTCTACCAACGGGACATCCAAATCTATGCTCAATTTTCAATTCCGAGAAGTTGGTCAAATTGGAAACTCGACCGTGCGTTTTCGCTAGACTTGGGCTTAAAGGGGGCGAAAATAGCTCGGAACGTCACGAAAGTTGGCGTGGACACTTGTCTACCAATGGGACATCCAAAACTATTCTCAAATTTCAATTCCGAGAAGTTGGTCAAAGTTGAAACTCGATCGTGCGTTTTCGCTCGACTTGGGCTTAAAGGGTGTGCATAACGTCATGAAAGTTGGCGTAGATGCTCGTCTACCAATGTGACATCTAAATCTATTCTCAAATTTAAATTCCGAGAAGTTGGTCAAAGTTGAAAATCGACCCTGCATTTTCGCTAGAATTGGGCTTAAAGGGAGAGAAAATAGGTCAGAATGTCACGAAAGTTGGCGTGTGCATTTGTCTACCAATAGGACATCCAAATCTATGCTCAATTTTTCATTCCGAGAAGTTGGTAAAATTCAAAACTCGACCGTGCGTTTTGGCTAGACTTAGGCTTAAAGGGTTAGAAAATAGCTCAGAACGTAACGAAAATTGGGGTGCGTATTTTTCTAACAACGGGACATCCAAATCTCTGCTCAATTTTTCAATTCTGAGTGGTTGGTCAAATTCGAAACTCGACCATGCGTTTTCGCTAGACTTGGGCTTAAAGGGCGAGAAAATAGCTCGGAACGTCAGGAAAGTTGGTGTGGACGCTTGTCTACCAATGGGACATCCAAAACTATTCTCAAATTTCAATTCCGAGAAGTTGGTCAAAGTGTAACCTCGATCGTGCATTTTCGCTAGACTTGGGCTTAAAGGGTGAGAAAATAGCTCGGAATGTCACGAAAGTTGGCGTGTGCATTTGTCTACCAACTGGACATGCAAATATATGCTCAATTTTTAATTCCGAGAAGTTGGTTAAATTCGAAACTCGACCGTGCGTTTTCGCTAGACTTAGGCTTAAAGGGTGAGAAAATAGCTCGGAACGTAACGAATGTTGGTGTGGATGCTTGTCTACCAATGGGACATCCAAAACCATTCTCAAATTTCAATTCCGAGAAGTTGGTCAAAGTTGAAACTCGATTGTGCGTTTTCCCTAGACTTGGGCTTAAAGGGTGTGAAAATAGCTCGGAACGTCACGAAAGTTGGTGTGGATGCTCGTCTACCAATGTGACATCCAAATCTATTCTCAAATTTAAATTCCGAGAAGTTGGTCAAAGTTGAAAATCTCCGTGCATTTTCGCTAGATTTGGGTTAAAGGTTGAAAAAATAGCTCGGAACGTCACGAAAGTTGGCGTGGGCATTTGTCTACCAACAGGATATCCAAATCTATGCTCAATTTTCAATTCCGAGAAGTTGGTCAAATTCGAAACTCGACCGTGCATTTTCGCTAGACTTGGGCTTAAAGGGGGAGAAAATAGCTCGGAACGTAACGAATGTCGGTGTGGATGCTTGTCTACCAATGGGACATCCAAAACTATTCTCAAATTTCAATTACGAGAAGTTGGTCAAAGTTGAAACTCGATCGTGCGTTTTCCCTAGGCTTGGGCTTAAAGGGCGAGAAAATAGCTCGGAATGTCACGAAAGTTGGTGTGGATGCTTGTCTACCAATGGGACATCCAAAACTATTCTCAAATTTCAATTTTGAGAAGTTGGTCAAAGTTGAAACTCAATCGTGCGTTTTCCCTAGGCTTGGGCTTAAATGGGGAGAAAATAGCTCGGAATGTCACGAAAGTTGGCGTGCGCATTTTTCTACCAATGGGAAATCCAAATCTATGCTCAATTTTTAATTCCGAGAAGTTGGTCAAATTCGAAACTCAATCGTGCGTTTTCCCTAGGCTTGGGCTTAAAGGGGGAGAAAATAGATCGGGACGTCACGAAAGTTGGTGTGGACGCTTGTCTACCAATGGGACATCCAAAACTATTCTCAAATTTCAAATCGGAGAAGTTGGTCAAAGTTGAAACTCGGTCGTGCATTTTCGCTAGACTTGGCCTTAAAGGGTGTGAAAATAGCTCGGAACGTCACGAAAGTTGGCGTGCATTTTCGCTAGACTTAGGATTAAATGGTGAGAAAATAGATCCGAACATGACGAAAGATGGTGTGCGCATTTGTCTACCAATAGTACATCCAAATCTATGCTCAATTTTCAATTCCGAGAAGTTGGTCAAATTCGAAACTTGACCGTGTGTTTTCGCTAGACTTGCGCTTAAAGGGAGGGAAAATAGCTCAGAACGTCACGAAAGTTGGCGTGCGCACTTGTCTACCAACGGGACATCCAAATCTATTCTCATATTTCAATTCCGAGAAGTTGGTCAAAGTCGAAACGCCACCATGCATGTTCGCTAGACTTGAGCTTAGAGGGTGTGACATCCAAATCCATTCTCAAATTTAAATTTCGAGAAGTTGGTCAAAGTTGGAAATCGACCGTGCATTTTCGCTAGACTTGGTGTGGATGCTTGTCTACCAATGGGACATCCAAAACTATTCTCAAATTTCAATTCCGAGAAGTTGGTCAAAGTCAGTTTTCACTATACTTGGAAATAAAGGGCGTGAAATTAGCTCGTAACGTCATGAAAGTTGCTGTGCGCGCATGTCTACAAATGGGACATCCAAATCTATTCTCAATTTTCAATTCCAAGAAGTTGGTCAAAGTTGAAACTCAATCGTGCGCTTTCGCTAGACTTGGGCTTAAAGGGTATGAAAATAGCTCGGAACGTCACGAAAGTTGGCGTGGACGCTCGTCTACCAATGTGACATCCAAAACTATTCTCAAATTTCAAATCCGAGAAGTTGGTCAAAGTTGAAACTCGGTCGTGCGTTTTCGCTAGACTTGGGCTTAAAGGGCGAGAAAATAGCTCGGAACATCACGAAAGTTGGCGTGCGTATTTGTCTAACAACGGGACATCCAAATCTCTGCTCAATTTTCAATTCTGAGTGGTTGGTCAAATTCGAAACTCGACCGTGCGTTTTCGCTAGACTTGGGCTTAAAGGGCGAGAAAATAGCTCGAAACATCACGAAAGTTGGCGTGCGCACTTGTCTACCAATGGGACATCCAAATCTATTCTCAAATTTCAATTCCAAGAAGTTGGTCAAAGCCGAAATGCCACCATGCGTTTTATCTAAACTTGAGCTTAAAGGGTGTAAAATTAGCTCATAACGTCACGAAAGTTGCTGTGCACGCATGTCTACAAATGGGACATCCAAATCTATTCTCAATTTTCAATTCCGAGAAGTAGCTCAAAGCCGAAACACGACCGTGCGTTTTCTCTAGTGTTGGGCTTAAAGGGGAAGAAAATAGCTCGGAACGTCACGAAAGTTGGCATGTACACTTGTCTACCAACGGGACATCCAAATCTATTTTCAAATTTAAACTCCCAAAAGTTGGTCAAAGTCGAAACGCCACCATGCGTTTTCGTTAGACTTGAGCTTAAAGGGTGTGAAATTAGCTCGTAATGTCACGAAAGTTGTTGTGCATGCATGTTTACAAATGGGACATCCAAATATATTCTCAATTTTCATTTCCGAGAAGTAGGTCAAAGCCGAAACACGATCGTGCGTTTTCTCTAGAGTTGGGCTTAAACGGGAAGAAAATAGCTCGGAACGTCACGAAAGTTGGCGTGTGCACTTGTCTACCAATGGGACATCCAAATCCATTCTCAAATTTAAATTCCGAGAAGTCGGTCAAAGTTGAAAATAGCTTGGAACGTCACGAAAGTTGGCGTGTGCACTTCTCTACCAACGGGACATCCAAATCCATTCTCAAATTTAAATTCCGAGAAGTTGGTCAAAGTTGAAAATCGACCGTGCATTTTCGCTAGACCTAAGCTTAAAGGGTTAGTAAATAGCTCGGAATGTCACGAAAGTTGGCGTGCGCATTTGTCTACCAACGGGACATCCAAATCTATGCTCGATTTTCAATTCCGAGAAGTTGGTCAAATTCAAAACTCGACCGTGCGTTTTCGCTAGACTTGGGCCTAAAGGGGGAGAAAATAGCTCGGAACGTCACGAAAGTTGGAATGGACGCTTATTTACCAATTGGACATCCAAAACTATTCTCAAATTTCAGTTCCGAGAAGTTGGTCAAAGTTGAAACTCGATCGTGCATTTTCGCTAGACTTGGTCTTAAAGGGTGGGAAAATAGCTCGGAACGTCACGAAAGTTGGCGCGCGCACCTGTCTACCAAAGGGACATCCAAATCTATTCTCATATTTCAATTCCGAGAAGTTGGTCAAAGTCGAAATGACACCATGCGTTTTCGCTAGACTTGAGCTTAAAGGGTGTTAAATTAGCTCGTAATGTGACGAAAGTTGTTGTGCGCGAATGTCTACAATTGGGACATCCAAACCTATGCTCAATTTTCAATTCCAAGAAGTTGGTGAAATTCGTAACTCGACCGTACGTTTTCGCTATAGTTGGGCTTAAAGGGGGAGACAATACCTCGGAACGTAACGAATGTTGGTGTGGATGCTTCTCTACCAATGGGACATCCAAAACTATTCTCAAATTTCAATTCCGAGAAGTTGGTCAAAGTTGAAACTCGATCGTGTGTTTTCGCTAGACTTGGGCTTAAAGGGTGTGAAAATAGCTAGGAATGTCACGAAAGTTGGCGTGTGGACACTCGTCTACCAATGTGACATCCAAATCTATTCTCAAATTTAAATTTCGAGAAGTTGGTCAAAGTTGAAAATCGACCTTGCATTTTCGCTAGACTTGGGCTTAAAGGGAGAGAAAATAGCTCGGAATGTCACGAAAGTTGGCGTGTGCATTTGTCTACCAATAGGACATCCAAATCTATGCTCAATTTTTAATTCCGAGACGTTGGTCAAATTTGAAACTCGACCATGCATTTTCGCTAGACTTAGGCTTAAAGGGTGAGAAAATAGCTCGGAACATAACGAATGTTGGTGTGGATGCTTGTCTACCAATGGGACATCCAAAACTATTCTCAAATTTCAATTCCGAGAAGTTGGTCAAAGTTGAAACTTGATCGTGCGTTTTCGCTAAACTTGGGCTTAAAGGGTGTGAAAATAGCTCGGAACGTCACGAAAGTTGGCGTGGATGCTCGTCTACCAATGTGACATCCAAATCTATTCTCAAATTTAAATTCCGAGAAGTTGGTCAAAGTTGAAAATCAACCGTGCATTTCCGCTATATTTGGGCTTAAAGGTTGAAAAAATAGCTCGGAACGTCACGAAAGTTGGTGTGCGCATTTGTCTACCAATGGGACATCCAAATCTATGCTCGATTTTCAATTCCAAGAAGTTGGTCAAATTCGAAACTCGACCGTGCGTTTTTGCTAGACTTGGGCTTAAAGGGGGCGAAAATAGCTCGGAACGTCACGAAAGTTGGTGTGGACGCTTGTCTACCAATGGGACATCCAAATCCATTCTCAAATTTCAATTCCGAGAAGTTGGTCAAAGTTGAAACTCGATCGTGCGTTTTTTCTAGACTTGGGCTTAAAGGGTGTGAAAATAGCTTGGAACGTCAGGAAAGATGGCATGGACGCTTGTTTACCAATGTGACATCCAAATCTATTCTCAAATTTAAATTCCGAGAAGTTGGTCAAAGTTGAAAATCGACCCTGAATTTTCGCTAGACTTGGGCTTAAAGGGAAAGAAAATAGCTCGGAATGTCACGAAAGTTGGCGTGTGCATTTGTCTACCAATAGGACATCCAAATCTATGCTCAATTTTTAATTCCGCTAGACTTAGGCTTAAAGGGTGACAAAATAGCTCGGATCGTCACGAAAGTTGGCGTGCGTATTTGTCTAACAACGGGACATCCAAATCTTTGCTCAATTTTCAATTCCGAGTGGTTGGTCAAATTCGAAACTCGACCGTGCGTTTTCGTTAGACTTGAGCTTAAAGGGTGAGAAAATAGCTCGGAACATCATGAAAGTTGGTGTGGACGCTTGTCTACCAATGGGACATCCAAAACTATTCTCAAATTTCAATTCCGAGAAGTTGGTCAAAGTTGAAACTCGATCGTGCGTTTTCGCTAGACTTGGGCTTAAAGGGTGTCAAAATAGCAAGGAATGTCACGAAAGTTGGCGTGGACGCTCGTCTACCAATGTGACATCCAAATCTATTCTCAAATTTAAATTCTGAGAAGTTGGTCAAAGTTGAAAATCGACCATGCATTTTCCTAGACTTGGGCTTAAAGGGTGAGAAAATAGCTCGGAATGTCACGAAAGTTGGCGTGTGCATTTGTCTACCAACAGGACATCCAAATCTATGCTAAATTTTTAATTCCGAGAAGTTGGTAAAATTCGAAACTCGACCGTGCGTTATGGCTAGACTTAGGCTTAAAGGGTTAGAAAATAGCTCGGAACGTCACGAAAATTGGGGTGCGTATTTTTCTAACAATGGGACATCCAAATCTCTGCTCAATTTTCAATTCTGAGTGGTTGGTCAAATTCGGAACTCGACCATGCGTTTTCGCTAGACTTGGGCTTAAAGGGCGAGAAAATAGCTCGGAACGTCAGGAAAGTTGGTGTGGACGCTTGTCTACCAATGGGACATCCAAAACTATTCTCAAATTTCAATTCCGAGAAGTTGGTCAAAGTTGAAACTCGATCGTGCGTTTTCGCTAGACTTTGTCTTAAAGGGTGCGAAAAGTGCTCGGAACGTCACGAAGGTTGGCGTGGACGCTCGTCTACCAATGTGACATCCAAATCTATTCTCAAATTTAAATTGAGAGAAGTTGGTCAAAGTTGAAAATCGACCGTGCATTTTCGCTAGACTTGGGCTTAAAGGTTGAGAAAATAGCTCGGAATGTCACGAAAGTTGGCGTGTGCATTTGTCTACCAACAGGACATCCAAATATATGCTCAATTTTTAATTCCGAGAAGTTGGTTAAATTCGAAACTCGACCGTGCGTTTTCGCTAGACTTAGGCTTAAAGGGTGAGAAAATAGCTCGGAACGTAACGAATGTTGGTGTGGATGCTTGTCTACCAATGGGACATCCAAAACCATTCTCAAATTTCAATTCCGAGAAGTTGGTCAAAGTTGAAACTCGATTGTGCGTTTTCCCTAGACTTGGGCTTAAAGGGTGTGAAAATAGCTCGGAACGTCACGAAAGTTGGTGTGGATGCTCGTCTACCAATGTGACATCCAAATCTATTCTCAAATTTAAATTCCGAGAAGTTGGTCAAAGTTGAAAATCTCCGTGCATTTTCGCTAGATTTGGGCTTAAAGGTTGAAAAAATAGCTCGGAACGTCACGAAAGTTGGCGTGGGCATTTGTCTACCAACAGGATATCCAAATCTATGCTCAATTTTCAATTCCGAGAAGTTGGTCAAATTCGAAACTCGACCGTGCATTTTCGCTAGACTTGGGCTTAAAGGGGGAGAAAATAGCTCGGAACGTAACGAATGTCGGTGTGGATGCTTGTCTACCAATGGGACATCCAAAACTATTCTCAAATTTCAATTCCGAGAAGTTGGTCAAAGTTGAAACTCGATCGTGCGTTTTCCCTAGGCTTGGGCTTAAAGGGGGAGAAAATAGCTCGGAATGTCACGAAAGTTGGTGTGGATGCTTGTCTACCAATGGGACATCCAAAACTATTCTCAAATTTCAATTTTGAGAAGTTGGTCAAAGTTGAAACTCGATCGTGCGTTTTCCCTAGGCTTGGGCTTAAATGGGGAGAAAATAGCTCGGAATGTCACGAAAGTTGGCGTGCGCATTTTTCTACCAATTGGAAATCCAAATCTATGCTCAATTTTTAATTCCGAGAAGTTGGTCAAATTCGAAACTCGATCGTGCGTTTTCCCTAGGCTTGGGCTTAAAAGGGGAGAAAATAGCTCGGGACGTCACGAAAGTTGGTGTGGACGCTTGTCTACCAATGGGACATCCAAAACTATTCTCAAATTTCAAATCGGAGAAGTTGGTCAAAGTTGAAACTCGGTCGTGCGTTTTCGCTAGACTTGGCCTTAAAGGGTGTGAAAATAGCTCGGAACGTCACGAAAGTTGGCGTGCATTTTCGCTAGACTTAGGATTAAATGGTGAGAAAATAGCTCCGAACATGACGAAAGATAGCGTGCGCATTTGTCTACCAATAGTACATCCAAATCTATGCTCAATTTTCAATTCCGAGAAGTTGGTCAAATTCAAAACTTGACCGTGTGTTTTCGCTAGACTTGCGCTTAAAGGGAGGGAAAATAGCTCAGAACGTCACGAAAGTTGGCGTGCGCACTTGTCTACCAACGGGACATCCAAATCTATTCTCATATTTCAATTCCGAGAAGTTGGTCAAAGTCGAAACGCCACCATGCATGTTCGCTAGACTTGAGCTTAGAGGGTGTGACATCCAAATCCATTCTCAAATTTAAATTTCGAGAAGTTGGTCAAAGTTGGAAATCGACCGTGCATTTTCGCTAGACTTGGTGTGGATGCTTGTCTACCAATGGGACATCCAAAACTATTCTCAAATTTCAATTCCGAGAAGTTGGTCAAAGTCGGTTTTCACTATACTTGGAAATAAAGGGCGTGAAATTAGCTCGTAACGTCATGAAAGTTGCTGTGCGCGCATGTCTACAAATGGGACATCCAAATCTATTCTCAATTTTCAATTCCAAGAAGTTGGTCAAAGTTGAAACTCAATCGTGCGCTTTCGCTAGACTTCGGCTTAAAGGGTATGAAAATAGCTCGGAACGTCACGAAAGTTGGCGTGGACGCTCGTCTACCAATGTGACATCCAAAACTATTCTCAAATTTCAAATCCGAGAAGTTGGTCAAAGTTGAAACTCGGTCGTGGGTTTTCGCTAGACTTGGGCTTAAAGGGCGAGAAAATAGCTCGGAACATCACGAAAGTTGGCGTGCGTATTTGTCTAACAACGGGACATCCAAATCTCTGCTCAATTTTCAATTCTGAGTGCTTGGTCAAATTCGAAACTCGACCGTGCGTTTTCGCTAGACTTGGGCTTAAAGGGCGAGAAAATAGCTCGAAACGTCACGAAAGTTGGCGTGCGCACTTGTCTACCAATGGGACATCCAAATCTATTCTCAAATTTCAATTCCAAGAAGTTGGTCAAAGCCGAAACGCCACCATGCGTTTTATCTAAACTTGAGCTTAAAGGGTGTAAAATTAGCTCGTAACGTCACGAAAGTTGCTGTGCACGCATGTCTACAAATGGGACATCCAAATCTATTCTCAATTTTCAATTCCGAGAAGTAGCTCAAAGCCGAAACACGACCGTGCGTTTTCTCTAGAGTTGGGCTTAAAGGGGAAGAAAATAGCTCGGAACGTCACGAAAGTTGGCATGTGCACTTGTCTACCAACGGGACATCCAAATCTATTTTCAAATTTAAACTCCCAAAAGTTGGTCAAAGTCGAAACGCCACCATGCGTTTTCGTTAGACTTGAGCTTAAAGGGTGTGAAATTAGCTCGTAACGTCACGAAAGTTGTTGTGCATGCATGTCTACAAATGGGACATCCAAATATATTCTCAATTTTCATTTCTGAGAAGTAGGTCAAAGCCGAAACACGATCGTGCGTTTTCTCTAGAGTTGGGCTTAGACGGGAAGAAAATAGCTCGGAACGTCACGAAAGTTGGCGTGTGCACTTGTCTACCAATGGGACATCCAAATCCATTCTCAAATTTAAATTCCGAGAAGTCGGTCAAAGTTGAAAATAGCTTGGAACGTCACGAAAGTTGGCGTGTGCACTTGTCTACCAACGGGACATCCAAATCCATTCTCAAATTTAAATTCCGAGAAGTTGGTCAAAGTTGAAAATCGACCGTGCATTTTCGCTAGACCTAGGCTTAAAGGGTTAGAAAATAGCTCGGAATGTCACGAAAGTTGGCGTGCGCATTTGTCTACCAACGGGACATCCAAATCTATGCTCGATTTTCAATTCCGAGAAGTTTGTCTAATTCAAAACTCGACCGTGCGTTTTCGCTAGACTTGGGCCTAAAGGGGGAGAAAATAGCTCGGAACGTCACGAAAGTTGGAATGGACGCTTGTTTACCAATTGGACATCCAAAACTATTCTCAAATTTCAGTTCCGAGAAGTTGGTCAAAGTTGAAACTCGATCGTGCATTTTCGCTAGACTTGGTCTTAAAGGGTGGGAAAATAGCTCGGAACGTCACGAAAGTTGGCGCGCGCACCTGTCTACCAAAGGGACATCCAAATCTATTCTCATATTTCAATTCCGAGAAGTTGGTCAAAGTCGAAATGACACCATGCGTTTTCACTAGACTTGAGCTTAAAGGGTGTTAAATTAGCTCGTAATGTGACGAAAGTTGTTGTGCGCGAATGTCTACAATTGGGACATCCAAACCTATGCTCAATTTTCAATTCCAAGAAGTTGGTGAAATTCGTAACTCGACCGTACATTTTCGCTATAGTTGGGCTTAAAGGGGGAGACAATAGCTCGGAACGTAACGAATGTTGGTGTGGATGCTTCTCTACCAATGGGACATCCAAAACTATTCTCAAATTTCAATTCCGAGAAGTTGGTCAAAGTTGAAACTCGATCGTGTGTTTTCGCTAGACTTGGGCTTAAAGGGTGTGAAAATAGCTAGGAATGTCACGAAAGTTGGCGTGTGGACACTCGTCTACCAATGTGACATCCAAATCTATTCTCAAATTTAAATTCCGAGAAGTTGGTCAAAGTTGAAAATCGACCTTGCATTTTCGCTAGACTTGGGCTTAAAGGGAGAGAAAATAGCTCGGAATGTCACGAAATTTGGCGTGTGCATTTGTCTACCAATAGGACATCCAAATCTATGCTCAATTTTTAATTCCGAGACGTTGGTCAAATTTGAAACTCGACCATGCATTTTCGCTAGACTTAGGCTTAAAGGGTGAGAAAATAGCTCGGAACATAACGAATGTTGGTGTGGATGCTTGTCTACCAATGGGACATCCAAAACTATTCTCAAATTTCAATTCCGAGAAGTTGGTCAAAGTTGAAACTTGATCGTGCGTTTTCGCTAAACTTGGGCTTAAAGGGTGTGAAAATAGCTCGGAACGTCACGAAAGTTGGCGTGGATGCTCGTCTACCAATGTGACATCCAAATCTATTCTCAAATTTAAATTCCGAGAAGTTGGTCAAAGTTGAAAATCAACCGTGCATTTTCGCTATATTTGGGCTTAAAGGTTGAAAAAATAGCTCGGAACGTCACGAAAGTTGGTGTGCGCATTTGTCTACCAATGGGACATCCAAATCTATGCTCGATTTTCAATTCCAAGAAGTTGGTCAAATTCGAAACTCGACCGTGCGTTTTTGCTAGACTTGGGCTTAAAGGGGGCGAAAATAGCTCGAAACGTCACGAAAGTTGGTGTGGACGCTTGTCTACCAATGGGACATCCAAATCCATTCTCAAATTTCAATTCCGAGAAGTTGGTCAAAGTTGAAACTCGATCGTGCGTTTTTGCTAGACTTGGGCTTAAAGGGTGTGAAAATAGCTTGGAACGTCAGGAAAGTTGGCATGGACGCTCGTTTACCAATGTGACATCCAAATCTATTCTCAAATTTAAATTCCGAGAAGTTGGTCAAAGTTGAAAATCGACCCTGAATTTTCGCTAGACTTGGGCTTAAAGGGAAAGAAAATAGCTCGGAATGTCACGAAAGTTGGCGTGTGCATTTGTCTACCAATAGGACATCCAAATCTATGCTCAATTTTTAATTCCGCTAGACTTAGGCTTAAAGGGTGACAAAATAGCTCGGATCGTCACGAAAGTTGGCGTGCATATTTGTCTAACAACGGGACATCCAAATCTTTGCTCAATTTTCAATTCCGAGTGGTTGGTCAAATTCGAAACTCGACCGTGCGTTTTCGTTAGACTTGGGCTTAAAGGGTGAGAAAATAGCTCGGAACATCATGAAAGTTGGTGTGGACGCTTGTCTACCAATGGGACATCCAAAACTATTCTCAAATTTCAATTCCGAGAAGTTGGTCAAAGTTGAAACTCGATCGTGCGTTTTCGCTAGACTTGGGCTTAAAGGGTGTGAAAATAGCAAGGAATGTCACGAAAGTTGGCGTGGACGCTCGTCTACCAATGTGACATCCAAATCTATTCTCAAATTTAAATTCTGAGAAGTTGGTCAAAGTTGAAAATCGACCATGCATTTTCCTAGACTTGGGATTAAAGGGTGAGAAAATAGCTCGGAATGTCACGAAAGTTGGCGTGTGCATTTGTCTACCAACAGGACATCCAAATCTATGCTAAATTTTTAATTCCGAGAAGTTGGTCAAATTCGAAACTCAACCATGCGTTTTCGCTAGACTTAGGCTTAAAGGGTGAGAAAATAGCTCGGAACATCACGAATGTTGGCGTGTGCATTTTTCTACCAACGGGAAATCCAAATCTATGCTCAATTTTCAATTCCGGGAAGTTGGTCAATTTCGAAACTCGACCGTGCGTTTTCGCTAGACTTGGGCTTAAAGGGGGAGAAAATAGCTCAGAACGTCACGAAAGTTTGTGTGGACGCTTGTCTACCAATGGGACATCCAAAACTATTCTCAAATTTCAATTCCGAGAAGTTGGTCAAAGTTGAAACTCGATCGTGCGTTTTCGCTAGACTTGGGCTTAAAGGGTGTGAAAATAGCTCGGAACGTCACGAAAGTTGGCGTGGACGCTCGTCTACCAATGTAACATCTGTTGGTCCGGTTTTGCAACCAGGCTTAGTGCTATGGGCACCTGCTAACTAGTAGCAGCAGTTTCAATAGAAATAAAAACAATAAACTAAATAAACAAGATTATTCATGGATCTAAGCAAGAATCTAAGCAAATATTGTAAACATTTAAAAATCAAGAACAAGAAACATAAGAAATAATTTTTTGTATTGAAAAATGGGGGGCAAGCAAGTGCTTGCGATATTACCTTCAATGGTGAAGGTTGATGTTGAGCAACTCCCAAGATGAGTAGCTCCAAACTCCAAGAGGTCTCCTTCTCCAAGGTTGCTTCAATGGCTAAAAGTGCTCAGGGGAGATTTCAGCAGCATAAGGATGAGATAATGGATGGATGGGAAATGAGGAGCCCCTACCACCTTTTTATAGGTTTTGGTGGTGGGAAATACCATTTGTGGTTTTGTGGAAACCCAATGGTATTGACCAACATGGTTTAGGTACTTTTCCCTCCTTTTTCCTTTTTTTGAATAAAAATAATATTTTAATTCCCTTTTTAATATTTTTGGGAATTTGGACCCTTTTTGAGGGTTTTTTATGATTTTCTTGGAAAAATAATCTTTTTTAATGGAAAAAGGGGTGTACTAAGGTCTTTTGGTGACCTTTTGTTGGTTTCAGAGGCTCAGATGGTGGAAAAGTGGACAAATGGGTCATGCGAATAAGGGAATGAGCTAGTGAGCACTTTTTAGGTGTTAACAGATTGCCCCCTGATGTGTGAGGGCAGGAGCTCATCGTATGGCCGATAGACATCATAGTTCATTTGTCTTTTTCTGGGGTTTTAGGGGAGAGAAGAGACCGGTTGGAGACTGGAGCCACGGTCCTTGGAAGCTGCAAAAACAAAAAATATTACATGGCCTCAATATGAATGAGGTATAATCTCTGATAAAGGACGAGGCGGGCATTCCCATGCTCGTATCAAGGCATATACCAAACAATTAGTCCCAAGAAGGGGGATCTAATACGTAAAGAAATATACTGGTACATCATAATGGTCCAGAGGGGACATTATTGTGGGATATACTCATGATCATGGCTGATCTCAATAACTGATACACTGGAATAACTGTTGAACTACTGAAACTGAAGGTGTCCAACATCTGTATGGACTCAATGACTGTGAGCCATCTCTGGGAAGTATTTGTATCTGTATACTCGAGGGAGTGTAAAACTGGGGTACATCTGAATACTGTCGCCATACGCAACCCGGATATATAGAAAAAATGTAACTGGTTGTATCCAAAGGTAGACTCTCAAAAGTGGAGGAGTCAGGTGGTATCCGGGGTCTTCGACTAATAACTGAACGGACCAATACCCTGTGCGAGTCTCAACGATGCGATGAAGGTGTTGAAGTCGAGCATGTGAGAAACAACCATTTGGAGAGGCAGTTAGGATTCCTCTCGAAATGATTCGTAGGCACTCATCATGGATGGTAATGAGTCCAAGACACAGGGACCTCTAGGTCTATCCTCTGGAATCAATGTGGTTGTCGTCGACAGAGGGAGACCAGCAACTAACAAGGCAATGATGTTTCCTTGATAGGAGCACGAGGTGTAAAACTGAAGTGTTTGTAGTACTGATGGTAGGACTGACATACTTGTGGGAATGGGAAATAATTGGGTCAAAAAATGGGTAGACTCAACCTTCCTTTGTTCAGAGCATGATGACATGGTTGACCTGGAAGCGTAGGGAACTGACTTGTAGGTGCAGGGATCATAGCTTTTCTAGGGACTGAAGGGTATGTACTGACTCTGGGGGGGGTGAAGCTGATGGTGGCTGTTGAGGGAGTTTTAGAGTGACATACTGCAGAATACTCTGAACAAAGGTGACCAAAATGGGGAAGCTGCTATGTGAGTTGACATGATCTGTTGTGGCGCCAAGAGGCACCATTGATTCCTTCTTCGTAGTTTTAATGAGCTCCAAGAAGGGATAAAAGTGTGCTCTGAAATGGTGCGGTCCTGTGGATTTTGCGAGCCCAGGACGGCTCATGCTCATGGTTGCTTTCATGTTTAGAGAGTCTGAAAGCGGTAAGTGGACTCTATTGGTGTTTCTTTTTCGTAAATTTAGTCTCCAAGGCCCGAAAAAGCATAAAATGATGCGGATGGAGAACTCTTCTAGCCGATGTGACTAGAGTATACCTTTTTATCTGTTAACACCTAAAAAGTGCTCACTAGCTCATTCCCTTATTCGCATGACCCATTTGTCCACTTTTCCACCATCTGAGCCTCTGAAACCAACAAAAGGTCACCAAAAGACCTTAGTACACCCCTTTTTCCATTAAAAAAGATTATTTTTCCAAGAAAATCATAAAAAACCCTCAAAAAGGGTCCAAATTCCCAAAAATATTAAAAAGGGAATTAAAATATTATTTTTATTCAAAAAAAGGAAAAAGGAGGGAAAAGTACCTAAACCATGTTGGTCAATACCATTGGGTTTCCACAAAACCACAAATGGTATTTCCCACCACCAAAACCTATAAAAAGGTGGTAGGGGCTCCTCATTTCCCATCCATCCATTATCTCATCCTTATGCTGCTGAAATCTCCCCTGAGCATTTTTAGCCATTGAAGCAACCTTGGAGAAGGAGACCTCTTGGAGTTTGGAGCTACAGATCTTGGGAGTTGCTCAACATCAACCTTCACCATTGAAGGTAATATCGCAAGCACTTGCTTGCCCCCCCATTTTTCAATACAAAAAATTATTTCTTATGTTTCTTGTTCTTGATTTTTAAATGTTTACAATATTTGCTTAGATTCTTGCTTAGATCCATGAATAATCTTGTTTATTTAGTTTATTGTTTTTATTTCTATTGAAACTGCTGCTACTAGTTAGCAGGTGCCCATAGCACTAAGCCTGGTTGCAAAACCGGGCCAACAACATCCAAATCTATTTTCAAATATAAATTCCGAGAAGTTGGTCAAAGTTGAAAATCGACCCTGCATTTTCGCTAGACTTGGGCTTAAAGGGAGTGAAAATAGGTCGGAATGTCACGAAAGTTGGCGTGCGCATTTGTCTAACAACGGGACATGCAAATCTCTGCTCAATTTTCAATTCTGAGTGGTTGGTCAAATTCGAAACTCGACCGTGCGTTTTTGCTAGACTTGGGCTTAAAGGGTGTGAAATTAGCTCGGAACGTCACGAAATTTGGCGTGGATGCTTGTCTACCAATGCGACATCCAAATCTATTCTCAAATTTAAATTCCGAGAAGTTGGTCAAAGTTGAAAATTGACCATGCATTTTCGCTAGACTTAAGCTTAAAGGGTGAGAAAATAGCTCGGGACGGACGCTCGTCTACCAATGTGACATCCAAATCTATTCTCAAATTTAAATGCCGAGAAGTTGGTCAAAGTTCAATATCGACCGTGCATTTTCGTTAGACTTAGGCTAAAGGGTGAGAAAATAGCTTAGAACGTCACGAAAGTTGGTGTGCGCATTTGTCTACCAACGGGACATCCAAATCTATGCTCAATTTTCAATTCCGAGAAGTTGGTCAAATTCGAAAGTCGACCGTGCGTTTTCGCTAGACTTGGGCTTAAAGGGGGAGAAAATAGCTCGGAACGTCATGAAAGTTGGTGTGGACGCTTGTCTACCAATGGGACATCCAAAACTATTCTCAAATTTCAATTCCGAGAAGTTGGTCAAAGTTGAAACTCGATCGTGCATTTTCGCTAGACTTGGGCTTAAAGGGTGTGAAATTAGCTCGTAATGTCACGAAAGTTGTTGTGCGCGTATGTCTACAAATGGGACATCCAAATCTATTCTCAATTTTCAATTACGAGAAGTTGGTCAAAGATGAAACGCGACCGTGCGTTTTCTCCAGAGTTGGGCTTAAATGGGAAGAAAATAGCTCGGAATGTCACGAAAGTTGGTGTGGACGCTTGTCTACCAATGGGACATCCAAATCTATTTTCAAATTTCAATTCCCAGAAGTTGGTCAAAGTCGAAATGCCACCATGGGTTTTCACTATACTTGGGAATAAAGGGCATGAAATTAGCTCGTAACGTCATGAAAGTTGTTGTGCGCGCATGTCTACAAATGGGACATCCAAATCTATTCTCAATTTTCAATTCCGAGAATTTGGTCAAGGATGAAATGCGACCGTGTGTTTTCTCTAGAGTTGGGCTTAAATGGGATGAAAATAGCTCGGAATGTAACGAAAGTTGGTGTGGACGCTTGTCTACCAATGGGACATCCAAATCTATTCTCAAATTTAAATTCCGAGAAGTTGGTCAAAGTTTAAAATTGACGGTGCGTTTTCGCTCCACTTGGGCTTAAAGGGTGAGAAAATAGCTTGGAACGTCACGAAAGTTGGCGTGCGCACTTGTCTACCAATGGGACATCCAAATCTATTCTCAAATTTCAATTCCAAGAAGTTGGTCAAAGCCGAAACGCCACCATGCGTTTTCGCTAAACTTGAGCTTAAAGGGTGTAAAATTAGCTCGTAACGTCACGAAAATTGCTGTGCACGCATGTCTACAAATGGGACATACAAATCTATTCTCAATTTTCAATTCCGAGAAGTAGCTCAAAGCCGAAACACGACCGTGTGTTTTCTCTAGAGTTGGGCTTAAAGGGGAAGAAAATAGATCGGAACGTCCCGAAAGTTGGCATGTGCACTTGTCTACCAACGGGACATCCAAATCTATTTTCAAATTTCAACTCCCAAAAGTTGGTCAAAGTCGAAACGCCACCAAGCGTTTTCGTTAGACTTGAGCTTAAAGGGTGTGAAATTAGCTCGTAACGTCACGAAAGTTGTTGTGCGTGCATGTCTACAAATGGGACATCCAAATCTATTCTCAATATTCATTTACGAGAAGTAGGTCAAAGCCGAAACACGATCGTGCGTTTTCTCTAGAGTTGGGCCTAAAGGGGAAGAAAATAACTTGGAACGTCACGAAAGTTGGCGTGGACGCTTTTCTACCAACGGGACCATCCAAATCCATTCACAAATTTAAATTCCTAGAAGTTGGTCAAAGTTGAAAATCGACCGTGCATTTTTGATAAACCTAGGCTTAAAGGGTGAGAAAATTGCTCAGAATGTCACGAAAGTTGGCGTGCGCATTTGTCTACAAACGGGAAATCCAAATCTATGCTCAATTTTTAATTCCGAGAAGTTGCTCAAATTCGAAACTCGACCGTGCGTTTTCGCTAGACTTGGGCTTAAAGGGGGAGAAAATAGCTCGGAACGTCACGAATGTTGGTGTGGATGCTTGTCTACCAATGGGACATCCAAAAACTATTCTCAAATTTCAATTCCGAGAAGTTGGTCAAACTTGAAACTCGATCGTAGCGTTTTCGCTAGACTTGGGCTTAAAGGGAGGGAAAATAGCTCGGAACATCACGAAAGTTGGCGTGCGCATTTGTCTACGAACGGGACATCCAAATCTATGCTCAATTTTTAATTCCGAGAAGTTGGTCAAATTCGAAACTCGACCATGCATTTTCGCTAGACTTACGCTTAAAGGGTGAGAAAATAGCTCGGATCGTCACGAAAGTTGGTGTGCGTATTTGTCTAACAACGGGACATCCAAATCTCTGCTCAATTTTAAATTCTGAGTGGTTGGTCAAATTCAAAACTCGACCCCGTCGCGTTTTCGCTAGACTTGGGCTTAAAGGGCGAGAAAATAGCTGGGAACGTCATGAAAGTTGGTGTGGATGCTTGTCTACCAATGGGACATCCAAAACTATTCTCAAATTTCAATTCCGAGAAGTTGGTCAAAGTTGAAACTCGATCGTGCATTTTCGCTAGACTTGGGCTTAAAGGGTGTGAAAAAAGCTCAGGACGTCACGAAACTTGGCGTGGACGCTCGTCTACCAATGTGACATTCCAAATCTATTCTCAAATTTAAATTCCGAGAAGTTGGTCAAAGTTGAAAATCGACCGTGCATTTTCGCTAGACTTGGGCTTAAAGGGTGAGAAAATAGCTCGGAATGTCACGAAAGTTGGCGTGTGCATTTGTCTACCAACAAGACATCCAAATCTATGCTCAATTTTTAATTTTGAGAAGTTGGTCAAATTCGAAACTCGACCGTGCGTCTTTTCGCTAGACTTTAGGATTAAAGGGTGAGAAAATAGCTCGGAACGTCACGGAAGTTGGCGTGTGCATTTTTCTACCAATGGGAAATCCAAATCTATGCTCAATTTTCAATTCCGAGAAGTTGGTCAAATTCGAAACTCGACCGTGCGTTTTCGCTAGACTTGGGCTTAAAGGGGGAGAGAATAGCTCGGAACGTCACGAAAGTTTGTGTGGACGCTTGTCTACCAATGGGACATCCAAAACTATTCACAAATTCCAATTCCGAGAAGTTGGTCAAAGTTGAAACTCGATCGTGCGTTTTCGCTAGACTTGGGCGTAAAGGGTGTGAAAATAACTGGGAACGTCACGAAAGTTGGCGTCGACGCTCATCTACCAATGTGACATCCAAATCTATTCTCAAATTTAAATTCCGAGAAGTTGGTCAAAGTTGAAAATCGATCGTGCATTTTCGCTAGACTTAGGCTTAAAGGGTGAGAAAATAGCTCGGAATGTCATGAAAGTTGGCGTGCACATTTTTCTACCAACGGGAAATCCAAATGTATGCTCAATTTTCAATTTCAAGAAGTTGGTCAAATTTGAAACTCGACTGTGCGTTTTCGCTAGACTTGGGCTTAAAGGGGGAGAAAATAGCTCAGAACGTCACGAAAGTTGGTGTGGACGCTTGTCTACCAATGGGACATCCAAAACTATTCTCAAATTTCAATTCCGAGAAGTTGGTCAAAGTTGAAACTCTATTGTGCGTTTTCGCTATACTTGGGCTTAAAGGGTGTGAAATTAGCCCATAATGTCACGAAAGTTGTTGTGCGCAAATGTCTAAAAATGGGACATCCAAACCTATGCTCAATCTTCAATTACGAGAAGTTGGTGAAAGTTGAAACTCGACCATACGTTTTCACTACAGGATAAAATAGCTTGGAAAGTCACTAAAGTTGGTGTGGACGCTTGTCTACCAATGGGACATCCAAAACTATTCTCAAATTTCAAATCCAAGAAATTGGTCAAAGTTGAAACGCCACCATGCGTTTTCTCTAGACTTGGGATTAAAGTGTGTGAGATTAGCTCATAAAATCACTAAAGTTGTAGTGCGCACATGTCTACAAATGTGACATCCAAATCTATTCTCAAATTTAAATTGCGAGAGGTTGGTCAAAGTTGAAAATTGACGGTGCGTTTTCCCTAGACTTGGGCTTAAAGGGTGTGAAATTAGCTCGGAACGTCACGAAATTTGGCGTGTGCATTTTTCTACCAACGGGAAATCCAAATCTATGCTCAATTTTTAATTCTGAGAAGTTGGTCAAATTCGAAACTCGACCGTGCGTGTTTTCGCTAGACTTGGGCTTAAAGGGGGAGAAAATAGCTCGGAACGTCGGGAAAGTTTGTGTGGACGCTTGTTTACCAATGGGACATCCAAAACTATCCTCAGATTTCAAATCCAAGAAATTGGTCAAAGTCGAAACGCCACCATGCGTTTTCTCTAGACTTGGGATTAAAGTGTGTGAGATTAGCTCGTAAAATCACGAAAGTTGTAGTGCGCACATGTCTACAAATGTGACATCCAAATCTATTCTCAAATTTAAATTGCGAGAGGTTGGTCAAAGTTGAAAATTGACCGTGCATTTTCCCTAGACTTGGGCTTAAAGGGTGTGAAATTAGCAAGGAACGTCACGAAAGTTGGCGTGCGCACTTTTCTACCAACGGGACGTCCAAATCTATGCTCGATTTTCAATTCCGAGAATTTGGTCAAAGTCGAAACTCGATCGTGCATTTTCCCTAGGCTTGGGCTTAAAGGGTGTGAAATTAGCTCGGAACGTCACGAAAGTTGGCGTTGATGCTCGTCTACCAATGCGACATCCAAAACTATTCCCAAATTTCAAATCCAAGAAATTGGTCAAAGTCGAAACGCCACCATGCATTTTCTCTAGACTTGGGATTAAAGTGTGTGAGATTAGCTCGTAAAATCACGAAAGTTGTAGTGCGCACATGTCTACAAATGTGACATCCAAATCTATTCTCAAATTTAAATTGCGAGAGGTTGGTCAAAGTTGAAAATTGATCGTGCGTTTTCCCTAGAGTTGGGCTTAAAGGGTGTGAAATTAGCTCGAAACGTCACGAAATTTGGCGTGTGCATTTTTCTACCAACGGGAAATCCAAATCTATGCTCAATTTTAAATTCTGAGAAGTTGGTCATATTCAAAACTTGACCGTGCACTTTCGCTAGACTTGGACTTAAAGGGGGAGAAAATAGCTCGGAACGTCGCGAAAGTTTTTGTGGACGCTTGTCTACCAATGGGACATCCAAAACTATTCTCAAATTTCAAATCCAAGAAATTGGTCAAAGTCGAAACGCCACCATGCGTTTTCTCTAGACTTGGGATTAAAGTGTGTGAGATTAGCCCGTAAAATCACGAAAGTTGTAGTGCGCACATGTCTACAAATGTGACATCCAAATCTATTCTCAAATTTAAATTGCGAGAGGTTGGTCAAAGTTGAAAATTGACCGTGCGTTTTCCCTAGACTTGGGCTTAAAGGGTGTGAAATTAGCCCGGAACGTCATGAAATTTGGCGTGTGCATTTTTCTACCAACGGGAAATCCAAATCTATGCTCAATTTTAAATTTTGAGAAGTTGGTCATATTCGAAACTCGACCGTGACGTTTTCGCTAGACTTGGGCTTAAAGGGGGAGAAAATAGCTCGGAACGTCGCGAAAGTTTTTATGGACGCTTGTCTACCAATGGGACATCCAAAACTATCCTCAAATTTCAAATCCAAGAAATTGGTCAAAGTCGAAACGCCACCATGCGTTTTCTCTAGACTTGGGATTAAAGTGTGTGAGATTAGCTCGTAAAATCACGAAAGTTGTAGTGCGCACATGTCTACAAATGTGACATCCAAATCTATTCTCAAATTTAAATTGCGAGAGGTTGGTCAAAATTGAAAATTGACCGTGCATTTTCCCTAGACTTGGGCTTCAAGGGTGTGAAATTAGCTCGGAATGTCACGAAAGTTGGCGTGCGCATTTGTCTACAAACGGGAAATCCAAGTCTATGCTCAATTTTTAATTCCAAGAAGTTGGTCAAATTCGAAACTCGACCGTGTGTTTTCGCTAGACTTGGGATTAAAGGGGGAGAAAATAGCTCGAAACGTCACGAATGTTGGTGTGGATGCTTGTCTACCAATGGGACATCCAAAACTATTCTCAAATTTCAATTCCGAGAAGTTGGTGAAAGTCGTAACTCGACTGTACGTTTTCGCTACAGTTGGGATTAAAGGTGGAGAAAATAGCCCGGAACGTAACGAATGTTGGTGTGGATGCTTGTCTACCAATGGGACATCCAAAACTATTCTCAAATTTAAATTCCAAGAAGTTGGTCAAAGTCGAAACACCACCATGCGTTTTCTCTAGACTTGGGATTAAAGTGTGTGAAATTAGCTCATAAAATCACGAAAGTTGTAGTGCGCACATGTCTCAAAATATGACATCCAAATCTATTCTCAAATTTAAATTGCGAGAAGTTGGTCCAACTTGAAAAT
The DNA here is from genome assembly GCA_027924585.1 of Larix kaempferi. Classification (NCBI taxonomy): domain Eukaryota; kingdom Viridiplantae; phylum Streptophyta; class Pinopsida; order Pinales; family Pinaceae; genus Larix; species Larix kaempferi. Next base: position 225,679 of record BSBM01002122.1, read on the forward strand.
CGACCGTCCATTTTCGCTAGACTTAGGCTTAAAGGGTGAGAAAATAGCTCGGAATGTCACGAAAGTTGGCGTGCGCATTTGTCTACCAACGGGACATCCAAATCTATGCTCAATTTTTAATTCCAAGAAGTTGGTCAAATTCGAAACTCGACCGTGCCTTTTCGCTAGACTTGGGTTTAAAGGGGGAGAAAATAGCTCGGAACGTCACGAAAGTTGGTGTGGACGCTTGTCTACCAATGGGACATCCAAAACTATTCTCAAATTTCAATTCCGAGAAGTTGGTCAAAGTTGAAACTCGATCGTGCGTTTTTGCTAGATTGGGCTTAAAGGGCGTGAAAATAGCTCGAAACGTCACGAAAGTTGGCGTGGATGCTCATCTACCAATGCGACATCCAAATCTATTCTCAAATTTAAATTTTGAGAAGTTGGTCAAAGTTGAAACTCGATCGTGCGTTTTCCCTAGGCTTGGGCTTAAATGGGGAGAAAATAGCTCGGAATGTCACGAAAGTTGGCGTGCGCATTTTTCTACCAATGGGAAATCCAAATCTATGCTCAATTTTTAATTCCGAGAAGTTGGTCAAATTCGAAACTCGATCGTGCGTTTTCCCTAGGCTTGGGCTTAAAGGGGGAGAAAATAGCTCGGGACGTCACGAAAGTTGGTGTGGACGCTTGTCTACCAATGGGACATCCAAAACTATTCTCAAATTTCAAATCGGAGAAGTTGGTCAAAGTTGAAACTCTGTCGTACGTTTTCGCTAGACTTGGCCTTAAAGGGTGTGAAAATAGCTCGGAACGTCACGAAAGTTGGTGTGCATTTTCGCTAGACTTAGGATTAAATGGTGAGAAAATAGCTCTGAACATGACGAAAGATGGCGTGCGCATTTGTCTACCAATAGTACATCCAAATCTATGCTCAATTTTCAATTCCGAGAAGTTGGTCAAATTCGAAACTTGACCGTGTGTTTTCGCTAGACTTGGGCTTAAAGGGAGGGAAAATAGCTCAGAACGTCACGAAAGTTGGCGTGCGCACTTGTCTACCAACGGGACATCCAAATCTATTCTCATATTTCAATTCCGAGAAGTTGGTCAAAGTCGAAACGCCACCATGCATGTTCGCTAGACTTGAGCTTAGAGGGTGTGACATCCAAATCCATTCTCAAATTTAAATTTTGAGAAGTTGGTCAAAGTTGGAAATCGACCGGTGCATTTTCGCTAAACTTGGTGTGGATGCTTGTCTACCAATGGGACATCCAAATCTATTCTGAATTTTCAATTCCAAGAAATTGGTCAAAGTTGAACCTCAATCGTGCGCTTTCGCTAGACTTGGGCTTAAAGGGTATGAAAATAGCTCGGAACGTCACGAAAGTTTGTGTGGACGCTTGTTTACCAATGGGACATCCAAAACTATCCTCAGATTTCAAATCCAAGAAATTGGTCAAAGTCGAAACGCCACCATGCGTTTTCTCTAGACTTGGGATTAAAGTGTGTGAGATTAGCTCGTAAAATCACGAAAGTTGTAGTGCGCACATGTCTGCAAATGTGACATCCAAATCTATTCTCAAATTTAAATTGCGAGAGGTTGGTCAAAGTTGAAAATTGACCGTGCATTTTCACTAGACTTGGGCTTAAAGGGTGTCAAATTAGCTCGGAACGTCACGAAAGTTGGCGTGCGCACTTTTCTACCAACGGGACATCCAAATCTATGCTCGATTTTCAATTCTGAGAATTTGGTCAAAGTCGAAACTCGATCGTGCGTTTTCCCTAGGCTTGGGCTTAAAGGGTGTGAAATTAGCTCGGAACGTCACGAAAGTTGGCGTTGACGCTCGTCTACCAATGCGACATCCAAAACTATTCCCAAATTTCAAATCCAAGAAATTGGTCAAAGTCGAAACGCCACCATGTATTTTCTCTAGACTTGGGATTAAAGTGTGTGAGATTAGCTCGTAAAATCACGAAAGTTGTAGTGCGCACATGTCTACAAATGTGACATCCAAATCTATTCTCAAATTTAAATTGCGAGAGGTTGGTCAAAGTTGAAAATTGACCGTCGCGTTTTCCCTAGAGTTGGGCTTAAAGGGTGTGAAATTAGCTCGGAACGTCACGAAATTTGGCGTGTGCATTTTTCTACCAACGGGAAATCCAAATCTATGCTCAATTTTAAATTCTGAGAAGTTGTTCATATTCAAAACTTGACCGTGCATTTTCGCTAGACTTGGACTTAAAGGGGGAGAAAATAGCTCGGAACGTCGCGAAATTTTTTGTGGACGCTTGTCTACCAATGGGACATCCAAAACTATTCTCAAATTTCAAATCCAAGAAATTGGTCAAAGTCGAAACGCCACCATGCGTTTTCTCTAGACTTGGGATTAAAGTGTGTGAGATTAGCTCGTAAAATCACGAAAGTTGTAGTGCGCACATGTCTACAAATGTGACATCCAAATCTATTCTCAAATTTAAATTGCGAGAGGTTGGTCAAAGTTGAAAATTGACCGTGCGTTTTCCCTAGACTTGGGCTTAAAGGGTGTGAAATTAGCCCGGAACGTCATGAAATTTGGCGTGTGCATTTTTCTACCAACGGGAAATCCAAATCTATGCTCAATTTTAAATTTTGAGAAGTTGGTCATATTCGAAACTCGACCGTGCGTTTTCGCTAGACTTGGGCTTAAAGGGGGAGAAAATAGCTCGGAACGTCGCGAAAGTTTTTGTGGACGCTTGTCTACCAATGGGACATCCAAAACTATCCTCAAATTTCAAATCCAAGAAATTGGTCAAAGTCGAAACGCCACCATGCGTTTTCTCTAGACTTGGGATTAAAGTGTGTGAGATTAGCTCGTAAAATCATGAAAGTTGTAGTGCGCACATGTCTACAAATGTGACATCCAAATCTATTCTCAAATTTAAATTGCAAGAGGTTGGTCAAAATTGAAAATTGACCGTGCATTTTCCCTAGACTTGGGCTTCAAGGGTGTGAAATTAGCTCGGAATGTCACGAAAGTTGGCGTGCGCATTTGTCTACAAACGGGAAATCCAAATCTATGCTCAATTTTTAATTCCAAGAAGTTGGTCAAATTCGAAACTCGACCATGTGTTTTCGCTAGACTTGGGATTAAAGGGGGAGAAAATAGCTCGAAACGTCACGAATGTTGGTGTGGATGCTTGTCTACCAATGGGACATCCAAAACTATTCTCAAATTTCAATTCCGAGAAGTTGGTGAAAGTCGTAACTCGACTGTACGTTTTCGCTACAGTTGGGCTTAAAGGTGGAGAAAATAGCTCGGAACGTAACGAATGTTGGTGTGGATGCTTGTCTACCAATGGGACATCAAAAACTATTCTCAAATTTAAATTCCAAGAAGTTGGTCAAAGTCGAAACACCACCATGCGTTTTCTCTAGACTTGGGATTAAAGTGTGTGAAATTAGCTCATAAAATCACGAAAGTTGTAGTGCGCACATGTCTCAAAATCTGACATCCAAATCTATTCTCAAATTTAAATTGCGAGAAGTTGGTCAAACTTGAAAATCGACCGTCCATTTTCGCTAGACTTAGGCTTAAAGGGTGAGAAAATAGCTCGGAATGTCACGAAAGTTGGCGTGCGCATTTGTCTACCAACGGGACATCCAAATCTATGCTCAATTTTTAATTCCGAGAAGTTGGTCAAATTCGAAACTCGACCGTGCGTTTTCGCTAGACTTGGGTTTAAAGGGGGAGAAAATAGCTCGGAACGTCACGAAAGTTGGTGTGGACGCTTGTCTACCAATGGGACATCCAAAACTATTCTCAAATTTCAATTCCGAGAAGTTGGTCGAAGTTGAAACTCGATCGTTCGTTTTTGCTAGATTGGGCTTAAAGGGCGTGAAAATAGCTCGAAACGTCACGAAAGTTGGCGTGGATGCTCATCTACCAATGCGACATCCAAATCTATTCTCAAATTTAAATTCTGAGAAGTTGGTCAAAGTTGAAAATCGACCGTGCATTTTCGCTAGACTTGGGCTTAAAGGGAGGGAAAATAACTCGGAACGTCACGAAAGTTGGCGTGCGCACTTGTCTACCAACGGGACATCCAAATCTATTCTCATATTTCAATTCCGAGAAGTTGGTCAAAGTCGAAACGCCACCATGCGTGTTCGCTAGACTTGAGCTTAAAAGGTGTGAAATTAGCTCGTAATGTGACGAAAGTTGTTGTGCGCGAATGTCTACAAATGGGACATCCAAATCTATGCTCAATTTTCAATTCCGAGAAGTTGGTGAAAGTCGTAACTCGACTGTACGTTTTCGCTACAGTTGGGCTTAAAGGTGGAGAAAATAGCTCGGAACGTAACGAATGTTGGTGTGGATGCTTGTCTACCAATGGGACATCCAAAACTATTCTCAAATTTCAATTCCGAGAAGTTGGTCAAAGTTGAAAATCGACCGTGCATTTTCGCTACACTTAGGCTTAAAGGGTGAGAAAATAGCTCGAAACGTCACGAAAGTTGGCGTGCGCAGTTGTCTACCAACGGTACATCCAAATCTATGCTCAATTTTCAATTCTGAGAAGTTGGTCAAATTCGAAACTCGACCATGCGTTTTCGCTCGACTTGAGCATAAAGGGTGTGAAATTAGCTCATAATGTGACGAAAGTTGTTGTACGCGAATGTCTACAAATGGGACATCCAAATCTATGCTCAATTTTCAATTCGGAGAAGTTGGTGAAAGTCATAACTCGACCGTGCCTTTTCACTACAGTTGGGCTTAAAGGGGGAGAAAATAGCTCCGAACGTAACGAGTGTTGGTGTGGATGCTTGTCTACCAATGGGACATCCAAAACTATTCTCAAATTTCAATTCTGAGAAGTTGGTCAAAGTTGAAACTCGATCGTGCGTTTTCGCTAGACTTGGGCTTAAAGGGTGTGAAAATAGCTCAGAACGTCATGAAAGTTGGCGTGGACGCTCGTCTACCAATGTGACATCCAAATCTATTCTCAAATTTAAATTTCGAGAAGTTGGTCAATGCTGAAAATCGACCCTGCATTTTCGCTAGACTTGGGCTTAAAGGGAGAGAAAATAGCTCGGAATGTCACGAAAGTTGGCGTGCGCATTTGTCTACCAACGGGACAGCCAAGTCTATGCTCAATTTTTAATTCCGAGAAGTCGGTCAACTTCAAAACTCGATCGTGCGTTTTCACTAGACTTGGGCTTAAAGGGGGAGAAAATAGCTCGGAACGTCACAAAAGTTGGTGTGAACGCTTTTCTACCAACGGGACATCCAAATCTATGCTCAATTTTCAATTCCTAGAAGTTGGTCAAATTCGAAACTCGACCGTGCATTTTCGCTAGACTTGGGCTTAAAGGGGGTGAAAATAGCTTAGAACGTCATGAACGTTGGTGTGCGCATTTGTCTACCAACGGGACATCCAAATCTATGCTCAATTTTCAATTCCGAGAAGTTGGTCAAATTGGAAACTCAACCGTGCGTTTTCGCTAGAATTGGGCTTAAAGGGGGCGAAAATAGCTCGGAACGTCACGAAAGTTGGCGTGGACACTTGTCTACCAATGGGACATCCAAAACTATTCTCAAATTTCAATTCCGAGAAGTTGGTCAAAGTTGAAACTCGATCGTGCGTTTTCGCTCGACTTGGGCTTAAAGGGTGTGCAAATAGCTAGGAACGTCACGAAAGTTGGCGTAGATGCTCGTCTACCAATGTGACATCTAAATCTATTCTCAAATTTAAATTCCGAGAAGTTGGTCAAAGTTGAAAATCGACCCTGCATTTTCGCTAGACTTGGGCTTAAAGGGAGAGAAGATAGGTCAGAATGTCACGAAAGTTGGCGTGTGCATTTGTCTACCAATAGGACATCCAAATCTATGCTCAATTTTTAATTCCGAGAAGTTGGTCAAATTCGAAACTCGACCGTGCGTTTTGGCTAGACTTAGGCTTAAAGGGTTAGAAAATAGCTCGGAACGTCACGAAAATTGGGTTGCGTATTTTTCTAACAACAGGACATCCAAATCTCTGCTCAATTTTCAATTCTGAGTGGTTGGTCAAATTCGAAACTCGACCGTGCGTTTTCGCTAGACTTGGGCTTAAAGGGCGAGAAAATAGCTCGGAACGTCAGGAAAGTTGGTGTGGACGCTTGTCTACCAATGGGACATCCAAAACTATTCTCAAATTTCAATTCCGAGAAGTTGGTCAAAGTTGAAACTCGATCGTGCGTTTTCGCTAGACTTTGGCTTAAAGGGTGCGAAAAGTGCTCGGAACGTCACGAAGGTTGGCGTGGACGCTCGTCTACCAATGTGACATCCAAAGCTATTCTCAAATTTAAATTGAGAGAAGTTGGTCAAAGTTGAAAATCGACTGTGCATTTTCGCTAGACTTGGGCTTAAAGGGTGAGAAAATAGCTCGGAATGTCACGAAAGTTGGCGTGTGCATTTGTCTACAAACAGGACATCAAAATATATGCTCAATTTTTAATTCCGAGAAGTTGGTTAAATTCGAAACTCGACCGTGCGTTTTCGCTAGACTTAGGCTTAAAGGGTGAGAAAATAGCTCGGAACGTAACGAATGTTGGTGTGGATGCTTGTCTACCAATGGGACATCCAAAACCATTCTCAAATTTCAATTCCGAGAAGTTGGTCAAAGTTGAAACTCGATTGTGCGTTTTCCCTAGACTTGGGCTTAAAGGGTGTGAAAATAGCTCGGAACGTCACGAAATTTGGTGTGGATGCTCGTCTACCAATGTGACATCCAAATCTATTCTCAAATTTAAATTCCGAGAAGTTGGTCAAAGTTGAAAATCTCCGTGCATTTTTCCTAGATTTGGGCTTAAAGGTTGAAAAAATAGCTCGGAACGTCACGAAAGTTGGCGTGGGCATTTGTCTACCAACAGGATATCCAAATCTATGCTCAATTTTCAATTCCGAGAAGTTGGTCAAATTCGAAACTCGACCGTGCATTTTCGCTAGACTTGGGCTTAAAGGGGGAGAAAATAGCTCGGAACGTAACGAATGTCGGTGTGGATGCTTGTCTACCAATGGGACATCCAAAACTATTCTCAAATTTCAATTCCGAGAAGTTGTTCAAAGTTGAAACTCGATCGTGCGTTTTCCCTAGGCTTGGGCTTAAAGGGGGAGAAAATAGCTCGGAATGTCACGAAAGTTGGTGTGGATGCTTGTCTACCAATGGGACATCCAAAACTATTCTCAAATTTCAATTTTGAGAAGTTGGTCAAAGTTGAAACTCGATCGTGCGTTTTCCCTAGGCTTGGGCTTAAATGGGGAGAAAATAGCTCGGAATGTCACGAAAGTTGGCGTGCGCATTTTTCTACCAATGGGAAATCCAAATCTATGCTCAATTTTTAATTCCGAGAAGTTGGTCAAATTCGAAACTCGATCGTGCATTTTCCCTAGGCTTGGGCTTAAAGGGGGAGAAAATAGCTCGGGACGTCACGAAAGTTGGTGTGGACGCTTGTCTACCAATGGGACATCCAAAACTATTCTCAAATTTCAAATCGGAGAAGTTGGTCAAAGGTGAAACTCGGACGTGCGTTTTCGCTAGACTTGGCCTTAAAGGGTGTGAAAATAGCTCGGAACGTCACGAAAGTTGGCGTGCATTTTCGCTAGACTTAGGATTAAATGGTGAGAAAATAGCTCCGAACATGACGAAAGATGGCGTGCGCATTTGTCTACCAATAGTACATCCAAATCTATGCTCAATTTTCAATTCCGAGAAGTTGGTCAAATTCGAAACTTGACCGTGTGTTTTCGCTAGACTTGGGCTTAAAGGGAGGGAAAATAGCTCAGAACGTCACGAAAGTTGGCGTGCGCACTTGTCTACCAACGGGACATCCAAATCTATTCTCATATTTCAATTCCGAGAAGTTGGTGAAAGTCGAAACGCCACCATGCATGTTCGCTAGACTTGAGCTTAGAGGGTGTGACATCCAAATCCATTCTCAAATTTAAATTTTGAGAAGTTGGTCAAAGTTGGAAATCGACCGTGCATTTTCGCTAGACTTGGTGTGGATGCTTGTCTACCAATGGGACATCCAAAACTATTCTCAAATTTCAATTCCGAGAAGTTGGTCAAAGTCGGTTTTCACTATACTTGGGAATAAAGGGCGTGAAATTAGCTCGTAACGTCATGAAAGTTGCTGTGCGCGCATGTCTACAAATTGGACATCCAAATCTATTCTCAATTTTCAATTCCAAGAAGTTGGCCAAAGTTGAAACTCAATCGTGCGCTTTCGCTAGACTTGGGCTTAAAGGGTATGAAAATAGCTCGGAACGTCACGAAAGTTGGCGTGGACGCTCGTCTACCAATGTGACATCCAAAACTATTCTCAAATTTCAAATCCGAGAAGTTGGTCAAAGTTGAAACTCGGTCGTGCGTTTTCGCTAGACTTGGGCTTAAAGGGCGAGAAAATAGCTCAGAACATCACGAAAGTTGGCGTGCGTATTTGTCTAACAACGGGACATCCAAATCTCTGCTCAATTTTCAATTCTGAGTGGTTGGTCAAATTTGAAACTCGACCTTGCGTTTTCGCTAGACTTGGGCTTAAAGGGCGAGAAAATAGCTCGGAACGTCATGAAAGTTGGCGTGCGCACTTGTCTACCAATGGGACATCCAAATCTATTCTCAAATTTCAATTCCAAGAAGTTGGTCAAAGCCGAAACGCCACCATGCGTTTTATCTAAACTTGAGCTTAAAGGGTGTAAAATTAGCTCGTAACGTCACGAAAGTTGCTGTGCACGCATGTCTACAAATGGGACATCCAAATCTATTCTCAATTTTCAATTCCGAGAAGTAGCTCAAAGCCGAAACACGACAGTGCGTTTTCTCTAGAGTTGGGCTTAAAGGGGAAGAAAATAGCTCGGAACGTCACGAAAGTTGGCATGTGCACTTGTCTACCAACGGGACATCCAAATCTATTTTCAAATTTAAACTCCCAAAAGTTGGTCAAAGTCGAAACGCCACCATGCGTTTTCGTTAGACTTGAGCTTAAAGGGTGTGAAATTAGCTTGTAACGTCACGAAAGTTGTTGTGCATGCATGTCTACAAATGGGACATCCAAATATATTCTCAATTTTCATTTCCGAGAAGTAGGTCAAAGCCGAAACACGATCGTGCGTTTTCTCTAGAGTTGGGCTTAAACGGGAAGAAAATAGCTCGGAACGTCACGAAAGTTGGCGTGTGCACTTGTCTACCAATGGGACATCCAAATCCATTCTCAAATTTAAATTCCGAGAAGTCGGTCAAAGTTGAAAATAGCTTGGAACGTCACGAAAGTTGGCGTGTGCACTTGTCTACCAACGAGACATCCAAATCCATTCTCAAATTTAAATTCCGAGAAGTTGGTCAAAGTTGAAAATCGACCGTGCATTTTCGCTAGACCTAGGCTTAAAGGGTTAGAAAATAGCTCGGAATGTCACGAAAGTTGGCGTGCGCATTTGTCTACCAACGGGACATCCAAATCTATGCTCGATTTTCAATTCCGAGAAGTTGGTCAAATTCAAAACTCGACCGTGCGTTTTCGCTAGACTTGGGCCTAAAGGTGGAGAAAATAGCTCGGAACGTCACGAAAGTTGGAATGGACGCTTGTCTACCAATTGGACATCCAAAACTATTCTCAAATTTCAGTTCCGAGAAGTTGGTCAAAGTTGAAACTCGATCGTGCATTTTCGCTAGACTTGGTCTTAAAGGGTGGGAAAATAGCTCGGAACGTCACGAAAGTTGGCGCGCGCACCTGTCTACCAAAGGGACATCCAAATCTATTCTCATATTTCAATTCCGAGAAGTTGGTCAAAGTCGAAATGACACCATGCGTTTTCGCTAGACTTGAGCTTAAAGGGTGTTAAATTAGCTCGTAATGTGACGAAAGTTGTTGTGCGCGAATGTCTACAATTGGGACATCCAAACCTATGCTCAATTTTCAATTCTAAGAAGTTGGTGAAATTCGTAACTCGACCATACGTTTTCGCTATAGTTGGGCTTAAAGGGGGAGACAATACCTCGGAACGTAACGAATGTTGGTGTGGATGCTTCTCTACCAATGGGACATCCAAAACTATTCTCAAATTTCAATTCCGAGAAGTTGGTCAAAGTTGAAACTCGATCGTGTGTTTTCGCTAGACTTGGGCTTAAAGGGTGTGAAAATAGCTAGGAATGTCACGAAAGTTGGCGTTTGGACACTCGTCTACCAATGTGACATCCAAATCTATTCTCAAATTTAAATTCCGAGAAGTTGGTCAAAGTTGAAAATCGACCTTGCATTTTCGCTAGACTTGGGCTTAAAGGGAGAGAAAATAGCTCGGAATGTCACGAAAGTTGGCGTGTTCATTTGTCTACCAATAGGACATCCAAATCTATGCTCAATTTTTAATTCCGAGACGTTGTTCAAATTTGAAACTCGACCATGCATTTTCGCTAGACTTAGGCTTAAAGGGTGAGAAAATAGCTCGGAACATAACGAATGTTGGTGTGGATGCTTGTCTACCAATGGGACATCCAAAACTATTCTCAAATTTCAATTCCGAGAAGTTGGTCAAAGTTGAAAATTGACCGTGCGTTTTCCCTAGACTTGGGCTTAAAGGGTGTGAAATTAGCCCGGAACGTCATGAAATTTGGCGTGTGCATTTTTCTACCAACGGGAAATCCAAATCTATGCTCAATTTTAAATTTTGAGAAGTTGGTCATATTCGAAACTCGACCGTGCGTTTTCGCTAGACTTGGGCTTAAAGGGGGAGAAAATAGCTCGGAACGTCGCGAAAGTTTTTGTGGACGCTTGTCTACCAATGGGACATCCAAAACTATCCTCAAATTTCAAATCCAAGAAATTGGTCAAAGTCGAAACGCCACCATGTGTTTTCTCTAGACATGGGATTAAAGTGTGTGAGATTAGCTCGTAAAATCACGAAAGTTGTAGTGCGCACATGTCTACAAATGTGACATCCAAATCTATTCTCAAATTTAAATTGCGAGAGGTTGGTCAAAATTGAAAATTGACCGTGCATTTTCCCTAGACTTGGGCTTCAAGGGTGTGAAATTAGCTCGGAATGTCACGAAAGTTGGCGTGCGCATTTGTCTACAAACGAGAAATCCAAATCTATGCTCAATTTTTAATTCCAAGAAGTTAGTCAAATTCGAAACTCGACCGTGTGTTTTCGCTAGACTTGGGATTAAAGGGGGAGAAAATAGCTCGAAACGTCACGAATGTTGGTGTGGATGCTTGTCTACCAATGGGACATCCAAAACTATTCTCAAATTTCAATTCCGAGAAGTTGGTGAAAGTCGTAACTCGACTGTACGTTTTCGCTACAGTTGGGCTTAAAGGTGGAGAAAATAGCTCGGAACGTAACGAATGTTGGTGTGGATGCTTGTCTACCAATGGGACATCCAAAACTATTCTCAAATTTAAATTGAGAGAAGTTGGTCAAAGTTGAAAATCGACCGTGCATTTTCGCTAGACTTGGGCTTAAAGGGTGAGAAAATAGCTCGGAATGTCACGAAAGTTGGCGTGTGCATTTGTCTACCAACAGGACATCCAAATCTATGCTCAATTTTTAATTCCGAGAAGTTGGTTAAATTCGAAACTCGACCGTGCGTTTTCGCTAGACTTAGGCTTAAAGGGTGAGAAAATAGCTCGGAACATAACGAATGTTGGTGTGGATGCTTGTCTACCAATGGGACATCCAAAACTATTCTCAAATTTCAATTCCGAGAAGTTGGTCAAAGTTGAAACTCGATTGTGCGTTTTCGCTAGACTTGGGCTTAAAGGGTGTGAAAATAGCTCGGAACGTCACGAAAGTTGGTGTGAATGCTCGTCTACCAATGTGACATCCAAATCTATTCTCAAATTTAAATTCCGAGAAGTTGGTCAAAGTTGAAAATCTCCGTGCATTTTCGCTAGATTTGGTCTTAAAGGTTGAAAAAATAGCTCGGAACGTCACGAAAGTTGGCGTGGGCATTTGTCTACCAACAGGATATCCAAATCTATGCTCAATTTTCAATTCCGAGAAGTTGGTCAAATTCGAAACTCGACCGTGCATTTTCGCTAGACTTGGGCTTAAAGGGGGAGAAAATAGCTCGGAACGTAACGAATGTCGGTGTGGATGGTTGTCTACCAATGGGACATCCAAAACTATTCTCAAATTTCAATTCCAAGAAGTTGGTCAAAGTTGAAACTCGATCGTGCGTTTTCCCTAGGCTTGGGCTTAAAGGCGGAGAAAATAGCTCGGAATGTCACGAAAGTTGGTGTGGATGCTTGTCTACCAATGGGACATCCAAAACTATTCTCAAATTTAAATTCCAAGAAGTTGGTCAAAGTCGAAATACCACCATGCGTTTTCTCTAGACTTGGGATTAAAGTGTGTGAAATTAGCTCATAAAATCACGAAAGTTGTAGTGCGCACATGTCTCAAAATCTGACATCCAAATCTATTCTCAAATTTAAATTGCGAGAAGTTGGTCAAACTTTAAAATCGACCATCCATTTTCGCTAGACTTAGGCTTAAAGGGTGAGAAAATAGCTCGGAATGTCACGAAAGTTGGCGTGCGCATTTGTCTACCAACGGGACATCCAAATCTATGCTCAATTTTTAATTCCGAGAAGTTGGTCAAATTCGAAACTCGACCGTGCGTTTTCGCTAGACTTGGGTTTAAAGGGGGATAAAATAGCTCGGAACGTCACGAAAGTTGGTGTGGACGCTTGTCTACAAATGGGACATCCAAAACTATTCTCAAATTTCAATTCCGAGAAGTTGGTCAAAGTTGAAACTCGATCGTGCGTTTTTGCTAGATTGGGCTTAAAGGGCGTGAAAATAGCTCGAAACGTCACGAAAGTTGGCGTGGATGCTCATCTACCAATGCGACATCCAAATCTATTCTCAAATTTAAATTCTGAGAAGTTGGTCAAAGTTGAAAATCGACCGTGCATTTTCGCTAGACTTGGGCTTAGAGGGAGGGAAAATAACTCAGAACGTCACGAAAGTTGGCGTGCGCACTTGTCTACCAACGGGACATCCAAATCTATTCTCATATTTCAATTCCGAGAAGCTGGTCAAAGTCGAAACGCCACCATGCGTGTTCGCTAGACTTGAGCTTAAAAGGTGTGAAATTAGCTCGTAATGTGACGAAAGTTGTTGTGCACGAATGTCTACAAATGGGACATCCAAATCTATGCTCAATTTTCAATTCCGAGAAGTTGGTGAAAGTCGTAACTCGACTGTACGTTTTCGCTACAGTTGGGCTTAAAGGTGGAGAAAATAGCTCGGAACGTAACGAATGTTGGTGTGGATGCTTGTCTACCAATGGGACATCCAAAACTATTCTCAAATTTCAATTCCGAGAAGTTGGTCAAAGTTGAAAATCGACCGTGCATTTTCGCTACACTTAGGTTTAAAGGGTGAGAAAATAGCTCGAAACGTCACGAAAGTTGGCGTGCGCATTTGTCTACCAACGGTACATCCAAATCTATGCTCAATTTTCAATTCCGAGAAGTTGGTCAAATTCGAAACTCGACCATGCGTTTTCGCTCGACTTGAGCTTAAAGGGTGTGAAATTAGCTCATAATGTGACGAAAGTTGTTGTGCGCGAATGTCTACAAATGGGACATCCAAATCTATGCTCAATTTTCAATTCGGAGAAGTTGGTGAAAGTCATAACTCGACCGTGCCTTTTCACTACAGTTGGGCTTAAAGGGGGAGAAAATAGCTCGGAACGTAACGAATGTTGGTGTGGATTCTTGTCTACCAATGGGACATCCAAAACTATTCTCAAATTTCAATTCTGAGAAGTTGGTCAAAGTTGAAACTCGATCGTGCGTTTTCGCTAGACTTGGGCTTAAAGGGTGTGAAAATAGCTCAGAACGTCATGAAAGTTGGCGTGGACGCTCATCTACCAATGTGACATCCAAATCTATTCTCAAATTTAAATTTCGAGAAGTTGGTCAAAGCTGAAAATCGACCCTGCATTTTCGCTAGACTTGGGCTTAAAGGGAGAGAAAATAGCTCAGAATGTGACAAAAGTTGGCGTGCGCATTTTTCTACCAACGGGACAGCCAAGTCTATGCTCAATTTTTAATTCCGAGAAGTCGGTCAACTTCGAAACTTGATTGTGCGTTTTCGCTAGACTTGGGCTTAAAGGGGAAGAAAATAGCTCGGAACGTCACGAAAGTTGGTGTGAACGCTTTTCTACCAACGGGACATCCAAATCAATGCTCAATTTTCAATTCCCAGAAGTTGGTCAAATTCGAAACTCGACCGTGCATTTTCGCTAGACTTGGGCTTAAAGGGGGTGAAAATAGCTTAGAACGTCACGAACGTTGGTGTGCGCATTTGTCTACCAACGGGACATCCAAATCTATGCTCAATTTTCAATTCCGAGAAATTGGTCAAATTGGAAACTCGACCGTGCGTTTTCGCTAGACTTGGGCTTAAAGGGGGCGAAAATAGCTCGGAACGTCACGAAAGTTGGCGTGGACACTTGCCTACCAATGGGACATCCAAAACTATTCTCAAATTTCAATTCCGAGAAGTTGGTCAAAGTTGAAACTCGATCGTGCGTTTTCGCTCGACTTGGGCTTAAAGGGTGTGAAAATAGCTCAGAACGTCATGAAAGTTGGCGTGGACGCTCGTCTACCAATGTGACATCCAAATCTATTCTCAAATTTAAATTTCGAGAAGTTGGTCAAAGCTGAAAATCGACCCTGCATTTTCGCTAGACTTGGGCTTAAAGGGAGAGAAAATAGGTCAGAATGTCACGAAAGTTGGCGTGTGCATTTGTCTACCAATAGGACATCCAAATCTATGCTCAATTTTTCATTCCGAGAAGTTGGTAAAATTCGAAACTCGACCGTGCGTTTTGGCTAGACTTAGGCTTAAAGGGTTAGAAAATAGCTCGGAACGTCACGAAAATTGGGGTCCGTATTTTTCTAACAACGGGACATCCAAATCTCTGCTCAATTTTCAATTCTGAGTGGTTGGTCAAATTCGAAACTCGACCGTGCGTTTTCGCTAGACTTGGGCTTAAAGGGCGAGAAAATAGCTCGGAACGTCAGGAAAGTTGGTGTGGACGCTTGTCTACCAATGGGACATCCAAAACTATTCTCAAATTTCAATTCCGAGAAGTTGGTCAAAGTTGAAACTCGATCGTGCGTTTTCGCTAGACTTTGGCTTAAAGGGTGCGAAAAGTGCTCGGAACGTCACGAAGGTTGGCGTGGACGCTCGTCTACCAATGTGACATCCAAATCTATTCTCAAATTTAAATTGAGAGAAGTTCGTCAAAGTTGAAAATCAACCGTGCATTTTCGCTAGACTTGGGCTTAAAGGGTGAGAAAATAGCTCGAAATGTCACGAAAGTTGGCGTGTGCATTTGTCTACAAATAGGACATCCAAATCTATGCTCAATTTTTAATTCCGAGAAGTTGGTTAAATTCGAAACTCGACCGTGCGTTTTCGCTAGACTTAGGCTTAAAGGGTGAGAAAATAGCTCGGAACGTAACGAATGTTGGTGTGGATGCTTGTCTACACCAATGGGACATCCAAAACTATTCTCAAATTTCAATTCCGAGAAGTTGGTCAAAGTTGAAACTCGATTGTGCGTTTTTTCTAGACTTGGGCTTAAAGGGTGTGAAAATAGCTCGGAACATCACGAAAGTTGGTGTGGATGCTCGTCTACCAATGTGACATCCAAATCTATTCTCAAATTTAAATTCCGAGAAGTTGGTCAAAGTTGAAAATCTTCGTGCATTTTCGCTAGATTTGGGCTTAAAGGTTGAAAAAATAGCTCGGAACGTCACGAAAGTTGGCGTGGGCATTTGTCTACCAACAGGATATCCAAATCTATGCTCAATTTTCAATTCTAAGAAGTTGGTCAAATTCGAAACTCGACCGTGCGTTTTTGCTAGACTTGGGTTCAAAGGGGGAGAAAATAGCTTAGAACGTCACGAAAGTTGGTGTGGACGCTTGTCTACCAATTGGACATCCAAAACTATTCTCAAATTTCAGTTCCGAGAAGTTGGTCAAAGTTGAAACTCAATCGTGCGTTTTCGCTAGACTTGGGCTTAAAGGGTGTGAAATAGCTCGGAACGTCATGAAATTTGGCGTGGATGCTCGTCTACCAACGGGACATCCAAATCTATTCTCAAATTTTAATATCGAAATGTTTGTCAAGGTTGAAACTCGACCGTGCCTTTTCATCTAGACTTCATATTAAAGGGGCAGAAAATAGCTCGGAACGTCACGAAAGTTGGCGTTCGCACTTGTCTACCAATGGGACATCCAAATCTATTCTCAAATTTCAATTCCAAAAAGTTGGTCAAAGCCGAAACGCCACCATGCGTTTTCTCTATACTTGAGCTTAAAGGGTGTAAAATTAGCTCGTAACGTCACGAAAGTTGCTGTGCACGCATGTCTACAAATGGGACATCCAAATCTATTCTCAATTTTCAATTTCGAGAAGTAGCTCAAAGTCGAAACACGACCGTGCATTTTCTCTAGACTTGGGCTTAAAGGGGGAGAAAATAGCTCAGAACGTCACGAAAGTTGGCGTGCGCACTTGTCTACCAACGGGACATCCAAATCTATTCTCATATTTCAATTCTGAGAAGTTGGTCAAAGTTGAAAATCGACCGTGCATTTTCAATAGACTTAGGCTTAAAGGGTGAGAAAATAGCTCGGAACGTCACGAAAGTTGGCGTGCACATTTGTCTACCAACGGGACATCCAAATCTATGCTCAATTTTCAATTCTGAGAAGTTGGTCAAATTCGATACTCGACCGTGCGTTTTCGCTAGACTTGGGCTTAAAGGGGGAGAAAATGGGACATCCAAATCTATTCTCAATTTTCAATTTCGAGAAGTAGCTCAAAGCCGAAACACGACCGTGCGTTTTCTCTAGACTTGGGCTTAAAGGGGGAGAAAATAGCTCAGAACGTCACGAAAGTTGGCGTGCGCACTTGTCTACCAACGGGACATCCAAATCTATTCTCATATTTCAATTCCGAGAAGTTGGTCAAAGTCGAAATGCCACCATGTGTTTTCGCTAGACTTGAGCTTAAGGGTGTCAAATTAGCTCGTAATGTGACGAAAGTTGTTGTGTGCGAATGTCTACCAATGGGACATCCAAATCCATTCTCAAATTTAAATTCCGAGAAGTTGGTCAAAGTTGAAAATCAACCGTGCATTTTCGATAGACTTAGGCTTAGAGGGTGATAAAATAGCTCGGAACGTCATGAAAGTTAGCGTGCGCATTTTTCTACCAATGGGACATCCAAATCTATGCTCAATTTTCAATTCTGAGAAGTTGGTCAAATTCGAAACTTGACCGTGCGTTTTATCTAGACTTGGGCTTAGAGGGGGAGAAAATAGCTCAGAACGTCACGAAATTTGGTGTGGACGCTTGTCTACCAATTGGACATCCAAAACTATTCTCAAATTTCAGTTCCGAGAAGTTGGTCAAAGTTGAAACTCAATCGTGCGTTTTCGCTAGACTTGGGCTTAAAGGGTGTGAAATAGCTCGGAACGTCATGAAATTTGGCGTGGACGCTCGTCTACCAACGGGACATCCAAATCTATTCTCAAATTTTAATATTGAAATGTTTGTCAAGGTTGAAACTCGACCGTGCCTTTTCTTCTAGACTTCATATTAAAGGGGCAGAAAATAGCTCGGACGTCACGAAAGTTGGCGTTCGCACTTGTCTACCAATGGGACATCCAAATCTATTCTCAAATTTCAATTCCAAAAAGTTGGTCAAAGCCGAAACGCCACCATGCGTTTTCTCTATACTTGAGCTTAAAGGGTGTAAAATTAGCTCGTAACGTCACGAAAGTTGCTGTGCACCGCATGTCTACAAATGGGACATCCAAATCTATTCTCAATTTTCAATTTCGAGAAGTAGCTCAAAGCCGAAACACGACCGTGCGTTTTCTCTAGACTTGCGCTTAAAGGGGGAGAAAATAGCTCAGAATGTCACGAAAGTTGGCGTGCGCACTTGTCTACCAACGGGACATCCAAATCCATTCTCAAATTTAAATTCTGAGAAGTTGGTCAAAGTTGAAAATCAACCATGCATTTTCTATACACTTAGGCTTAAAGGGGTGAGAAAATAGCTCGAAACGTCACGAAAGTTAGCGTACGCATTTGTCTACCAATGGGACATCCAAATCTATGCTCAATTTTCAATTCTGAGAAGTTGGTCAAATTCGAAACTCGACCGTGCGTTTTCGCTAGACTTGGGTTTTAAAGGGGGAGAAAATAGCTCAGAACGTCACGAAAGTTGGTGTGGACGCTTGTCTACCAATTGGACATCCAAAACTATTCTCAAATTTCAGTTCCAAGAAGTTGGTCAAAGTTGAAACTCAATCGTGCGTTTTCGCTAGACTTGGGCTTAAAGGGTGTGAAATAGCTCGGAACGTCATGAAATTTGGCGTGGATGCTCGTCTACCAACGGGACATCCAAATCTATTCTCAAATTTTAATATCGAAATGTTTGTCAAGGTTGAAACTCGACCGTGCGTTTTCATCTAGACTTCATATTAAAGGGGCAGAAAATAGCTCGGAACGTCACAAAAGTTGGCGTTCGCACTTGTCTACCAATGGGACATCCAAATCTATTCTCAAATTTCAATTCCAAAAAGTTGGTCAAAGCCGAAACGCCACCATGCGTTTTCTCTATACTTGAGCTTAAAGGGTGTAAAATTAGCTCGTAACGTCACGAAAGTTGCTGTGCATGCATGTCTACAAATGGGACATCCAAATCTATTCTCAATTTTCAATTTCGAGAAGTAGCTCAAAGCTGAAACACGACCGTGCATTTTCTCTAGACTTGGGCTTAAAGGGGGATAAAATAGCTCAGAACGTCACGAAAGTTGGCGTGCGCACTTATCTACCAACGGGACATCCAAATCTATTCTCATATTTCAATTCTGAGAAGTTGGTCAAAGTCGAAATGCCACCATGCGTTTTCGCTAGACTTGAGCTTAAAGGGTGTCAAATTAGCTTGTAATGTGACAAAAGTTGTTGTGCGCAAATGTCTACAAATGGGACATCCAAATCTATGCTCAATTTTCAATTCCAAGAAGTTGGTGAAATTCGTAACTCGACCGTACGTTTTTGCTATAGTTGGGCTTAAAGGGGGAGAAAATAGCTCGGAACGTTACGAATGTTGGTGTGGATGCTTGTCTACCAATGGGACATCCAAAACTATTCTCAAATTTCAATTCCGAGAAGTTGGTCAAAGTTGAAACTCGATCGTGCGTTTTCGCTAGACTTGGGCTTAAAGGGTGTGAAATAGCTCGGAACGTCACGAAAGTTGGCGTGGACGCTTGTGTACCAATGTGACATCCAAATCTATTCTCAAGTTTAAATTCCGAGAAGTCGGTCAAAGTTGAAAATTGACCGGTGCATTTTCGCTAGATTTGGGCTTAAAGGTTGAAAAAATAGCTCGGAACGTTACGAAAGTTGGCGTGCGCATTTGTCTACCAACGGGACATCCAAAACTATTCTCAATTTTTAATTTTGAGAAGTTGGTCAAATTTGAAACCTCGACCGTGCGTTTTCGCTAGACTTGGTCTTAAAGGGCGAGAAAATAGCTCAGAACATCATGAAAGTTTGTGTTGACGCTTGTCTACCAATGGGACATCCAAAACAATTCTCAAATTTCAATTCCGAGAAGTTGGTCAAAGTTGAAACTCGATCGTGCGTTTTCGCTAGACTTGGGCTTAAAGGGTGTGAAAAGAACTCATAACGTCACGAAAGTTGGCGTGGATGCTCGTCTACCTATGTGACATCCAAATCTATTCTCAAATTTAAATTATGAGAAGTTGGTCAAAGTTGAAAATCGACCGTGCATTTTCGCTAGACTTAGGCTTAAAGGGTTAGAAAATAGCTCGGAATGTCACGAAAGTTGGCGTGTGCATTTGTCTACCAACAGGACATCTAAATCTATGCTCAATTTTTAATTCCAAGAAGTTGGTCAAATTTGAAACTTGACCGTGCGTTTTCGCTAGACTTAGGCTTAAAGGGTGAGAAAATAGCTCGGAACGTCACGAAAGTTGGCGTGCGCATTTTTGTACCAACGGGAAATCCAAATCTATGCTCAATTTTCAATTCCGAGAAGTTGGTCAAATTTGAAACTCAACAGTGCGTTTTCGCTAGACTTGGGCTTAAAGGGGGACAAAATAGCTCGGAACATCACGAAAATTTGTGTGGACGCTTGTCTACCAATGGGACATCCAAAACTATTCTCAAATTTCAATTCCGATAAGTTGGTCAAAGTTGAAACTCGATCGTGCGTTTTCGCTAGACTTGGGCTTAAAGGGTGTGAAAATAGCTAGGAACGTCACGAAAGTTGGCGTGGATGCTCCTCTACCAATGTGACATCCAAATCTATTATCAAATTTAAATTCTGAGAAGTTGGTCAAAGTTGAAAATTGATCGTGCATTTTCGCTAGACTTAGGCTTAAAGGGTGAGAAAATAGCACAGAACGTCACGAAAGTTGGCCTGCACATTTGTCTGCCAACGGGACATCCAAATCTATGCTCAATTTTCAATTCCGATAAGTTGGTCAAATTTGAAACTCGACTGTGCGTTTTCGCTAGACTTGGGCTTAAAGGGGGAGAAAATAGCTCGAAATGTCATGAAAGTTGGTGTGGACGCTCGTCTACCAATGGGACATCCAAAACTATTCTCAAATTTCAATTCCGAGAAGTTGGTCAAAGTTGAAACTTGATCGTGCGTTTTCGCTATACTTGGGCTTAAAGGGTGTGAAATTAGCTCGTAATGTCACGAAAGTTGTTGTGCGCAAATGTCTAAAAATGGGACATCCAAACCTATGCTCAATCTTCAATTATGAGAAGTTGGTGAAAGTTGAAACTCGACCGTACGTTTTCGCTAGAGGAGAAAATAGCTTGGAACGTCACTAAAGTTGGTGTGAACGCTTGTCTACCAATGGGACATCCAAAACTATTCTCAAATTTCAAATCCAAGAAATTGGTCAAAGTCGAAACGCCACCATGCGTTTTCTCTAGAAATGGGATTAAAGTGTGTGAGATTAGCTTGTAATGTCACGAAAGTTGTTGTGCGCAAATGTCTAAACATGGGACATCAAAACCTATGCTCAATCTTCAATTACGAGAAGTTGGTGAAAGTTGAAACTCGACCGTACGTTTTCACTAGAGGAGAAAATAGCTTGGAACGTCACTAAAGTTGGTGTGGACGCTTGTCTACCAATGGGACATCCAAAACTATTCTCAAATTTCAATTCTGAGAAGTTGGTCAAAGTTGAAATGCGACCGTGCGTTTTCTCTAGATTTGGGCTTAAATTGGAAGAAAATAGCTCGGAATGTCACGAAAGTTGGTGTGGACACTTGTCTACCAATGGGACATCCAAATCTATTTTCAAATTTCAATTCCCAGAAGTTGGTCAAAGTTGAAATGCCACCATGGGTTTTCACTATACTTGGGAATAAAGGGCATGAAATTAGCTCGTAATGTCATGAAATTTGTTGTGCGCGCATGTCTACAAATGGGACATCCAAATCTATTCTCAATTTTCAATTCCGAGAAGTTGGTCAAAGATGAAATGCGACCATGCGTTTTCTCTAGAGTTGGGCTTAAATGGGATGAAAATAGCTCAGAATGTCACGAAAGTTGGTGTGGACGCTTGTCTACTAATGGGACATCCAAATCTATTCTCAAATTTAAATTCCGAGAAGTTGGTCAAAGTTTAAAATTGATGGTGCGATTTCGCTAGACTTGGGCTCAAAGGACGAGAAAATAGCTTGGAACGTCACGAAAGTTGGCATGTGCACTTGTCTACCAACGGGACATCCAAATCTATTTTCAAATTTCAACTCCCAAAAGTTGGTCAAAGTCGAAACGCCACCATGCGTTTTCGTTAGACTTGAGCTTAAAGGGTGTGAAATTAGCTTGTAACGTCACGAACGTTGTTGTGCGTGCATGTCTACAAATGGGACATCCAAATCTATTCTCAATTTTCATTTACGAGAAGTAGGTCAAAGCCGAAACACGATCGTGCGTTTTCTCTAGAGTTGGGCTTAAAGGGGAAGAAAATAGCTCGGAACGTCACGGAAGTTGGCGTGTGCACTTGTCTACCAACGGGACATCCAAATCCATTCTCAAATTTAAATTCCGAGAAGTTGGTCAAAGTTGAAAATCGACCGTGCATTTTCGATAGATTTAGGCTTAAAGGGTGAGAAAATAGCTCGGAACGTCACGAAAGTTGGCGTGCGCATTTGTCTACCAACGGGACATCCAAATCTATGCTCAATTTTCAATTCCGAGAAGTTGGTCAAATTCGAAACTCGACCGTGCGTTTTCGCTAGACTTAGGCTTAAAGGGCGAGAAAATAGCTCGGAACGTCATGAAAGTTGGCATGGACGCTCGTCTACCAACGGAACATCCAAATCTATTCCCATATTTCAATTCCGAGAAGTTGGTCAAAGTCGAAATGCCACCATGCTTTTTCGCTAGACTTGAGCTTAAAGGGTGTGAAATTAGCTCAGAACGTCACGAAAGTTGGCGTGGACGCTTGTCTACCAATGCGACATCCAAATCTATTCTCAAATTTAAATTTCGAGAAGTTGGTCAAAGTGGAAAATTGACCGTGCATTTTCGCTAGACTTAAGCTTCAAGGGTGAGAAAATAGCTCAGGACGTCAATTCAAATCTACAAATGGGACATCCAAATCTATGCTCAATTTTCAACTCCAAGAAGTTGGTGAAATTCGTAACTCGACCGTACGTTTTCGCTATAGTTGGGCTTAAAGGGGGAGAAAATAGCTCGGAACGTAACAAATGTTGGTGTGGATGCTTGTATACCAAAGGGACATCCAAAACTATTCTCAAATTTCAATTCCGAGAAGTTGGTCAAAGTTGAAACTCGATCATGCGTTTTCGCTAGACTTGGGCTTAAAGGGTGTGAAATATCTCGGAACGTCATGAAAGTTGTTGTGGACGCTTGTCTACCAATGTGACATCCAAATCCATTCTCAAATTTCAATTCCGAGAAGTTGGTGAAAGTTGAAAATCGACCGTGCATTTTCGCTACACTTGGGCTTAAAGGGTGTGAAATAGCTCGGAACGTCACGAAAGTTGTTGTGGACACTTGTCTACCAATGGGACATCCAAAACTATTCTCAAATTTTAATTCGGAGAAGTTGGTGAAAGTCATAACTCAACCGTGCTTTTTCGCTACACTTAGGCTTAAAGGGTGAGAAAATAGCTCGGAACGTCACGAAAGTTGGCGTGCGCATTTGTCTACCAATGGGACATCCAAATCTATGCTCAATTTTCAATTCCGAGAAGATGGTCAAATTCGAAACTCGACCGTGCGTTTTCGCTAGACTTGGGCTTAAAGGGGGAGAAAATAGCTCGGAACGTCACGAAAGTTGGTGTGGACGCTTGTCTACTAATTGGGACATCCAAAACTATTCTCAAATTTCAATTCGGAGAAGTTGGTGAAAGTCATAACTCGACCGTGCGTTTTCGCTACAGTTGGGTTTAAAGGGTGTGAAATTAGCTCAGAAAGTCACGAAAGTTGGTTTGGACACTTGTCTACCAATGGGACATTCAAATCTATTCTCAAATTTAAATTACGAGAAGTTGGTCAAAGATGAAACGCGACCGTGCATTTTCTCTAGGGTTGGGCTTAAATGGGAAGAAAATAGATCGGAATGTCACGAAAGTTGGTGTGGACACTTGTCTACCAATGGGACATTCAAATCTATTCTCAAATTTAAATTCCGAGAAGTTAGTCAAAGTTTAAAATTGACGGTGCGTTTTCGCTAGACTTGGGCTTAAAGGGCGAGAAAATAGCTTGGAACGTCACGAAAGTTGGCGTGCGCACTTGTCTACCAATGGGACATCCAAATCTATTCTCAAATTTCAATTCCAAGAAGTTGGTCAAAGCCGAAACACCACCATGCGTTTTCGCTAAACTTGAGCTTAAAGGGTGTAAAATTAGCTCGTAACGTCATGAAAGTTGCTATGCACGCATGTCTGCAAATGGGACATACAAATCTATTCTCAATTTTCAATTCCGAGAAGTAGCTCAAAGCGGAAACATGACCGTGTGTTTTCTATAGAGTTGGGCTTAAAGGGGAAGAAAATAGCTCGGAACGTCACGAAAGTTGGCATGTGCACTTGTCTACCAACGGGACATCCAAATCTATTTTCAAATTTAAACTCCCCAAAGTTGGTCAAAGTCGAAACGCCGCCATGCGTTTTTGTTAGACTTGAGCTTAAAGGGTGTGAAATTAGCTCGTAACGTCACGAAAGTTGTTGTGCGTGCATGTCTACGAATGGGACATCCAAATCTATTCTCAATTTTCATTTCCGAGAAGTAGGTCAAAGCTGAAACACGATCGTGCGTTTTGTCTAGAGTTGGGCTTAAAGGGGAAGAAAATAGCTCGGAACGTCACGAAAGTTGGTGTGTGCACTTGTCTACCAACGGGACATCCAAATCCATTCTAAAATTTAAATTCTGAGATGTTGGTCAAAGTTGAAAATCGACGGTGCATTTTCGCTTGACCTAGGCTTAAAGGGTGAGAAAATAGCTCGGAATGTCATGAAACTTGGCGTGCGAATTTGTCTACCAACGAGACATTCAAATCTATGCTCAATTTTCAATTCTGAGAAGTTGGTCAAATTCGAAACTCGACCGTGCGTTTTCGCTAGACTTGGGCTTAAAGGGGGAGAAAATAGCTCGGAACGTCACGAAAGTTGGCGTGCGCACTTGTCTACCAACGGGACATCCAAATCTATTCTCATATGTCAATTCCGAGAAGTTGGTCAAAGTCGAAATGCCACCATGCGTTTTCGCTAGACTTGAGCTTAAAGGGTGTTATGTTAGCTTGTAATGTGACGAAAGTTGTTGTGCGCGAATGTCTACAAATGGGACATCCAAATCTATGCTCAATTTTCAATTCCAAGAATTTGGTGAAATTCGTAACTCGACCGTACGTTTTCGCTATAGTTGGGCTTAAAGGTGGAGAAAATAGCTCGGAACGTAACGAATGTTGGTGCGGATGCTTCTCTACCAAAGGGACATCCAAAACTATTCTCAAATTTCAATTCCGTGAAGTTGGTCAAAGTTGAAACACGATCGTGCGTTTTCGCTAGACTTGGGCTTAAAGGGTGTGAAATAGCTCGGAACGTCACGAACGTTGTCGTGGACGCTCGTCTACCAACGGGACATCCAAATCTATTCTCAAATTTCAATTCCAAGAAGTTGGTCAAAGCCGAAACGCCACCATGCGTTTTCGCTAAACTTGAGCTTAAAGGGTGTAAAATTAGCTCATAACTTCACGAAAGTTGCTGTGCACGCATGTCTACAAATGGGACATACAATTCTATTCTCAATTTTCAATTCCGAGAAGTATCTCAAAGCCGAAACACGATTGTGCGTTTTCTGTAGAGTTGGGCTTAAAGGGGAAGAAAATAGCTCGAAACGTCACGAAAGTTGGCGTGTGCACTTATCTACCAACGGGACATCCAAATCCATTCTCAAATTTAAATTCCGAGAAGTTGGTCAAAGTTGAAAATCAACCGTGCATTTTCGATAGACTTAGGCTTAAAGGGTGAGAAAATAGCTCGGAACGTCACGAAAGTTGGCGTGCGCATTTGTCTACCAACGGGACATCCAAATCTATGCTCAATTTTCAATTCTGAGAAGTTGGTCAAATTCAAAACTCGACCGTGTGTTCTCGCTAGACTTGGGCTTAAAGGGGGAGAAAATAGCTCGGAACGTCACGAAAGTTGGTGTGGACGCTTGTCTACCAATTGGACATCCAAAACTATTCTCAAATTTCAGTTCCGAGAAGTTGGTCGAAGATGAAACTCGACCGTGTATTTTCGCTAGACTTGGTCTTAAAGGGTGGGAAAATAGCTCGGAACGTCACAAAAGTTGGCGTGCACACTTGTCTATCAACGGGAGATCCAAATCTATTCTCATATTTCAATTCCAAGAAGTTGGTCAAAGTCAAAATGCCACCATGCGTTTTCGCTAGACTTGAGCTTAAAGGGTGTTAAATTAGCTCGTAATGTGACGAAAGTTGTTGTGCGCGAATGTCTACAAATGGGACATCCAAATCTATGCTCAATTTTCAATTCCAAGAAGTTGGTGAAATTCGTAACTCGACCGTACGTTTTCGCTATAGTTGGGCTTAAAGGGGGAGAAAATAGCTCGGAACGTAACGAATGTTGGTGTGGATGCTTGTCTACCAAAGCGACATCCAAAACTATTCTCCAATTTCAATTCCGAGAAGTTGGTCAAAGTTGAAACTCGATCGTGCGTTTTCGGTAGACTTGGGCTTAAAGGGTGTGAAATAGCTCGAAACGTCATGAAAGTTGGCGTGGACGCTCGTCTACCAACTCATATTTCAATTCCGATAAGTTGGTCAAAGTCGAAATGCCACCATGCGTTTTCGCTAGACTTGAGCTTAAAGGGTGTGCAATTAGCTCGGTACGTCACGAAAGTTGGCGTGGATGCTTGTCTACCAATGCGACATCCAAATCTATTCTCAAATTCAAATTCTGAGAAGTTGGTCAAAGTTGAAAATTGACCGTGCATTTTCGCTAGACTTAAGCTTAAAGGGTGAGAAGATAGATCGGGACGTCAATTCAAATCTACAAATGGGACATCCAAATCTATGCTCAATTTTCAATTCCAAGAAGTTGGTGAAATTCGTAACTCGACCATACGTTTTCGCTATAGTTGGGCTTAAAGGGGGAGAAAATAGCTCGGAACGTAACGAATGTTGGTGAGGATGCTTGTCTACGAAAGGGACATCCAAAACTATTCTCAAATTTCAATTCCGAGAAGTTGGTCAGAGTTGAAACTCGATCGTGCGTTTTCGCTACACTTGGGCTTAAAGGGTGTGAAATAGATCGGAATGTCACGAAAGTTGGCATGGACGCTCGTCTACCAATGTGACATCCAAATCTATTCTCAAATTTAAATTCCGAGAAGTTGGTCAAAGTTGAAAATCGACCCTGCATTTTCGTTAGACTTGGGCTTAAAGGGAGAGAAAATAGCTCGGAATGTCACGAAAGTTGGAGTGCGCATTTTTCTACCAACGGGACAGCCAAGTCTATGCTCAATTTTTAATTCCGAGAAGTTGGTCAAATTCGAAACTCGACCGTGCGTTTTCGCTAGACTTGGGTTTAAAGGGGGAGAAAATAGCTCGGAAAGTCACGAAAGTTGGTGTGAACGCTTTTCTACCAATGGGACATCCAAAACTATTCCCATATTTCAATTCCGAGAAGTTGGTCAAAGTCGAAACGCCACCATGCGTTTTTGCTAGACTTGAGCTTAAAGGGTGTGAAATTAGCTCGTAATGTGACGAAAGTTGTTGTGCACGAATGTCTGCAAATGGGACATCCAAATCTATGCTCAATTTTCAATTCCAAGAAGTTGGTGAAAGTCGTAACTCGACCTTACATTTTCGATACAGTTGGGCTTAAAGGGGGAGAAAATTGCTCGGAACGTAATGAATGTTGGTGTGGATGCTTGTCTACCAATGGGACATCCAAAACTATTCTCAAATTTCAATTCCGAGAAGTTGGTCAAAGTTGAAACTCGATCGTGCGTTTTCGCTAGACTTGGCCTTAAAGGGTGTGAAAATAGCTCGAAACGTCACGAAAGTTGGCGTGGACGCTCGTCTACCAATGTGACAACCAAATCGATTCTCAAATTTAAATTTCGAGAAGTTGGTCAAAGTTGAAAATCGACTGTGCATTTTCGCTACACTTAGGTTTAAAGGGTGAGAAAATAGCTTTGAACGTGACGAAAGTTGGCATGCGCATTTGTCTACCAACATGACATCCAAATCTATGCTCAATTTTCAATTCCCAGAAGTTGGTCAAATTCGAAACTCGACTTTTTGTTTTGCTAGACTTGGGCTTAAAGAGGGAGAAAATAGCTCGGAGCGTCACGAAAGTTGTTGTGGACAATTGTCTACCAATGGGACATCCAAAACTATCTCAAATTTCAATTCCGAGAAATTGGTCAAAGTTGAAACTCGATCGTGCGTTTTCACTAGTCTTGGGCTTAAAGGGTGTGAAATTAGCTCGTAACGTCACGAACGTTGGCGTGGACGCTTGTCTACCAATGCGACATCCAAATCTATTCTCAAATTTAAATTCCGAGAAGTTGGTCAAAGTTTAAAATTGACTGTGCATTTTCGCTAAACTTAAGCTTAAAGGGTGAGAAAATAGCTCGGGACGTCACGAAAGTTGGCGTGCGCATTTGTCTACCAACGAGACATCCAAATTTATGCTCAATTTTCAATTCCGAGAAATTAGTTAAATTCGAAACTCGACCATGCGTTTTCGCTAGACTTGGGCTTAAAGGGGCTGAAAATAGCTCGGAACGTCACGAAAGTTGGTGTGGACGCTTGTCTACCAATGGGACATCCAAAACTATTCTCAAATTTCAATTCCGAGAAGTTGGTCAAAGTTGAAAATTGACTGTGCATTTTCGCTAGACTTAAGCTTAAAGGGTGAGAAGATAGATCGGGACGTCAATTCAAATCTACAAATGGGACATCCAAATCTATGCTCAATTTTCAATTCCAAGAAGTTGGTGAAATTCGTAACTCGACCGTACACTTTCGCTATAGTTGGGCTTAAAGGGGGAGAAAATAGCTCGGAACGTAACGAATGTTGGTGAGGATGCTTGGCTACCAAAGGGACATCCAAAACTATTCTCAAATTTCAATTCCGTGAAGTTGGTCAAAGTTGAAACTCGATCGTGCGTTTTCGCTAGACTTGGGCTTAAAGGGTGTGAAATAGCTCGGAACGTCACGAAAGTTGGCGTGGACGCTCGTCTACCCACGGGACATCCAAATCTATTCTCATATTTCAATTCCGAGAAGTTGGTCAAAGTCGAAATGTCACCATGCATTTTCGCTAGACTTGAGCTTAAAGGGTGTTAAATTAGCTCGTAATGTGACGAAAGTTGTTGTGCGCGAATGTCTGCAAATGGGACATCCAAATCTATGATCAATTTTCAATTCCGAGAAGTTGGTGAAAGTCGTAACTCGACCTTACATTTTCGATACAGTTGGGCTTAAAGGGGGAGAAAATAGCTCGGAACGTAAAGAATGTTGGTGTGGATGCTTGTCTACCAATGGGACATCCAAAACTATTCTCAAATTTCAAGTCCGAGAAGTTGGTCAAAGTTGAAACTCGATCGTGCGTTTTTGCTAGACTTGGCCTTAAAGGGTGTGAAAATAGCTCGGAACGTCACAAAAGTTGGCGTGGACGCTCGTCCACCAATGTGACATCCAAATCCATTCTCAAATTTAAATTTCGAGAAGTTGGTCAAAGTTGAAAATTGACCGTCGCATTTTTCGCTACACTTAAGCTTAAAGGGTGAGAAAATATCTCGGGACGTCATGAAAGTTGGCGTGCGCATTTGTCTACCAACGGGACATCGAAAACTATGCTCAATTTTCAATTCCGAGAAGTTGGTCAAATTCGAAACTCGGCCGTGGGTTTTCGCTAGACCTGGGCTTAAAGGGGGAGAAAATAGCTCGGAATGTCACGAAAGTTAGTGTGGATGCTTGTCTACCAATGGGACATCCAAAACTATTCTCAAATTTCAATTCCGAGAAGTTGGTCAAAGTCGAAACGCCACCATGCGTTTTCGCTACACTTAGGATTAAAGGCTGAGAAAATAGCTCCGAACGTGATGAAAGTTGGCGTGCGCATTTGTCTACCAACAGGACATCCAAATCTATGCTCAATTTTCAATTCCCAAAAGTTGGTCAAATTCGAAACTCGACCGTGTGTTTTCGCTAGACTTGGGCTCAAAGGAGGAGAAAATAGCTCGGAGCGTCACGAAAGTTGTTGTGGACAATTGTCTACCAATGGGACATCCAAAACTATCTCAAATTTCAATTCCGA
Source organism: Larix kaempferi (assembly GCA_027924585.1). Classification (NCBI taxonomy): domain Eukaryota; kingdom Viridiplantae; phylum Streptophyta; class Pinopsida; order Pinales; family Pinaceae; genus Larix; species Larix kaempferi. The sequence goes on from BSBM01002122.1 coordinate 255,585, forward strand.
GAAGTTGGTCAAAGTTGAAACTCGATCATGCGTTTTCGCAAGACTTGGGATTAAAGGGTGTGAAATTAGCTCGGAACGTCACGAAAGTTGGCGTGGACGTTTGTCTACCAATGCGACATCCAAATCTATTCTCAAATTTAAATTTTGAGAAGTTGGTCGAAGTTGAAAATTGAACGTGCATTTTCGCTAGACTTAAGCTTAAAGGGTGAGAAAATATCTCGGGACGTCATGAAAGTTGGCGTGCGCATTTGTCTACCAACGGGACATCCAAATCTATTCTCAATTTTCAATTACGAGAAGTTGGTCAATGATGAAACGCAACTGTGCGTTTTCTCCAGAGTTGTGCTTAAATGGGAAGAAAATAGCTCGGAATGCCAGGAAAGTTGGTGTGGACGCTTGTCTACCAATGGGACATTCAAATCTATTCTAAAAATTAAATTCCGAGAAGTTGGTCAAAGATGAAACGCGACCGTGCGTTTTCTCTAGAGTTGGGCTTAAATGGGAAGAAAATAGCTCGGAATGTCACGAAAGTTGGTGTGGACGCTTGTCTACCAATGGGACATCCAAATCTATTCTCAAATTTCAATTCCGAGAAGTTGGTCAAAGTCGAAATGCCACCATGCATTTTCGCTAGGCTTGAGCTTAAAGGGTGTGAAATTAGCTCGTAACATCACGAAAGTTGCTGTGCACGCATGTCTACAAATGGGACATCCAAATCTATGCTCAATTTTGAATTCCGAGAAGTTGGTGAAAGTCGAAACTCGACCGTACATTTTCGCTAGAGTTGGGCTAGAAGGAGGAGAAAATATCTCGGAATGTCACGAAAGTTGGTGTAGACGCTTCTCTACCAATGGTATATCCAAAACTATTCTCAAATTTTAATTCCGAAATGTTTGTCAAGGTTGAAACTCGACCGTGTGTTTTCATCTAGACTTGGGCTTAAAGGGGCAGAAAATAGCTTGGAACGTCACGAAAGTTGGCGTGCACGCTTGTCTACAAATGGGACATCCAAATCTATTTTCAAATTTCAATTCGAGAAGTTGGTCAAAGTCGAAATGCCAACATGGGTTTTCACTATACTTGGGAATAAAGGGCATGAACGTCACGAAAGTTGGCGTGCGCACTTGTCTACCAATGGGACATCCAAATCTATTCTCAAATTTCAATTCCAAGAAGTTGGTCAAAGCCAAAACGCCACCATGCGTTTTCGTTAGACTTGAGCTTAAAGGGTGTGAAATTAGCTCGTCACGTCACGAAATTTGTTGTGCGTGCATGTCTACAAATGGGACATCCAAATCTATTCTCAATTTTCATTTCTGAGAAGTAGGTCAAAGCCGAAACACAATCGTGCGTTTTCTCTAGAGTTTGGCTTAAAGGGGAAGAAAATAGCACGGAACGTCACGAAAGTTAGTGTGTGCACTTGTCTACCAACGGGACATCCAAATCCATTCTCAAATTTAAATTGCGAGAAGTTGGTCAAAGTTGAAAATTGACCGTCGCGTTTTCCCTAGACTTGGGCTTAAAGGGTGTGAAATTAGCTCGGAACGTCACGAAAGTTGGCGTGCACACTTGTCTACCAACGGAACATCCAAATCTATTCTCATATTTCAATTCCGAGAAGTTGGTCAAAGTTGAAACTCGATCGTGCGTTTTTGCTAGACTTGAGCTTAAAGGGTGTGAAAATAGCTCGGAACGTCACGAAAGTTGGCGTGGACGCTCGTCTACCAATGTGACATACAAATCTATTCTACAAATGGGAAATCCAAAACTATCTCAAATTTCAATTCCGAGAAGTTGGTCAAAGTTGAAACTCGATCGTGCGTTTTCGCTAGACTTGGGCTTAAAGGGTGTGAAATTAGCTCGGAACGTCACGAAAGTTGCTGTGCGCACATGTCTACCAATGCGACATCCAAATCTATTCTCAATTTTCAATTCCGAGAAGTTGGTTATAGATGAAACGCGACCGTGCGTTTTCTCTAGAGTTGGGCTTAAAGGGGCAGAAAATAGCTCGGAACGTCACGAAAGTTGGGGTGCACGCTTGTCTAGCAATGGGACATCCAAATCTATTCTCAAATTTTAATTCCGAGAAGTTGGTCAAAGTCGAAACGCCACCATGCATTTTCGCTAGACTTGAGCTTAAGGGTGTGAAATTAGCTCATAACATCACGAAAGTTGCTGTGCATGCATGTCTACAAATGGGACATCCAAATCTATGCTCAATTTTAAATTCCGAGAAGTTGGGGAAAGTCGAAACTCAACCGTACGTTTTCGCTAGAGTTGGGCTAGAAGGAGGAGAAAATATCTCGGAATGTTACGAAAGTTGGTGTGGACACTTGTCTACCAATGGTATATCCAAAACTATTCTCAAATTTTAATTCCAAAATGTTTGTCAAGGTTGAAACTCGACCGTGCGTTTTCATCTAGACTTGGGCTTAAAGGGGCAAAAAATAGCTCGGAACGTCACGAAACTTGGCGTGCACGCTTGTCTACCAATGGTACATCCAAATCTATTTTCAAATTTCAATTCCCAGAAGTTGGTCAAAGTCGAAATGCTACCATGGGTTTTCACTATACTTGGGAATAAAGGGCATGAAATTAGCTCGTAACGTCATGAAAGTTGTTGTGCATGCATGTCTACAAATGGGACATCCAAATCTATTCTCAAATTTAAATTCCAAGAAGTTGGTCAAAGTTTAAAATTGACAGTGCGTTTTCGCTAGACTTGGGCTTAAAGGGCGAGAAAATAAATTGGAACGTCATGAAAGTTGGCATGTGCACCTGTCTACCAACGGGACATCCAAATCTATTTTCAAATTTCAACTCCCAAAAGTTGGTCAAAGTCGAAACGCCACCATGCGTTTTCGTTAGACTTGAGCTTAAAGGGTGTGAAATTAGCTCGTAACGTCACGAAAGTTGTTGTGCGTGCATGTCTACAAATGGGACATCCAAATCCATTCTCAAATTTAAATTCCGAGAAGTTGGTCAAAGTTGAAAATCGACCGTGCATTGTCGATAGACTTAGGCTTAAAGGGTGAGAAAATAGCTCGGAACGTCACGAAAGTTGGCGTGCGCATTTGTCTACCAATGGGACATCCAAATCTATGCTCAATTTTCAATTCCGAGAAGTTGGTCAAATTCGAAACTCGACCGTGCAGTTTCGCTAGACTTGGGCTTAAAGGGGGAGAAAATAGCTCGGAACGTCACGAAAGTTGGTGTGGACGCTTGTCTACCAATTGGACATCCAAAACTATTCTCAAATTTCAGTTCCGAGAAGTTGGTCAAAGTTGAAACTCGACCGTGCATTTTCGCTAGACTTGGTCTTAAAGGGTGGGAAAATAGCTCGGAACGTCACAAAAGTTAGCGTGCGCACTTGTCTACCAACGGGACATCCAAATATATTCTCATATTTGAATTCCGAGAAGTTGGTCAAAGTCGAAATGCCACCATGCGTTTTCGCTAGACTTGAGCTTAAAGGGTGTTAAATTAGCTCGTAATGTGACGAAAGTTGTTGTGTGCGAATGTCTACAAATGGGACATCAAAATCTATGCTCAATTTTCAATTCCAAGAAGTTGGTGAAATTCGTACCTCGACCGTACGTTTTCGCTATAGTTGGGCTTAAAGGCAGAGAAAATAGCTCAGAACGTAAGGAATGGTTGTGTGGACTCTTGTCTACCAAAGGGACATCCAAAACTATTCTCAAATTTCAATTCCGAGAAGTTGGTCAAAGTTGAAACTTGATCGTGCGTTTTCGCTAGACTTGGGCTTAAAGGGTTTGAAATAGCTCGGAACGTCATGAAAGTTGGTGTGGACGCTCGTCTACCAATGGGACATCCAAATCTATTCTAATATTTCAATTTCAAGAAGTTGGTCAAAGTCGAAATGCCACCATGTGTTTTCACTAGACTTGAGCTTAAAGGGTGTGAAATTAGCTCGGAACGTCACGAAAGTTGGCGTGGACGCTTGTCTACCAATGCGACGTCCAAATATATTCTCAAATTTAAATTCCGAGAAGTTGGTCAAAGTGGAAAATTGACCGTGCATTTTTGCTAGACTTAAGCTTGAAGGGTGAGAAAATAGCTCGGGACGTCAATTCAAATCTACAAATGGGACATCCAAATCTATGCTCAATTTTCAATTCCAAGAAGTTGGTGAAATTCGTAACTCGACCGTACGTTTTCGCTATAGTTGGGCTTAAAGGGGGAGAAAATAGCTCGGAACGTAACGAATGTTGGTGTGGATGCTTGTCTACCAATGGGACATCCAAAACTATTCTCAAATTTCAATTCCAAGAAGTTGGTCAAAGTTGAAACTCGATTGTGCGTTTTCGCTAGACTTGGGCTTAAAGGGTGTGAAAATAGCTAGGAACGTCACGAAAGTTGGCGTGGACGCTCATCTACCAATGTGACATCCAAATCTATTCTCAAATTTAAATTCCTAGAAGTTGGTCAAAGTTGAAAATCGATCGTGCATTTTCGCTAGACTTAGGCTTAAAGGGTGAGAAAATAGCTCGGAACGTCACGAAAGTTGGCGTGCACATTTGTCTACCAACGGGACATCCAAATCTATGCTCAATTTTCAATTCCGAGAAGTTGGTCAAATTTGAAACTCGATTGTGCGTTTTCGCTAGACTTGGGCTTAAATGGGGAGAAAATAGCTCGGAACGTCACGAAATTTGGTGTGGACGCTTGTCTACCAATGGGACATCCAAAACTATTCTCAAATTTCAAATCCAAGAAATTGGTCAAAGTCGAAACGCCACCATGCATTTTCTTTAGACTTGGGATTAGAGTGTGTGAGATTAGCTCGTAAAATCACGAAAGTTGTAGTGCGCACATGTCTACAAATGTGACATCCAAATCTATTCTCAAATTTAAATTGCGAGAAGTTGGTCAAAGTTGAAAATTGACCGTGCGTTTTCCCTAGACTTGGGCTTAAAGGGTGTGAAATTAGATCGGAACATCACGAAAGTTGGCGTGCGCACTTGTCTACTAACGGGACATCCAAATCTATGCTCAATTTTCAATTCTGAGAATTTGGTCAAAGTCGAAACTCGATCGTGCGTTTTCCCTAGGCTTGGGCTTAAAGGGTGTGAAACTAGCTCAGAACGTCACGAAAGTTGGCGTGGACGCTCGTCTACCAATGCGACATCCAAATTGATTCTCAAATTTAAATTCCGAGAAGTTGGTGAAAGTTGAAAATCGACCGTGCATTTTCACCAGACTTGGGCTTAAATGGTGAGAAAATTGCTCGGAATGTCACGAAAGTTGGCGTGCGCATTTGTCTACAAACGGGAAATCCAAATCTATGCTCAATTTTTAATTCCGAGAAATTGGTCAAATTTGGAACTCGACCGTGCGTGTTCGCTAGACTTGGGCTTAAAGGGGGAGAAAATAGCTCGGAACGTCACGAAAGTTGGTGTGGGCGCTTGTCTACCAATGGGACATCCAAAACTATTCTCAAATTTCAATTCTGAGAAGTTGGTCAAACTTGAAACTCGACCGTTAGTTTTTGCTAGACTTGGGCTTAAAGGGAGGGAAAATAGCTCGAAACGTCACAAAAGTTGGCGTGCGCACTTGTCTACCAACGGGACATCGAAATCTATTCTCATATTTCAATTCCGAGAAGTTGGTCAAAGTCAAAATGCCACCATGCGTGTTCGCTAGACTTGAGCATAAAGGGTGTTAAATTAGCTCGTAATGTGACGAAAGATGTCGTGCGCGAATGTCTGCAAATGGGACATCCAAATCTATGCTCAATTTTCAATTTCAAGAAGTTGGTGAAAGTCGTAACTAGACCTTACATTTTCGATACAGTTGGGCTTAAAGGGGGAGAAAATAGCTCGAAACGTAACGAATATTGGTGTGGATGCTTCTCTACCAATGGGACATCCAAAACTATTCTCAAATTTGAATTCCGAGAAGTTGGTCAAAGTTGAAATTCGATCGTGCGTTTTCGCTAGACTTGGGCTTAAAGGGTTTGAAAATAGCTCGAAACATCACGAAAGTCGGTGTGGACGCTTGTCTACCTATGCGAAATCCAAATCCATTCTCAAATTTAAATTTCGAGAAGTTGGTCAAAGTTGAAAATTGACCGTGCATTTTCGCTACACTTAAGCTTAAAGGGTGAGAAAATAGCTCCGAACGTGATGAAAGTTGGCGTGCGTATTTTTCTACCAACGGGACATCGGAATCTATGCTCAATTTTCAATTCCGAGAAGTTGGTCAAATTCGAAACTCGACCGTGCGTTTTCGCTAGACTTGGGCTTAAAGGGGGAGAAAATAGCTCAGAACGTCACGAACGTTGGTGTGGACGCTTGTCTAGCAATGGGACATCCAAAACTATTCTCAAATTTCAATTCCGAGAAGTTGGTCAAAGTTGAAACTCGATCGTGCTTTTTCGCTAGAGTTGGGCTAGAAGGAGGAGAAAATATCTCGTAATGTCACGAAAGTTGGTGTGGACACTTGTCTACCAATGGTATATCCAAAACTATTCTCAAATTTTAATTCCGAAATGTTTGTCAAGGTTGAAACTCGACCGTGCGTTTTCATCTAGACTTGGGCTTAAAGGGGCAGAAAATAGCTCGGAACGTCATGATAGTTGGCGTGCACGCTTGTCGAAATGCCACCATGGGTTTTCACTATACTTGGGAATAAAGGGCATGAAATTAGCTCGTAACGTCATGAAAGTTGTTGTGCGCGCATGTCTACAAATGGGACATCCAAATCTATTCTCAATTTTCAATTCCGAGAAGTTGGTCAAGGATGAAATGCGACCGTGCGTTTTCTCTAGAGTTGGGCTTAAATGGGATGAAAATAGCTCAGAATGTCACGAAAGTTGGTGTGGGCGCTTGTCTACCAATGGGACATCCAAAACTATTCTCAAATTTCAATTCCGAGAAGTTGGTCAAACTTGAAACTCGATCGTGCGTTCTCGCTAGACTTGGGCTTAAAGGGAGGGAAAATAGCTCGGAACGTCATGAACGTTGGCGTGCGCACTTGTCTACCAACTGGACATCCAAATCTATTCTCATATTTCAATTCCGAGAAGTTGGTCAAAGTCAAAACGCCACCATGCGTGTTCGCTAGACTTGAGCTTAAAGGGTGTGAAATTATCTCGTAATGTGACGAAAGTTGTTGTGCGCGAATGTCTACAAATCGGACATCCAAATCTATGCTTAATTTTCAATTCCAAGAAGTTGGTGAAATTCGTAACTCGACCGTACGTTTTCGCTATAGTTGGGCTTAAAGGGGGAGAAAATAGCTCAAAACGTAACGAATGTTGGTGTGGATGCTTGTCTACCAAAGGGACATCCAAAACTATTCTAAAATTTCAATTCCGAGAAGCTGGTCAAAGTGGAAACTCGATCGTGCGTTTTCGCTAGACTTGGGCTTAAAGGGTGTGAAATAGCTTGGAACGTCACGAAAGTTGACATGGACGCTCGTCTACCAACAGGACATCCAAATCTATGCTCAATTTTTAATTCCGAGAAGTTGGTCAAATTTGAAAATCGACCTTGCATTTTCGCTAGACTTGAGCTTAAAGGGAGAGAAAATAGCTCGGAATGTCACGAAAGTTTGCGTGCGCATTTGTCTACGAACTGGACAACCAAGTCTATGCTCAATTTTTAATTTCGAGAAGTCGGTCAAAGTCGAAATGCCACCATGAGTTTTCACTATACTTGGGAATAAAGGGCATGAAATTAGCTCGTAACGTCATGAAAGTTGTTGTGCACGCATGTCTACAAATGGGACATCCAAATCTATTCTCAATTTTCAATTCCGAGAAGTTGGTCAAAGATGAAATGCGACCGTGCGTTTTCTCTAGAGTTGGGCTTAAATGGGATGAAAATAGCTCGGAATGTCACGAAAGTTGGTGTGGACGCTTGTCTACCAATGGGACATCCAAAATTATTCTCAAATTTCAATTCCGAGAAGTTGGTCAAACTTGAAGCTCGATCCCTTGGGCTTAAAGGGAGGGAAAATAGATCAGAACATCACGAAAGTTGGTGTGGATGCTTGTCTACCAACGGGACATCCAAATGCATTCTCAAATTTAAATTCAGAGAAGTTGGTCAAAGTTGAAAATCGACCGTGCAATTTCGCTACACTTAGGCTTAAAGGGTGAGAAAATAGCTTGGAACGTCACGAAAGTTGGCGTGCGCATTTGTCTACCAACATGACATCCAAATCTATGTTCAATTTTCAATTCCGAGAAGTTGGTCAAATTCGAAACTCGACCGTGCATTTTCGCTCGACTTGAGCTTAGAGGGTGTGAAATTAGCTCGTAATGTGACGAAAGTTGATGTGCGCGAATGTCTACAAATGGTACATCCAAATCTATGCTCAATTTTCAATTCGGAGAAGTTGGTGAAAGTCATAACTCGACCGTGTGTTTTCGCTATAGTTGGGCTTAAAGGGGGAGAAAATAGCTCGGAACGTCACGAAAGTTCGCGTGGACGCTCGTCTACCAATGTGACATCCAAATCCATTCTCAAATTTAAATTCCAAGAAATTGGTCAAAGTCGAAACGCCACCATGCATTTTCGCTAGACTTGGGCTTAAAGGGAGAGAAAATAGCTCGGAATGTCACAAAAGTTGGCATGCGCATTTGTCTACCAACGGGACAGCCAAGACTATGCTCAATTTTTAATTCTGAGAAGTTGGTCAAATTCGAAAGTCGATCGTGCGTTTTCGCTATACTTGGGTTGAAAGGGGGAGAAAATAGCTCGGAACGTCACGAAAGTTGGTGTGAATTCTTTTCTACCAATGGGACATCAAAAACTATTCCCATATTTCAATTCTGAGAAGTTGGTCAAAGTCGAAACACCACCATGCGATTTCGCTAGACTTGAGCTTAAATGGTGTGAAATTAGCTCGTAATGTGACGAAAGTTGCTGTGCGCGCATGTCTACAAATGGGACATCCAAATCTATTCTCAATTTTCAATTACGAGAAGTTGGTCAAAGATGAAACGCGACCGTGCGTTTTCTCCAGAGTTGGGCTTAATTGGGAAGAAAATAGCTCGGAATGTCACGAAAGTTGGTGTGGACGCTTGTCTACCAATGGGACATTCAAATCTATTCTCAAAATTAAATTCCGAGAAGTTGGTCAAAGATGAAACGCGACCGTGCATTTTGTCTAGAGTTGGGCTTAAATGGGAAGAAAATAGCTCGGAATGTCACGAAAGTTGGTGTGGATGCTTGTCTACCAATGGGACATCCAAATCTATTCTCAAATTTCAATTCGGAGAAGTTGGTCAAAGCCGAAACGACACCATGCGTTTTCTCTAAACTTGAGCTTAAAGGGTGTAAAATTAGCTCGTAACGTCACGAAAGTTGCTGTGCACGCATGTCTACAAATGAGACATTCAAATCTATTCTCAATTTTCAATTCCGAGAAGTAGCTCAAAGTCAAAACACGACCGTGCGTTTTCTCTAGAGTTGGGCTTAAAGGAGAATAAAATAGCTCGGAACGTCACAAAAGTTGGCATGTGCACTTGTCTACCAACGGGACATCCAAATCTATTTTCAAATTTAAACTCCCAAAAGTTGGTCAAAGTCGAAACGCCACCATGCGTTTTCGTTAGACTTGAGCTTAAAGGGTGTGAAATTAGCTCGTAACGTCACGAAAGTTGTTGTGCATGCATGTCTACAAATGGGACATCCAAATCTATTCTCAATTTTCATTTCCGAGAAGTAGGTCAAAGCCGAAACACGATCGTGCGTTTTCTCTAGAGTTGGGCTTAAAGGGGAAGAAAATAGCTCAGAACGTCACGAAAGTTGGTGTGTGCACTTGTCTACCAACGGGACATCCAAATCCATTGCCAAATTTAAATTCCGAGAAGTTGGTCAAAGTTGAAAATCGACCATGCATTTTCGCTAGACCTAGGCTTAAAGGGTGAGAAAATAGCTCGTAATGTCACGAAAGTTGTTGTGCGCCAATGACTACAAATGGGACATCCAAAGCTATGCTCAATTTTCAATTCCAAGAAGTTGGTGAAATTCGTAACTCGGCCGTACGTTTTCGCTATATTTGGGCTTAAAGGGGGAGAAAATAGCTTAGAACGTAACGAATGTTGGTGTGGATGCTTGTCTACCAATGGGACATCCAAAACTATTCTCAAATTTCAATTCCGAGAAGTTGGTCAACGTTGAAACTCGATCGTGCGTTTTCGCTAGACTTGGGCTTAAAGCGTGTGAAAAGAGCTCGGAACGTCACGAAAGTTGGCGTGGACGCTCGTCTACCAATGTGACATCCAAATCTATTCTCAAATTTAAATTCCGAGAAGTTGGTCAAAGTTGAAAATCGACCGTGCATTTTCGCTAGACTTGGGCTTAAAGGGGGACAAAATAGCTCGGAACGTCACGAAAGTTGGTGTGGACGCTTGTCTACCAATGGGACATTTAAATCTATTCTCAAAATTAAATTCCGAGAAGTAGCTCAAAGCCGAAACCCGATCGTGCGTTTTCTCTAGAGTTGGGCTTAAAGGGGAAGAAAATAGCTCGTAACGTCACGAAAGTTGGCATGTGCACTTGTCTACCAACGGGACATCCAAATCCATTTTCAAATTTCAACTCCCAAAAGTTGGTCAAAGTCGAAACGCTACCATGCGTTTTCGTTAGACTTGAGCTTAAAGGGTGTGAAATTAGCTCGTAACGTCACGAAAGTTGTTGTGCGTGCATGTCTACAAATGGGACATCCAAATCTATTCTCAATTTTCATTTACGAGAAGTAGTTCAAAGCCGAAACACGATCGTGCGTTTTCTCTAGAGTTGGGGTTAAAGGGGAAGAAAATAGCTTGGAACGTCATGAAAGTTGGCGTGTGCACTTGTCTACCAACGGGACATCCAAATCCATTCTCAAATTTAAATTCTGAGAAGTTGGTCAAAGTTGAAAATCGACCGTGGATTTTCGATAGACTTAGGCTTAAAGGGTGAGAAAATAGCTCGGAACGTCACGAAAGTTGGCGTGCGCATTTGTCTACCAACGGGACATCCAAATCTAAGCTCAATTTTCAATTCTGAGAATTTGGTCAAATTCGAAACTCGACCGTGCGTTTACGCTAGACTTGGGCTTAAAGGGGGAGCAAATAGCTCGGAATGTCACGAAAGTCGGTGTGGACGCTTGTCTACCAATTGGACATCCAAAACTATTCTCAAATTTCAGTTCCGAGAAGTTGGTCAAAGTTGAAACTCGACCGTGCATTTTCGCTAGACTTGGTCTTAAAGGGTGGGAAAATAGCTCCCAACGTCACAAACGTTGGCGTGCATACTTGTCTACCAACGGGACATCCAAATCTATTCTCATATTTCAATTCCTAGAAGTTGGTCAAAGTCGAAATGCCACCATGCGTTTTCGCTAGACATGAGCTTAAAGGGTGTTAAATTAGCTCGTAATGTGACGAAAGTTGTTGTGCGCGAATGTCTACAAATGGGACATCCAAATCTATGCTCAATTTTCAATTCCAAGAAGTTGGTGAAATTCGTAACTCGACCGTACATTTTCGCTATAGTCGGGCTTAAAGTGGGAGAAAATAGCTCAGATCGTAACGAATGTTGGTGTGGATGCTTCTCTACCAAAGGGACATCAAAAACTATTCTCAAATTTCAATTCCGAGAAGCTGGTCAAAGTTGTAACTCGATCGTGCATTTTCGCTAGACTTAAAGGGTGTGAAATAGCTCGAAACGTCACGAAATTTGGCGTGGACGCTCGTCTACCATCGGGACATACAAATCTATTCTCATATTTCAATTTTGAGAATTTGGTCAAATTCGAAATGCCACCATGCGTTTTCGATAGACTTGAGCTTAAATGGTGTTAAATTAGCTCGTAATGTGACGAAAGTTGTTGTGCGCGAATGTCTACAAATGGGACATCCAAATCTATGCTCAATTTTCAATTCCAAGAAGTTGGTGAAAGTCGTAACTAGACCTTACATTTTCGATACAGTTGGGCTTAAAGGGGTAGAAAATAGCTCGGAACGTAACGAATATTGGTGTGGATGCTTCTCTACCAATGGGACATCCAAAACTATTCTCAAATTTGAATTCCGAGAAGTTGGTCAAAGTTGAAATTCGATCGTGCGTTTTCGCTAGACTTGGGCTTAAAGGGTTTGAAAATAGCTCGAAACATCACGAAAGTCGGTGTGGACGCTTGTCTACCTATGCGAAATCCAAATCCATTCTCAAATTTAAATTTCGAGAAGTTGGTCAAAGTTGAAAATTGACCGTGCATTTTCGCGACACTTAAGCTTAAAGGGTGAGAAAATAGCTCCGAACGTGATGAAAGTTGGCGTGCGCATTTGTCTACCAACGGGACATCGGAATCTATGCTCAATTTTCAATTCCGAGAAGTTGGTCAAATTCGAAACTCGACCGTGCGTTTTCGCTAGACTTGGGCTTAAAGGGGGAGAAAATAGCTCAGAACGTCACGAAAGTTGGTGTGGATGCTTGTCTAGCAACGGGACATCCAAAACTATTCTCAAATTTCAATTCCGAGAAGTTGGTCAAAGTTGAAACTCGATCGTGCTTTTTCGCTAGAGTTGGGCTAGAAGGAGGAGAAAATATCTCGTAATGTCACGAAAGTTGGTGTGGACACTTGTCTACCAATGGTATATCCAAAACTATTCTCAAATTTTAATTCCGAAATGTTTGTCAAGGTTGAAACGCGACCGTGCGTTTTCATCTAGACTTGGGCTTAAAGGGGCAGAAAATAGCTCAGAACGTCATGATAGTTGGCGTGCACGCTTGTCTACCAATGGGACATCCAAATCTATTTTCAAATTTCAATTCCCAGAAGTTGGTCAAAGTCGAAATGCCACCATGGGTTTTCACTATACTTGGGAATAAAGGGCATGAAATTAGCTCGTAACGTCATGAAAGTTGTTGTGCGCGCATGTCTACAAATGGGACATCCAAATCTATTCTCAATTTTCAATTCCGAGAAGTTGGTCAAGGATGAAATGCGACCGTGCGTTTTCTCTAGAGTTGGGCTTAAATGGGATGAAAATAGCTCGGAATGTCACGAAAGTTGGTGTGGGCGCTTGTCTACCAATGGGACATCCAAAACTATTCTCAAATTTCAATTCCGAGAAGTTGGTCAAACTTGAAACTCGATCTTGCGTTTTCGCTAGACTTGGGCTTAAAGGGAGGGAAAATAGCTCGGAACGTCATGAACGTTGGCGTGCGCACTTGTCTACCAACGGGACATCCAAATCTATTCTCATATTTCAATTCCGAGAAGTTGGTCAAAGTCAAAACGCCACCATGCGTGTTCGCTAGACTTGAGCTTAAAGGGTGTGAAATTAGCTCGTAATGTGACGAAAGTTGTTGTGCGCGAATGTCTACAAATCGGACATCCAAATCTATGCTCAATTTTCAATTCCAAGAAGTTGGTGAAATTCGTAACTCGACCGTACGTTTTCTCTATAGTTGGGCTTAAAGGGGGAGAAAATAGCTCAGAACGTAACGAATGTTGGTGTGGATGCTTGTCTACCAAAGGGACATCCAAAACTATTCTCAAATTTCAATTCCGAGAAGCTGGTCAAAGTGGAAACTCGATCGTGCGTTTTCGCTAGACTTGGGCTTAAAGGGTGTGAAATAGCTCGGAACGTCACGAAAGTTGACTTGGACGCTCGTCTACCAACAGGACATCCAAATCTATTCTCATATTTCAATTCCGAGAAGTTGGTCAAAGTCATAACTCGACCGTGCGTTTTCGCTATAATTGGGCTTAAAGGGGGAGAAAATAGCTCGAAACGTCACGAAAGTTGGTGTGGACGCTTGTCTACCAATGCGACATCCAAATCTATTCTCAAATTTAAATTCTGAGAAGTTGGTCAAAGTTGAAAATTGACCGTGCATTTTCGCTAGACTTAAGCTTGAAGGGTGAGAAAATAGCTCGGGACGTCAATTCAAATCTACAAATGGGACATCCAAATCTATGCTCAATTTTCAATTCCAAGAAGTTGGTGAAATTCGTAACTCGACAGTACGTTTTCGCTGTAGTTGGGCTTAAAGGGGGAGAAAATAGCTCGGAACGTAACGAATGTTGGTGTGGATGCTTGTCTACTAAAGGGACATCCAAAACTATTCTCAAATTTCAATTCCAAGAAGTTGGTCAAAGTTGAAACTCGATCGTGCGTTTTCGCTAGACTTGGGCTAAAAGGGTGTGAAATAGCTCGGAACGTCACGAAATTTGGCGTGGACGCTCATCTACCAACGGGACATCCAAATCTATTCTCATATTTCAATTCTGAGAAGTTGGTCAAAGTCGAAATGCCACCATGCGTTTTCGCTAGACTTGAGCTTAAAGGGTGTTAAATTAGCTCGTAATGTGACGAAAGTTGTTGTGCGTGAATGTCTACAAATGGAACATCGAAATCTATTCTCATATTTCAATTCCGAGAAGTTGGTCAAAGTCGAAACGCCACCATGATTTTTCGCTAGACTTGAGCTTAAAGGGTGTGAAATTAGCTCGTAATGTGACGAAAGATGTTGTGCGCGAATGTCTGCAAATGGGACATCCAAATCTATGCTCAATTTTCAATTCCAAGAAGTTGGTGAAAGTCGTAACTCGACCTTACATTTTCGACACAATTGGGCTTAAAGGGGGAGAAAATAGCTCGGAACGTAACGAATGTTGGTGTGGATGCTTGTCTACCAATGGGACATCCAAAACTATTCTCAAATTTCAATTCCGAGAAGTTGGTCAAAGTTGAAACTCGATCGTGCGTTTTCGCTAGACTTGGACTTAAAGGGTGTGAAATTAGCTCGTAATGTCACGAAAGTTGGCGTGCACATTTGTCTACCAACGGGACATCCAAATCTATGCTCAATTTTTAATTCCGAGAAGTTGGTCAAATTTGAAAATCGACCTTGCATTTTCGCTAGACTTGAGCTTAAAGGGAGAGAAAATAGCTCGGAATGTCACGAAAGTTTGCGTGCGCATTTGTCTACGAACGGGACAACCAAGTCTATGCTAAATTTTTAATTTCGAGAAGTCGGTCAAAGTCGAAATGCCACCATGAGTTTTCACTATACTTGTGAATAAAGGGCATGAAATTAGCTCGTAACGTCATGAAAGTTGTTGTGCACGCATGTCTACAAATGGGACATCCAAATCTATTCTCAATTTTCAATTCTGAGAAGTTGGTCAAAGATGAAATGCGACCGTGCGTTTTCTCTAGAGTTGGGCTTAAATGGGATGAAAATAGCTCGGAATGTCACGAAAGTTGGTGTGGACGCTTGTCTACCAATGGGACATCCAAAATTATTCTCAAATTTCAATTCCGAGAAGTTGGTCAAACTTGAAGCTCGATCCCTTGGGCTTAAAGGGAGGGAAAATAGCTCAGAACGTCACGAAAGTTGGTGTGGATGCTTGTCTACCAACGCGACATCCAAATCTATTCTCATATTTCAATTCCATGAAGTTGGTCAAAGTCAAAATGCCACCATGCGTGTTCGGTGAAAGTCGTAACTCGACTGTACGTTTTCACTACAGTTGGGCTTAAAGGGGCAGAAAATAGCTCGGAACGTAACGAATGTTGGTGTGGATGCTTGTCTACCAATGGGACATCCAAAACTATTCTCAAATTGCAATTCCGAGAAGTTGGTCAAAGTTGAAACCCGATGGTGCGTTTTCGCTAGACTTGGGCATAAAGGATGTGAAAATAGCTCGGAACGTCACGAAAGTTGGCGTGGACGCTCATCTACCAATGTGACATCCAAATGCATTCTCAAATTTAAATTCAGAGAAGTTGGTCAAAGTTGAAAATCGACCGTGCATTTTCGCTACACTTAGGCTTAAAGGGTGAGAAAATAGCTTGGAACGTCACGAAAGTTGGCGTGCGCATTTGTCTACCAACATGACATCCAAATCTCTGTTCAATTTTCAATTCCGAGAAGTTGGTCAAATTCGAAACTCGACCGTGCGGTTTCGCTCGACTTGAGCTTAGAGGGTGTGAAATTAGCTCGTAATGTGACGAAAGTTGATGTGCGCGAATGTCTACAAATGGTACATCCAAATCTATGCTCAATTTTCAATTCGGAGAAGTTGGTGAAAGTCATAACTCGACCGTGCGTTTTCGCTATAGTTGGGCTTAAAGGGGGAGAAAATAGCTCGGAACGTCACGAACGTTGGCGTGGACGCTCGTCTACCAATGTGACATCCAAATCTATTCTCAAATTTAAATTCCAAGAAATTGGTCAAAGTCGAAACGCCACCATGCATTTTCGCTAGACTTGGGCTTAAAGGGAGAGAAAATAGCTCGGAATGTCACAAAAGTTGGCATGCGCATTTGTCTACCAACGGGACAGCCAAGACTATGCTCAATTTTTAATTCTGAGAAGTTGGTCAAATTCGAAAGTCGATCGTGCGTTTTCGCTAGACTTGGGTTTAAAGGGGGAGAAAATAGCTCGGAACGTCACGAAAGTTGGTGTGAATGCTTTTCTACCAATGGGACATCAAAAACTATTCCCATATTTCAATTCCGAGAAGTTGGTAAAAGTCGAAACACCACCATGCGGTTTCGCTAGACTTGAGCTTAAATGGTGTGAAATTAGCTCGTAATGTGACGAAAGTTGCTGTGCGCGCATGTCTACAAATGGGACATCCAAATCTATTCTCAATTTTCAATTACGAGAAGTTGGTCAAAGATGAAACGCGACCGTGCGTTTTATCCAGAGTTGGGCTTAATTGGGAAGAAAATAGCCCGGAATGTCACAAAAGTTGGTGTGGACGCTTGTCTACCAATGGGACATTCAAATCTATTCTCAAAATTAAATTCCGAGAAGTTGGTCAAAGATGAAACGCGACCGTGCATTTTGTCTAGAGTTGGGCTTAAATGGGAAGAAAATAGCTGGGAATGTCACGAAAGTTGGTGTGGACGCTTGTCTACCAATGGGACATCAAAATCTATTCTCAAATTTCAATTCGGAGAAGTTGGTCAAAGCCGAAACGACACCATGCGTTTTCGCTAAACTTGAGCTTAAAGGGTGTAAAATTAGCTCGTAACGTCACGAAAGTTGCTGTGCACGCATGTCTACAAATGAGACATTCAAATCTATTCTCAATTTTCAATTCCGAGAAGTAGCTCAAAGTCGAAACACGACCGTGCGTTTTCTCTAGAGTTGGGCTTAAAGGAGAATAAAATAGCTCGGAACGTCACGAAAATTGGCATGTGCACTTGTCTACCAACGGGACATCCAAATCTATTTTCAAATTTAAACTCCCAAAAGTTGGTCAAAGTCGAAACGCCACCATGCGTTTTCGTTAGACTTGAGCTTAAAGGGTGTGAAATTAGCTCGTAACGTCACGAAAGTTGTTGTGCATGCATGTCTACAAATGGGACATCCAAATCTATTCTCAATTTTCATTTCCGAGAAGTAGGTCAAAGCCGAAACACGATCGTGCGTTTTCTCTAGAGTTGGGCTTAAAGGGGAAGAAAATAGCTCAGAACGTCACGAAAGTTGGTGTGTGCACTTGTCTACCAACGGGACATCCAAATCCATTGCCAAATTTAAATTCCGAGAAGTTGGTCAAAGTTGAAAATCGACCATGCATTTTCACTAGACCTAGGCTTAAAGGGTGAGAAAATAGCTCGTAATGTCACGAAAGTTGTTGTGCGCCAATGACTACAAATGGGACATCCAAATCTATGCTCAATTTTCAATTACAAGAAGTTGGTGAAATTCGTAACTCGGCCGTACGTTTTCGCTATAGTTGGGCTTAAAGGGGGAGAAAATAGCTTAGAAAGTAACGAATGTTGGTGTGGATGCTTGTCTACCAATGGGACATCCAAAACTATTCTCAAATTTCAATTCCGAGAAGTTGGTCAACGTTGAAACTCGATCGTGCGTTTTCGCTAGACTTGGGCTTAAAGCATGTGAAAAGAGCTCGGAACGTCACGAAAGTTGGCGTGGACGCTCGTCTACCAATGTGACATCCAAATCTATTCTCAAATTTAAATTCCGAGAAGTTGGTCAAAGTTGAAAATCGACCGTGCATTTTCGCTAGACTTGGGCTTAAAGGGGGACAAAATAGCTCGGAACGTCACGAAAGTTGGTGTGGACGCTTGTCTACCAATGGGACATTTAAATCTATTCTCAAAATTAAATTCCGAGAAGTAGCTCAAAGCCGAAACCCGATCGCGTGTTTTCTCTAGAGTTGGGCTTAAAGGGGAAGAAAATAGCTCGTAACGTCACGAAAGTTGGCATGTGCACTTGTCTACCAACGGGACATCCAAATCTATTTTCAAATTTCAACTCCCAAAAGTTGGTCAAAGTCGAAACGCTACCATGCGTTTTCGTTAGACTTGAGCTTAAAGGGTGTGAAATTAGCTCGTAACGTCACGAAAGTTGTTGTGCGTGCATGTCTACAAATGGGACATCCAAATCTATTCTCAATTTTCATTTACGAGAAGTAGGTCAAAGCCGAAACACGATCGTGCGTTTTCTCTAGAGTTGGGGTTAAAGGGGAAGAAAATAGCTTGGAACGTCATGAAAGTTGGCGTGTGCACTTGTCTACCAACGGGACATCCAAATCCATTCTCAAATTTAAATTCCGAGAAGTTGGTCAAAGTTGAAAATCGACCGTTGATTTTCGATAGACTTAGGCTTAAAGGGTGAGAAAATAGCTCGGAACGTCACGAAAGGTTGCGTGCGCATTTGTCTACCAATGGGACATCCAAATCTAAGCTCAATTTTCAATTCCGAGAATTTGGTCAAATTCGAAACTCGACCGTGCGTTTACGCTAGACTTGGGCTTAAAGGGGGAGCAAATAGCTCAGAATGTCACGAAAGTCGGTGTGGACGCTTGTCTACCAATTGGACATCCAAAACTATTCTCAAATTTCAGTTCCGAGAAGTTGGTCAAAGTTGAAACTCGACTGTGCATTTTCGCTAGACTTGGTCTTACAGGGTGGGAAAATAGCTCGCAACGTCACAAAAGTTGGCGTGCACACTTGTCTACCAACGGAACATCCAAATCTATTCTCATATTTCAATTCCTAGAAGTTGGTCAAAGTCGAAATGCCACCATGCGTTTTCACTAGACATGAGCTTAAAGGGTGTTAAATTAGCTCGTAATGTGACGAAAGTTGTTGTGCGCGAATGTCTACAAATGGGACATCCAAATCTATGCTCAATTTTCAATTCCAAGAAGTTCGTGAAATTCGTAACTCGACCGTACATTTTCGCTATAGTCGGGCTTAAAGTGGGAGAAAATAGCTCAGATCGCAACGAATGTTGGTGTGGATGCTTGTCTACCAAAGGGACATCAAAAACTATTCTCAAATTTCAATTCCGAGAAGCTGGTCAAAGTTGTAACTCGATCGTGCGTTTTCGCTAGACTTAAAGGGTGTGAAATAGCTCGAAACGTCACGAAATTTGGCGTGGACGCTCGTCTACCATCGGGACATACAAATCTATTCTCATATTTCAATTTCTAGAAGTTGGCCAAATTCGAAATGCCACCATGCGTTTTCGATAGACTTGAGCTTAAATGGTGTTAAATTAGCTCGTAATGTGACGAAAGTTGTTGTGCGCGAATGTCTACAAATGGGACATCCAAATCTATGCTCAATTTTCAATTCCAAGAAGTTGGTGAAAGTCGTAACTCGACCTTACATTTTCACTACAGTTGGGCTTCAAGGGGGAGAAAATAGCTCAAAACGTAACGAATGTTGGTGTGGATGCTTGTCTACCAATGGGACATCCAAAACTATTCTCAAATTTCAATTCAGAGAAGTTGGTCAAAGTTGAAACTCGATCGTGCGTTTTCGCTAGACTTGGGCTTAAAGGGGGAGAAAATAGCTCGGAACGTCACGAAAGTATTTGTGGACGCTTGTCTACCAATGGGACATCCAAAACTATCTCAAAATTCAATTCCGAGAAGTTGGTCAAAGTTGAAAATCGACTGTGCATTTTCGGTACACTTAGGCTTAAAGGGTGAGAAAATAGCTCGGAACGTCACGAAAGTTGGCGTGCGCATTTTTCTACCAATGGGACATCCAAATCTATGCTCAATTTTAAATTCCGAGAAGTTGGTCAAAGCCGAAACGCCACCATGCGTTTTCGCTAAACTTGAGCTTAAAGGGTGTAAAATTAGCTCGTAACGTCATGAAAGTTGCTGTGCGCGCATGTCTACAAATGGGACATCCAAATCTATTCTCAATTTTCAATTCCGAGAAGCTGGTCAAAGATGAAATGCGACCGTGCGTTTTGTCTAGAGTTGGGCTTAAATGGGATGAAAATAGCTCGGAATGTCACAAAATTTGGTGTGAATGCTTGTCTACCAATGGGACATCCAAATCTATTCTCAAATTTGAATTCCGAGAAGTTGGTCAAAGTTGAAAATTGACGGTGCGTTTTCGCTAGACTTGGGCTTAAAGGGCGAGAAAATAGCTTGGAAAGTCACGAAAGTTGGCGTTCGCACTTGTCCACCAATGGGACATCCAAATCTATTCTCAAATTTCAATTCCAAGAAGTTGGTCAAAGCCGAAACGCCACCATGCGTTTTCGCTAAACTTGAGCTTAAAGGGTGTAAAATTAGCTCGTAACGTCACGAAAGTTGCTGTGCACGCATGTCTACAAATGGGACATCCAAACCTATTCTAAATTTTCAATTCCGAGAAGTAGCTCAAAGCCGAAACACAACCGTGCGTTTTCTCTAGAGTTGGGCTTAAAGGGGAATAAAATAGCTTGGAACGTCACGAAAGTTGGCATGTGGAGTTGTCTACCAACGGGACATCCAAATCTATTTTCTAATTTGAACTCCCAAAAGTTGGTCAAAGTCGAAACGCCACCATGCGTTTTCGTTAGACTTGAGCTTAAAGGGTGTGAAATTAGCTCGTAACGTCACGAAAGTTGTTGTGCGTGCATGTCTACAAATGGGACATCCAAATGTATTCTAAATTTTCATTTACGAGAAGTAGGTCAAAGCCAAAACACGATTGTGCGTTTTGTCTAGTGTTGGGCTTAAAGGGGAAGAAAATAGCTCGGAACATCACGAAAGTTTGTGTGTGCACCTGTCTACCAACGGGACATCCAAATCCATTCTCAAATTTAAATTCCGAGAAGTTGGTCAAAGTTGAAAATCGACCGTGCATTTTCGCTAGACCTAGGCTTAAAGGGTGAGAAAATAGCTCGGAATGTCACGAAAGTTGGCGTGCGCATTTTTCTACCAACGGGACATCCAAATCTACGCTCAATTTTTAATTCCGAGAAGTTGGTCAAATTCAAAACTCGACCGTTCGTTTTCGCTAGACTTAGACTTAAAGGGTGAGAAAATAGCTCGAAACGTCACGAAAGTTGGCGTGCGCATTTTTGTATCAACGGGAAATCCAAATCTATGCTCAATTTTCAATTCCGAGAAGTTGGTCAAATTCGAAACTCGACCGTGTGTTTTCGCTAGACTTGGGCTTAAAGGGGGACAAAATAGCACGGAATGTCACAAAAGTTGGCGTGGACGCTCATCTACCAATGTGACATCCAAATCTATTCTAAAATTTAAATTCCGAGAAGTTGGTCAAAGTTGAAAATCGATTGTGCATTTTCGCTAGACTTAGGCTTAAAGGGTGAGAAAATAGCTCGGAATATCACGAAAGTTGGCGTGTGCATTTGTCTACCAATAGGACATCCAAATCTATGCTCAATTTTTAATTCCAAGAAGTTGGTCAAATTCGAAACTCGACCGTGCCTTTTCGCTAGACTTGGGCTTAAAGGGGGAGAAAATAGCACGGAACGTCACGAAAGTTGGTGTGGACGCTTGTCTACCAATGGGACATCCAAAACTATTCTCAAATTTCAATTCCGAGAAGTTGGTCAAAGTTGCTGTGCGCGCATGTCTATCGTGCATTTTCGCTAGACTTGGGCTTAAAGGGTGTGAAATTAGCTCGTAATGTCACGAAAGTTGCTGTGCGCGCATGTCTACAAATGGGACATCCAAATCTATTCTCAATTTTCAATTACGAGAAGTTAGTCAAAGATGAAACGCGACCGTGCGTTTTCTCCAGAGTTGGGATTAAATGGGAAGAAAATAGCTCGGAATGTCACGAACGTTGGTGTGGATGCTTGTCTACCAATGGGACATTCAAATCTATTCTCAAAATTAAATTTCGAGAAGTTGGTCAAAGATGAAACGCGACCGTGCGTTTTCTCTAGAGTTTGGCTTAAATGGGAAGAAAATAGCTCGGAATGTCACGAAACTTGGTGTGGACCCTTGTCTACCAATGGGACATCCAAATCTATTCTCAAATTTCAATTCTGAGAAGTTGGTCAAAGTCGAAACGCCACCATGCATTTTCGCTAGACTTGAGGTTAAAGGGTGTGAAATTAGCTCATAACATCACGAAAGTTGTTGTGCACGCTGTCTACAAATGGGACATCCAAATCTATGCTCAATTTTGAATTTCGAGAAGTTGGTGAAAGTCGAAACTCGACCGGACGTTTTCGCTAGAGTTGGGCTAGAAGGAGGAGAAAATATCTCGGAATGTCACGAAAGTTGGTGTGGACACTTGTCTACCAATGGTATATCCAAAACTATCCTCAAATTTTAATTCCAAAATGTTTGTCAAGGTTGAAACTCGACCATGCGTTTTCATCTAGACTTGGGCTTAAAGGGGCAGAAAATAGCTCGGAACGTCACGAAAGTTGGCTTGCACGCTTGTCTACCAATGGGACATCCAAATCTATTTTCAAATTTCAATTCCCAGAAGTTGGTCAAAGTCAAAATGCCACCATGGGTTTTCACTATACTTGGGAATAAAGAGCATGAAATTAGCACGTAACGTCATGAAAGTTGTTGTGCGCGCATGTCTACAAATAGGACATCCAAATCTATTCTCAATTTTCAATTCCGAGAAGTTGGTCAAAGATGAAATGTGACCGTGCGTTTTCTCTAGAGTTGGGCTTAAATGGGATGAAAATAGCTCGGAATGTCATGAAAGTTTGTGTGGACGCTTTTCTACCAATGGGACATCCAAATCTATTCTCAAATTTAAATTCCGAGAAGTTGGTCAAAGTTTAAAATTGACGGTGTTTTTTCGCTAGACTTGGGCTTAAAGGGTGAGAAAATAGCTTGGAATGTCACGAAAGTTGGTGTGTGCACTTGTCTACCAATGGGACATCCAAATCTATTCTCAAATTTCAATTCCAAGAAGTTGGTCAAAGCCGAAACACCAGCATGCGTTTTCGCTAAACTTGAGCTTAAAGGGTGTAAAATTAGCTTGTAACGTCACGAAAGTTGCTATGCACGCATGTCTACAAATGGGACATACAAATCTATTCTCAATTTTCAATTCCGAGAAGTAGCTCAAAGCGGAAACACGATCGTGCGTTTTCTCTAGAGTTGGGCTTAAAGGGGAAGAAAATAGCTCGGAACGTCACGAAAGTTGGCATGTGAACTTGTCTACCAACGGGACATCCAAATCCATTTTCAAATTTCAACTCCCAAAAGTTGGTCAAAGTCGAAATGCCACCATGCATTTTCGTTAGAATTGAGCTTAAAGGGTGTGAAATTAGCTCGTAAAGTCACGAAAGTTGTTGTGCGTGCATGTCTACAAATGGGACATCCAAATCTATTCTCAATTTTCATTTATGAGAAGTAGGTCAAAGCCGAAACACGATTGTGCGTTTTCTCTAGAGTTGGGCTTAAAGGGGAAGAAAATAGCTCGGAACATCACGAAAGTTGGCGTGTGCACTTGTCTACCAACGGGACATCCAAATCCATTCTCAAATTTAAATTCCGAGAAGTTGGTCAAAGTTTAAAATCGACCGTGCATTTTCGATAGACTTAGGCTTAAAGGGTGAGAAAATAGCTCGAAACGTCACGAACGTTGGCGTGCGCATTTGTCTACCAACGGGACATCCAAATCTATGCTCAATTTTCAATTCCGAGAAGATGGTCAAATTCGAAACTCGACTGTGCGTTTTCACTAGGCTTGGGCTTAAAGGGGGAGAATATAGCTCGAAACGTCACGAAAGTTGGTGTGGATGCTTGTCTACCAATGGGATATCCAAAACTATTCTCAAATTTCAATTCCAAAAAGTTGGTCAAAGTTGAAACTCGATCGTGCATTTTCGCTAGACTTGGGCTTAAAGGGTGTGAAATTAGCTCGTAATGTCACGAAAGTTGCTGTGCGTGCATGTCTACAAATGGGACATCCAAATCTATTCTCAATTTTCAATTCCGAGAAGTTGGTCAAAGTTGAAAATTGAGCGTGCATTTTCGCTAGACTTAAGCTTGAAGGGTGAGAAAATAGCTCGGGACATCAATTCAAATCTACAAATGGGACATCCAAATCTATGCTCAATTTTCAATTCCAAGAAGTTGGTGAAATTCGTAACTCGACCGTACGTTTTCGCTATAGTTTGTCTTAAAGGGGGAGAAAATAGCTCGGAACGTAACGAATATTGGTGTGGATGCTTGTCTACCAAAGGGACATCCAAAACTATTCTCAAATTTTAATTCCGAGAAGTTGGTCAAAGTTGAATCTCGATCGTGCGTTTTCGCAAGACTTGGGCTTAAAGGGTGTGAAATAGCTCGGAACGTCACGAAAGTTGGCGTGGACGCTCGTCTACCAACGGGACATCCAAATCTATTCTCATGTTTCAATTCCGAGAAGTTGGTCAAAGTCGAAATGCCACCATGCGTTTGTGCTAGACTTGAGCTTAAAGGGTGTTAAATTAGCTCGTAATGTGATGAAAGTTGTTGTGCGCGAATGTCTACAAATGGGACATCCAAATCTATGCTCAATTTTCAATTCCGAGAAGTTGGTGAAAGTCGTAACTCGACCTTACATTTTCACTACAGATGGGCATAAGGGGGAGAAAATAGCTCGGAACGTAACGAATGTTGGTGTGGATGCTTGTCTACCAATGGGACATCCAAAACTATTCTCAAATTTCAATTCCGAGAAGTTGGTCAAAGTTGAAACTCGATCGTGCGTTTTCGCTAGACTTGCCCTTAAAGGGTGTGATAATAGCTCGAAACGTCACGAAACTTGGCGTGGATGCTCGTCTACCAATGTGACATCCAAATCCATTCTCAAATTTAAATTTAGAGAAGTTGGTCAAAGTTGAAAATCGACCGTGCATTTTCGCTACACTTAGGCTTAAAGGGTGAGAAAATAGCTCCGAACGTGACGAAAGTTGGCGTGCGCATTTGTCTTCCAACGAGACATCCAAATCTATGCTCAATTTTCAATTCCCAGAAGTTGGTCAAATTCGAAACTCGACCGTGTGTTTTCGCTAGAGTTGGGCTTAAAGGGGGAGAAAATAGCTCAGAGCGTCACGAAAGTTGTTGTGGCCAATTTTCTACCAATGGGACATCCAAATCTATTCTCAAATTTCAATACCGAGAAGTTGGTCAAAGTTGAAAATTGACCCTGCATTTTCGCTAGTTTTGGGCTTAAAGGGAGAGAAAATAGCTCGGAATGTCATGAAAGTTGGCGTGTGCATTTGTCTACCAACAGGACATCCAAATCTATGCTCAATTTTTAATTCCGAGAAGTTGGTCAAATTCGAAACTCGACCGTGCGTTTTCGCTAGACTTAGGCCTAAAGGGTGAGAGAATAGCTCGGAACGTCACGAAAGTTGGCGTGCGTATTTGTCTACAAATGGGACATCCAAATCTATTCTCAATTTTTAAATACGAGAAGTTGGTCAAAGATGAAACGCGACCGTGCGTTTTCTCCAGAGTTGGGCTTAAATGGGAAGAAAATAGCTCGGAATGTCCCGAAAGTTGGTGTGGACACTTGTCTACCAATGGGACATTCAAATCTATTCTCAAAATTAAATTCCGAGAAGTTGGTCGAAGATGAAACGCGAACGTGCGTTTTCTCTAGAGTTGGGCTTAAATGGGAAGATAATAGGTCGGAATGTCACGAAAGTTGGTGTGGACGCTTGTCTACCAATGGGACACCCAAATCTATTCTCACATTTCAATTCGGAGAAGTTGGTCAAAGTCGAAATGCCACCATGCATTTTCGCTAGACTTGAGCTTAAAGGGTGTGAAATTAGCTCGTAACATCACGAAAGTTGCTATGCACGCATGTCTACAAATGGGACATCCAAATCTATGCTCAATTTTGAATTCCGAGAAGTTGGTGAAAGTCGAAACTCGACCGTACGTTTTCGCTAGAGTTGGGCTAGAAGGAGGAGAAAATATCTCGGAATGTCACGAAAGTTGGTGTGGACACTAGTCTACCAATGGTATATCCAAAACTATTCTCAAATTTTAATTCCGAAATGTTTGTCAAGGTTGAAACTCGACCGTGCGTTTTCATCTAGACTTGGGCTTAAAGGGGCAGAAAATAGCTCGGAACGTCATGAAAGTTGGCGTGCACGCTTGTCTACCAATGGGACATCCAAATCTATTTTCAAATTTCAATTCCCAGAAGTTGGTCAAAGTCGAAATGCCACCATGGGTTTCCACTATACTTGGGAATAAAGGGCATGAAATTAGCTCCTAACGTCATGAAAGTTGGTGTGCGCGCATGTCTACAAATGGGACATCCAAATCTATTCTCAATTTTAAATTCCGAGAAGTTGGTCAAAGATGAAATGCGACCGTGCGTTTTCTCTAGAGTTGGGCTTAAATGGGATGAAAATAGCGCGGAATGTCATGAAAGTTGGTGTGGACGCTTGTCTACCAATGGGACAACCAAATCTATTCTCAAATTTAAATTCCGAGAAGTTGGTCAAAGTTTAAAATTGATGGTGCGTTTTCGCTAGACTTGGGCTTAAACGGCGAGAAAATAGCTTGGAACGTCATGAAAGTTGGCGTGCGCACTTGTCTACCAACGGGACATCCAAATCTATTCTCATATTTCAATTCCGAGAAGTTGGTCAAAGTCGAAATGCCACCATGCGTTTTCGCTAGACTTGAGCTTAAAGGGTGTTAAATTAGCTTGTAATGTGACGAAAGTTGTTGTGCGCGAATGTCTACAAATGGGACATCCAAATCTATGCTCAATTTTCAATTCCAAGAAGTTGGTGAAATTCGTAACTCGACCGTACGTTTTCCCTATAGTTGGGCTTAAAGGGGGAGAAAATAGCTCGGAACGTAACGAATGTTCGTGCGGATGCTTGTCTACCAAAGGGACATCCAAAACTATTCTCAAATTTCAATTCCGTGAAGTTGGTCAAAGTTGAAACACGATCGTGCGTTTTCGCTAGACTTGGGCTTAAAGGGTGTGAAATAGCTCGGAACGTCACGAAAGTTGTCGTGGACGCTCGTCTACCAACGGGACATCCAAATCTATTCTCAAATTTCAATTCCAAGAAGTTGGTCAAAGCCGAAACGCCACCATGTGTTTTCGCTAAACTTGAGCTTAAAGGGTGTAAAATTAGCTCATAACGTCACGAAAGTTGCTGTGCACGCATGTCTACAAATGGGACATACAATTCTATTCTCAATTTTCAATTCCGAGAAGTAGCTCAAAGCCGAAACACGATTGTGCGTTTTCTGTAGAGTTGGGCTTAAAGGGGACGAAAATAGCTCGAAACGTCACGAAAGTTGGCGTGTGCACTTATCTACCAACGGGACATCCAAATCCATTCTCAAATTTAAATTCCGAGAAGTTGGTCAAAGTTGAAAATCGACCGTGCATTTTCGATAGACTTAGGCTTAAAGGGTGAGAAAATAGCTCGGAACGTCACGAAAGTTGGCGTGCGCATTTGTCTACCAACGGGACATCCAAATCTATGCTCAATTTTCAATTCTGAGAAGTTGGTCAAATTCAAAACTCGACCGTGTGTTCTCGCTAGACTTGGGCTTAAAGGGGGAGAAAATAGCTCGGAACATCACGAAAGTTGGTGTGGACGCTTGTCTACCAATTGGACATCCAAAACTATTCTCAAATTTCAGTTCCGAGAAGTTGGTCAAAGATGAAACTCGACCGTGTATTTTCGCTAGACTTGGTCTTAAAGGGTGGGAAAATAGCTTGGAACGTCACAAAAGTTGGCGTGCACACTTGTCTACCAACGGAACATCCAAATCTACTCTCATATTTCAATTCCGAGAAGTTGGTCAAAGTCGAAATGCCACCATGCGTTTTCGCTAGACTTGAGCTTAAAGGGTGTTAAATTAGCTCGTAATGTGACGAAAGTTGTTGTGCGCGAATGTCTACAAATGGGACATCCAAATCTATGCTCAATTCCAAGAAGTTGGTGAAATTCGTAACTCGACCGTACGTTTTCGCTATAGTTGGGCTTAAAGGGGGAGAAAATAGCTCGGAACGTAACGAATGTTGGTGTGGATGCTTGTCTACCAAAGGGACATCCAAAACTATTCTCAAATTTCAATTCCGAGAAGTTGGTCAAAGTTGAAACTCGATCGTGCGTTTTCGGTAGACTTGGGCTTAAAGGGTGTGAAATAGCTCGAAACGTCATGAAAGTTGGCGTGGACGCTCGTCTACCAACTCATATTTCAATTCCGATAAGTTGGTCAAAGTCGAAATGCCACCATGCGTTTTCGCTAGACTTGAGCTTAAAGGGTGTGCAATTAGCTCGGTACGTCACGAAAGTTGGCGTGGATGCTTGTCTACCAATGCGACATCCAAATCTATTCTCAAATTCAAATTCCGAGAAGTTGGTCAAAGTTGAAAATTGACCGTGCATTTTCGCTAGACTTAAGCTTAAAGGGTGAGAAGATAGATCGGGACGTCAATTCAAATCTACAAATGGGACATCCAAATCTATGCTCAATTTTCAATTCCAAGAAGTTGGTGAAATTCGTAACTCGACCGTACGTTTTCGCTATAGTTGGGCTTAAAGGGGTAGAAAATAGCTCGGAACGTAACGAATGTTGGTGAGGATGCTTGTCTACGAAAGGGACATCCAAAACTATTCTCAAATTTCAATTCCGAGAAGTTGGTCAGAGTTGAAACTCGATCGTGCGTTTTCGCTACACTTGGGCTTAAAGGGTGTGAAATAGCTCGGAATGTCACGAAAGTTGGCATGGACGCTCGTCTACCAATGTGACATCCAAATCTATTCTCAAATTTAAATTCCGAGAAGTTGGTCAAAGTTGAAAATCGACCCTGCATTTTCGTTAGACTTGGGCTTAAAGGGAGAGAAAATAGCTCGGAATGTCACGAAAGTTGGAGTGCGCATTTTGCTACCAACGGGACAGCCAAGTCTATGCTCAATTTTTAATTCCGAGAAGTTGGTCAAATTCGAAACTCGACCGTGCGTTTTCGCTAGACTTGGGTTTAAAGGGGGAGAAAATAGCTCGGAACGTCACGAAAGTTGGTGTGAACGCTTTTCTACCAATGGGACATCCAAAACTATTCCCATATTTCAATTCCGAGAAGTTGGTCAAAGTCGAAACCCCACCATGCGTTTTTGCTAGACTTGAGCTTAAAGGGTGTGAAATTAGCTCGTAATGTGACGAAAGTTGTTGTGCGCGAATGTCTGCAAATGGGACATCCAAATCTATGCTCAATTTTCAATTCCGAGAAGTTGGTGAAAGTCGTAACTCGACCTTACATTTTCGATACAGTTGGGCTTAAAGGGGGAGAAAATTGCTCGGAACGTAATGAATGTTGGTGTGGATGCTTGTCTACCAATGGGACATCCAAAACTATTCTCAAATTTCAATTCCGAGAAGTTGGTCAAAGTTGAAACTCGATCGTGAGTTTTCGCTAGACTTGGCCTTAAAGGGTGTGAAAATAGCTCAAAACGTCACGAAAGTTGGCGTGGACGCTCGTCTACCAATGTGACAACCAAATCCATTCTCAAATTTAAATTTCGAGAAGTTGGTCAAAGTTGAAAATCGACTGTGCATTTTCGCTACACTTAGGTTTAAAGGGTGAGAAAATAGCTTTGAACGTGACGAACGTTGGCATGCGCATTTTTCTACCAACGGGACATCCAAATCTATGCTCAATTTTCAATTCCTAGAAGTTGGTCAAATTCGAAACTTGACTTTTTGTTTTGCTAGACTTGGGCTTAAAGGGGGAGAAAATAGCTCGGAGCGTCACGAAAGTTGTTGTGAACAATTGTCTACCAATGGGACATCCAAAACTATCTCAAATTTCAATTCCGAGAAATTGGTCAAAGTTGAAACTCGATCGTGCGTTTTCGCTAGTCTTGGGCTTAAAGGGTGTGAAATTAGCTCATAACGTCACGAAAGTTGGCATGGACGCTTGTCTACCAATGCGACATCCAAATCTATTCTCAAATTTAAATTACGAGAAGTTGGTCAAAGTTTAAAATTGATTGTGCATTTTCGCTAAACATAAGCTTAAAGGGTGAGAAAATAGCTCGGGACGTCACGAAAGTTGGCGTGCGCATTTGTCTACCAACGGGACATCCAAATTTATGCTCAATTTTCAATTCCGAGAAATTGGTTAAATTCGAAACTCGACCATGCGTTTTCGCTAGACTTGGGCTTAAAGGGGGAGAAAATAGCTCGGAACGTCACGAAAGTTGGTGTGGACGCTTGTCTACCAATGGGACATCCAAAACTATTCTCAAATTTCAATTCCGAGAAGTTGGTCAAAGTTGAAAATTGACCGTGCATTTTCACTAGACTTAAGCTTAAAGGGTGAGAAGATAGATCGGGACGTCAATTCAAATCTACAAATGGGACATCCAAATCTATGCTCAATTTTCAATTCCAAGAAGTTGGTGAAATTCGTAACTCGACCGTACGTTTTCGCTATAGTTGGGCTTAAAGGGGGAGAAAATAGCTCGGAACGTAACGAATGTTGGTGAGGATGCTTGTCTACCAAAGGGACATCCAAAACTATTCTCAAATTTCAATTCCGTGAAGTTGGTCAAAGTTGAAACTCGATCGTCGCGTTTTCGCTAGACTTGGGCTTAAAGGGTGTGAAATAGCTCGGAACGTCACGAAAGTTGGCGTGGACGCTCGTCTACCCACGGGACATCCATATCTATTCTCATATTTCAATTCCGAGAAGTTGGTCAAAGTCGAAATGTCACCATGCATTTTCACTAGACTTGAGCTTAAAGGGTGTTAAATTAGCTCGTAATGTGACGAAAGTTGTTGTGCGCGAATGTCTGCAAATGGGACATCCAAATCTATGATCAATTTTCAATTCCGAGAATTTGGTGAAAGTCGTAACTCGACCTTACATTTTCGATACAGTTGGGCTTAAAGGGGGAGAAAATAGCTCGGAACGTAATTAATGTTGGTGTGGATGCTTGTCTACCAATGGCACATCCAAAACTATTCTCAAATTTCAATTCCGAGAAGTTGGTCAAAGTTGAAACTCGATCGTGCGTTTTCGCTAGAATTGGCCTTAAAGGGTGTGAAAATAGCTCGGAACGTCACGAAAGTTGGCGTGGACGCTCGTCTACCAATGTGACATCCAAATCCATTCTCAAATTTAAATTTCGAGAAGTTGGTCAAGGTTGAAAATTGACCGTGCATTTTTCGCTACACTTAAGCTTAAAGGGTGAGAAAATATCTCAGGACGTCATGAAAGTTGGCGTGCGCATTTGTCTACCAACGGGACATCCAAATCTATGCTCAATTTTCAATTCCGAGAAGTTGGTCAAATTCGAAACTCGGCCGTGGGTTTTCGCTAGACCTGGGCTTAAAGGGGGAGAAAATAGCTCGGAATGTCACGAAAGTTGGTGTGGATGCTTCTCTACCAATGGGACATCCAAAACTATTCTCAAATTTCAATTCCGAGAAGTTGGTCAAAGTCGAAACGCCACCATGCGTTTTCGCTACACTTAGGCTTAAAGGCTGAGAAAATAGCTCCGAACGTGATGAAAGTTGGCGTGCGCATTTGTCTACCAACAGGACATCCAAATCTATGCTCAATTTTCAATTCCCAAATGTTGGTCAAATTCGAAACTCGACCGTGTGTTTTCGCTAGACTTGGGCTTAAAGGGGGAGAAAATAGCTCGGAGCGTCACGAAAGTTGTTGTGGACAATTGTCTACCAATGGGACATCCAAAACTATCTCAAATTTCAATTCCGAGAAGTTGGTCAAAGTTGAAACTCGATCGTGCGTTTTCGCAAGACTTGGGATTAAAGGGTGTGAAATTAGCTCGGAACGTCACGAAAGTTGGCGTGGACGTTTGTCTACCAATGCGACATCCAAATCTATTCTCAAATTTAAATTTTGAGAAGTTGGTCGAAGTTGAAAATTGAACGTGCATTTTCGCTAGACTTAAGCTTAAAGGGTGAGAAAATATCTCGGGACGTCATGAAAGTTGGCGTGCGCATTTGTCTACCAACGGGACATCCAAATCTATTCTCAATTTTCAATTACGAGAAGTTGGTCAATGATGAAACGCGACTGTGCGTTTTCTCCAGAGTTGTGCTTAAATGGGAAGAAAATAGCTCGGAATGCCAGGAAAGTTTGTGTGGACGCTTGTCTACCAATGGGACATTCAAATCTATTCTAAAAATTAAATTCCGAGAAGTTGGTCAAAGATGAAACGCGACCGTGCGTTTTCTCTAGAGTTGGGCTTGTTAAAATTCAATATGCTAAGACAGAAAATAGCAGCATTACATTCCATTTCACAATAATAGCATATACAGGATCACTGAAGAAACAACAAGCATAGCATAAACACAAGAGACAGATATTTATCCTGGGAAACCCTCATGGGGTAGAAAACCCAGCAAAGCTTCCTCAATATAGATGACCAGCAATATACAAAGATGCAAACCCTGAGCATAAGCTCCTTCTCCTCCATAGCAGACCTTTCCTCCACAAATGCGCCTTTCTCAAGTGAGTGAGTGTGTGTGTAATGAGGAACACACCTCCTCTATTTATACACTTCTCTGATATGTATTTTACACAAGTACATGTAGGCTCGTATTTAACCATTAGGTTAAATACCCCATTATAACTGACTGGGCCGACCCCTCTAGGGTGGTCTAATAACCCTTTGACCCACATAACACATTTAGGGCCGACCCCCACTAGGGAAGTCTAATAACCCGAGTTACCACATTCCGACGGAGGAATAAACATCTCCGGATATACAATAAGATCTTCACGGAGGAATGAATCATCTCCGGAATAATAAAGTACAAATATAATATTCTTTGAAGTTACAATATCTCAACACTCCCCCTTAACGAGAAGGATATTATAACAGCATCTGCTCGAGCAAGGAGTCATCAACATCATACATGATACATCTATAAATCACTGGAAGCTTTCTCAACATCATCAGTAACTCAAGCAGTTACTGGAACATCACTGTCAACATCAATCATCAACATCACGATCTTTAGCATCGTCTTCATACGATCAGCAGCATCGTCATCACATGATCAGCAGCATCGTCATCACACGATCAGCAGCATCGTCATCACACAATCAACAGTATCGTCATCACATGATTAGCAGCATCGTCATCGCACGATCAGCAGCATCGTCATCACACGATCAGCATCATCGTCATCGTATGATCATCAACATCATCATCATACGATTATCAGCATCGTCATCACACGATCATCGGCATCGTCATCACACGATCATCAGCATCGTCATCACACGATCATCAGCATCATCAAGGAATGATGTAAACCAGTCATGTACCTTTTGAACCGAAGTCCAGGGATGATCCAGTCCTATCTTTATCGAAGACATACGTCTACGGCTCTTCTTTCGGACTTAAGTGCAGGAATGATCCAATCCCTTCATTATCGGAGACATACATCTACGGCTCTTCTTTCGGACTGAAGTCCAGGAATGATCCCAAACCCTTCATTATCGGAGACATACGTCTACGGCTCTTCTTTCGGACCGAAGTCCAGGAATGATCCCAATCCCTTCATTATCGGAGACATACGTCTACGGCTCTTCTTTCGGACCGAAGTCCAGGAATGATCCCAATCCCTTCATTATCGGAGACATACGTCTACGGATCTTCTTTCGGACCGAAGTCCAGGAATGATCCCAATCCCTTCATTATCGGAGACATATGTCTACGGCTCTTCTTTCGGACCGAAGTCCAGGAATGATCCCAATCCCTTCATTATCGGAGACATACGTCTACGGCTCTTCTTTTGGACCAAAGTCCAGGAATGATCCCAATCCCTTCATTATCGGAGACATACGTCTACGGCTCTTCTTTCGGACCGAAGTCCAGGAATGATCCCAATCCCTTCATTATCGGAGACATACGTCTACGGCTCTTCTTTCGGACCGAAGTCCAGGAATGATCCCAATCCCTTCATTATCGGAGACATACGTCTACGGCTCTTCTTTCGGACCGAAGTCCAGGAATGATCCCAATCCCTTCATTATCGGAGACATACATCTACGGCTCTTCTTTCGGACCGAAGTCCAGGAATGATCCCAATCCCTTCATTATCGGAGACATACGTCTACGGCTCTCTTTAGGACTAAAAGTCCAGGGATGATCCCAATCCCCTCAACTGTCCACTAAGGACTTCATTCTCGGAGACCTTACGTCTACGGCTCTCTTTAGGACTGAAAGTCTAGGGATGATCCCAATCCCCTCAACTGTCCACTAAGGACTTCATTCTCGGAGACCTCACGTCTACGGCTCTCTTTAGGACTGAAAGTCCAGGGATGATCCAATCCCCTCAAATGTCCACTAAGGACTTCATTCTCGGAGACCTCACGTCTACGGCTCTCTTTAGGACTGAAAGTCCAGGGATGATCCAATCCCCTCAACTGTCCACTAAGGACTTCATTCTCGGAGACCTCACGTCTACGGCTCTCTTTAGGACTGAAAGTACAGGGATGATCCAATCCCCTCAACTGTCCACTAAGGACTTCATTCTCGGAGACCTCACGTCTACGGCTCTCTTTAGGACTGAAAGTCCAGGGATGATCCAATCCCCTCAACTGTTCACTAAGGACTTCATTCTCGGAGACCTCACGTCTACGGCTCTCTTTAGGACTGAAAGTCCAGGGATGATCCAATCCCCTCAACTGTCCACTAAGGACTTCATTCTCGGAGACCTCACGTCTACGGTTCTCTTTAGGACTGAAATTCCAGGGATGATCCAATCCCTTCACATGTTCATCAAGAACATGTATCCTCATCATCATAACATGTATCATCAACATCAAAACATGTATAACCACAACATGTATCATCATCATCAAAACATGTATAATCACAACATGTATCATCATCATCAAAACATGTATACATCTATCATCAAAAGCATGTATACATCTAATCATCAAAAGCATCTAACATCAAAAGCATGTATACATCACAACTAGCATGTATTCTTACTAATACACCAAAACATGTATACATCACACCAAAACATGTATACATCACAACTAGCATGTATTCTTACTAATACATCTAATATCAAAACATGTATACATCACAACTAGCATGTATTCTTACTAATACATCTATCATCAAAAGCATGTATAAGTAAAGCTAAGTATTCTAAGTATAAGAGTCCTAAATCTAAATATTTCTAAGTAACTGGGTGTAGAGAACAGGTTACCTCATCAACGACCTTGTTGTTTGATGAGACAATCTCATCAGTAGTGACTATACTACTCCCCCTTTCGAGGAGGGTCCTTTTGAACTACACCAAGCTTGTCTCGGAAGTATTCAAACTTCACTCGAGACAGAGGTTTGGTTGGTAACTTCTTCACTTGACGTAGAGGCTTGGTTAGTACAAAGGTAACCTGTTACAAATTCAAACTTTTAGAGTTCCTTTCTGTGTCATATCTTGTTAGTTCCCTATGTTCTTTGACTTATCATGGAACACTAGATTCTATGTCATCTTGATACAACTCTAATTATCACATAGGATCTCAGTTGGTTCTATCTCTAAGTCAAACAATCTTAAAGCCAAACTTCTTCACAACTAGCATAGCAAGCAGCCATATATTCCGCTTGTGCTGAGAGCCACACTAGACTGCTTCCAGCTAAACCACAAGATCATGGCTAAACCCAGACAATAACATCCTCTCGATGTGTTCTTCTTGTCTGATACACTTCCTGCCCAAACAGAATCTGAATAGCCATCTGAAGTCATGATCTTCAAGATAGCATAGATCAAATTCTATCGTGTCCTTTATGTGCCTCATCACATACTTTGCAACTATCAGGTAAACACATCTAGTTTCCACTAGATACTAACTCAAGGTGTTCATAACAAAGCATATATCTAACCTAGTATATGTTAGATATATCAAAGACCCAATAATTTGACTGTACAGAGTTATATCCACTAACTCTGATGAGTTATCCCCTAACAGCTTCAAGTTGGAATCCATAAGAGTGGCCATTCCAACACCTCAAGTCATATTTCTCATCATACTTTCCCTGGTTGAGAAATATTCCTTCTAAGCCTTGCTATACTTCCGGACCTAGGAAGTAAAGCATCAATTTGAGATCTTTCATTTTTCATTTCTGCATTGAATGAATTTCTGCATATCTATCTGTGCCATCTCTCGTTAGATGGGTCTACTGATATGAGCCTCAATATCATTCGAACTCTGTGGTGAGTTCCTTCTTGCATCCATGTCATATGTGTATCATATTCAACCTTGTAGCAAAGGTTGAGATCCACATCACCCATGGTGATCATTAAGCTTATCAAATTATTATCGATCCTAGGTACCTATACAGAACCTGATTCATACTTCTTCTTTAATTACACCATACTTGGAGCAAACATCTTGTCGTGATTCTCTTCCCCTTTCTAAGAGAATCTTCTAGCCATGAGCCTTCTATATTTTGTTTGATTTGTAAATCTTCTTGTTTGAACATCCACCACTTGTACGGTGTCCATCATTCTTCATGACCTTTTCTACAAATCAAAATTAAGTACATGATTAGTAATACTTCATAATCATCAAAAGATAACCCATTATGCATACATATATCATTTACATAGTGATGCAACTATTTTGACCAATACTTTGGCACAACACTTTCCCATATCCTGTATGCATACAGTGGCTATCTAGATGCCTTCCATCTCTACCAGAACATACTATCGAGAGTGTGCACAACTCTCAGCATGTCAGCAAAGAGGTTTCATTCTAGACAAGCAACAATGGAATGTTTGTCCAAACATATGCACATTAGTTGTATACTGTTCAATGCTCTATGAATGTTTACACTCAGCATTATATATTCTAGGAATACAAATATGCATGCAGGCAATATCATTACTATTTCAAATAGCAACTCAAATACTTATCTTTTATGTTTGTGTGGCTGCCTCCCGCTTGATCTTTTGTATGTCTTTTGAACTTCTATTCATTCTGTACCACTGAGCATGCTCAAGAGTCATCCTCATGATCTCATACACAAACATACACTCATTAGTATATGCTATCAAAACATTATAGTACTAAATAATCTTGAAAACGTATAGTCATGATTATAGTTAATAAACATTAGTATTCAAGATTTCAGGGAAGTCTTCTTTTATGCATATCATTGATAAAAGATATAATATGCATAATCCCTTGATTACTAACTTTATGAATAAGCATAACCAATCATTTCAAGTATACTTATATAAGGGATCTTAACACAAGGTAAGATTCATGGAAAACATACCTGGATTAGTATACCTACTTGGTTATGCACAACATACCTAAACAACCTCTTCAATGATTTAGAGATCCTGAGCTAGAACCTGCATGTCTCATAGGTTAAGCATAATATAACAAAGTCATACATACCTCGTAAGTAGAACAAAGATTATGGATGAGTCTTTGTCTTCATGTTTTCATGGTCATGGAGCCTGATTTGTCTTTTGTGATGTACCTGTATCTTGTTAGCAGACAACCTCAACCTCACACAACACCATAATGCATTAGTACAATCATAAGTGTCAACACCCTAACCAATGAATATCTTCTATCATGCATTCATAATTTTGTTAAGGTGATACAACAAATCTAAAATCAAGATTGTACTAACTGTAATAACATGAAGACAAACATACCATAAACTTAATCATGAACAAATCTCAAAACATACCTCGATGAGTCATACCTATCGAGATCGCTTGTAATCTCCTTATGTAAAGCCTTAGCCTCATCTCCCTCTGAAACATGAACTCCTTCACTTATGTAGGTGATCAATCCATCTTCTTCTAGGATTAACCCTATCCACTTGATTTGCAAGAACTGGACCTGGAGCTGGATATGGGTTTGTCAGAGAAACCCCAAAAATTCAAACTTTGAATTTCAAACTTCCGAAAGGATAGAAATATGCGCCTTGATGAGCTGATCAAACTGATATATTTAGAATTTGAAAACTGCAAAGTTTTACTCCTCAATTTTGCCTTTGAAACTTTCGGATTCACTGGACGTGACCCTGAACTGGGGTTTGATGAAGCCCACTCTTTTGCCCCATCAAAAAGTTTGATCCAAAGCTCTAAGCTTCTATTTTTCTGAGGAGCTTCCAGCCGTGGTCACAGATTTCAAAAATTCCCATTTTTACAGAAGCCCTAATTTTCCACTTTTCTGATCAAAGTCCCGAACTAGGGTCTAATCAAGCCCGGCCTTCTGCCCAACCAAAAATTCTGATCTTGGTCTCTAAATTTCTATTTTGATGAGTAGCATCCAGCCGTGGTCTCCGATTACAAAAATTCCAACTTTCTTCAAAGCCCTAAATTCCGGAAGCCATGAATGAAGGTACCAAAAAATAATTCTGTTTTGACAGAAATATGTACCTGATTGTTTCTGGTGTAACTCCGAAATTTTTGATCCACAGGGTTTGAAAAAGTTTTCTGAGATAGCCTGACCTGTTAGATTTCCATCCTGATAGGTCTGACCTCAATTGGATGTTCTTAGAGAGAGTTATGCCAAATGTCGCAACGTGACCTGTTTTGGGAAAATACAGGAGAGCGAACTTGTACGGCGTGCCACATGTCACTGTTTGATCTTCGGACTCTGAAAAAGTTTTCTGAGATATCTCGGTCTGTTATATTTCCATCCTGACAGGTCTGACCTCAATTGGATTCTCTGAGAGAGAGTTATACCAAGTGTCGCAACGTGACCTGTTTATGGGATAATACAGGAGAGCGAACTTGTACGGTGTTCCACGTGTCACTGGTTCAACTTCGGCCTCTGAAAACGTTTTCTGAGATAGTACAGTCTGTGTACTACCTGTCACTTTTCACGAAATGTCATTTGGAGCTTCCTAGCCCAAGTTATGACCTTTTTCCCAAGGTCACCTGATTTTGACTCAGATCTGGAAGAGGCCGAAACCCTATATTGTACAGATCATAAATCACAAAGTACAACGAATTAGAGGTTTTACTTTGGACACAAGGTACCTGGAGATCTTAGCTTCGTCCTGTAACAATTTCAGATCCGAAAAATTCGCCAAAACGGATTTATAGCGGAAGTGCTACGATGACTGGTTTTTGCTATGTAAAACCCTAACCTTCAAATTGTCGTAAGTAAAGCAAGTGTCTTTAGTGCCATACCTTGTCTTCCTTCAGGTTAGCTCTGATACCATGTTAAAATTCAATATGCTAAGATAGAAAATAGCAGCATTACATTCCATTTCACAATAATAGCATATACAGGATCACTGAAGAAACAACAAGCATAGCATAAACACAAGAGACAGAGATTTATCCTGGGAAACCCTCATGGGGTAGAAAACCCAGCAAAGCTTCCTCAATATAGATGACCAGCAATATACAAAGATGCAAACCCTGAGCATAAGCTCCTTCTCCTCCATAGCAGACCTTTCCTCCACAAATGCGCCTTTCTCAAGTGAGTGAGTGTGTGTGTAATGAGGAACACACCTCCTCTATTTATACACTTCTCTGATATGTATTTTACACAAGTACATGTAGGCTCGTATTTAACCATTAGGTTAAATACCCCATTATAACTGACTGGGCCGACCCCTCTAGGGTGGTCTAATAACCCTTTGACCCACATAACACATTTAGGGCCGACCCCCACTAGGGAAGTCTAATAACCCGAGTTACCACATTCCGAAGGAGGAATAAACATCTCCGGATATACAATAAGATCTTCACGGAGGAATGAATCATCTCCGGAATAATAAAGTACAAATATAATATTCTTTGAAGTTACAATATCTCAACAGGGCTTAAATGGGAAGAAAATAGCTCGGAATGTCACGAAAGTTGGTGTGGACGCTTGTCTACCAATGGGACATCCAAATCTATTCTCAAATTTCAATTCCGAGAAGTTGGTCAAAGTCGAAACGCCACCATGCATTTTCGCTAGGATTGAGCTTAAAGGGTGTGAAATTAGCTCGTAACATCACGAAAGTTGCTGTGCACGCATGTCTACAAATGGGACATCCAAATCTATGCTCAATTTTGAATTCCGAGAAGTTGGTGAAAGTCGAAACTCGACCGTACGTTTTTCGCTAGAGTTAGGCTAGAAGGAGGAGAAAATATCTCGGAATGTCACGAAAGTTGGTGTAGACCCTTCTCTACCAATGGTATATCCAAAACTATTCTCAAATTTTAATTCCGAAATGTTTGTCAAGGTTGAAACTCGACCGTGCGTTTTCATCTAGACTTGGGCTTAAAGGGGCAGAAAATAGCTTGGAACGTCACGAAAGTTGGCGTGCACGCTTGTCTACAAATGGGACATCCAAATCTATTTTCAAATTTCAATTCGAGAAGTTGGTCAAAGTCGAAATGCCAACATGGGTTTTCACTATACTTGGGAATAAAGGGCATGAACGTCACGAAAGTTGGCGTGCGCACTTGTCTACCAATGGGACATCCAAATCTATTCTCAAATTTCAATTCCAAGAAGTTGGTCAAAGCCAAAACGCCACCATGCGTTTTCGTTAGACTTGAGCTTAAAGGGTGTGAAATTAGCTCGTCACGTCACGAAAGTTGTTGTGCGTGCATGTCTACAAATGGGACATCCAAATCTATTCTCAATTTTCATTTCTGAGAAGTAGGTCAAAGCCAAAACACGATTGTGCGTTTTCTCTAGAGTTTGGCTTAAAGGGGAAGAAAATAGCACGGAACGTCACGAAAGTTGGTGTGTGCGCTTGTCTACCAACGGGACATCCAAATCCATTCTCAAATTTAAATTGCGAGAAGTTGGTCAAAGTTGAAAATTGACCGTGTGTTTTCCCTAGACTTGGGCTTAAAGGGTGTGAAATTAGCTCGGAACGTCACGAAAGTTGGCGTGCACACTTGTCTACCAACGGGACATCCAAATCTATTCTCATATTTCAATTCCGAGAAGTTGGTCAAAGTTGAAACTCGATCGTGCGTTTTTGCTAGACTTGAGCTTAAAGGGTGTGAAAATAGCTCGGAACGTCACGAAAGTTGGCGTGGACGCTCGTCTACCAATGTGACATACAAATCTATTCTACAAATGGGAAATCCAAAACTATCTCAAATTTCAATTCCGAGAAGTTGGTCAAAGTTGAAACTCGATCGTGCGTTTTCGCTAGACTTGGGCTTAAAGGGTGTGAAATTAGCTCGGAACGTCACGAAAGTTGCTGTGCGCGCATGTCTACCAATGTGACATCCAAATCTATTCTAATTTTCAATTCCGAGAAGTTGGTTATAGATGAAACGCGACCGTGCGTTTTCTCTAGAGTTGGGCTTAAAGGGGCAGAAAAAATAGCTCGGAACGTCACGAAAGTTGGCGTGCACGCTTGTCTACCAATGGGACATCCAAATCTATTCTCAAATTTCAATTCCGAGAAGTTGGTCAAAGTCGAAACGCCACCATGCATTTTCGCTAGACTTGAGCTTAAGGGTGTGAAATTAGCTCATAACATCATGAAAGTTGCTGTGCATGCATGTCTACAAATGGGACATCCAAATCTATGCTCAATTTTGAATTCCGAGAAGTTGGTGAAAGTCGAAACTCGACTGTACGTTTTCGCTAGAGTTGGGCTAGAAGGAGGAGAAAATATCTCGGAATGTCACGAAAGTTGGTGTGGACACTTGTCTACCAATGGTATATCCAAAACTATTCTCAAATTTTAATTCCAAAATGTTTGTCAAGGTTGAAACTCGACCGTGCGTTTTCATCTAGATTTGGGCTTAAAGGGGCAGAAAATAGCTCGGAACGTCACGAAAGTTGGCGTGCACGCTTGTC
Organism: Larix kaempferi; assembly: GCA_027924585.1. NCBI lineage: Eukaryota > Viridiplantae > Streptophyta > Pinopsida > Pinales > Pinaceae > Larix > Larix kaempferi. The sequence continues at coordinate 297,622 of BSBM01002122.1, forward strand.
TACCAATGGGACATCCAAATCTATTTTCAAATTTCAATTCCCAGAAGTTGGTCAAAGTCGAAATGCTACCATGGGTTTTCACTATACTTGGGAATAAAGGGCATGAAATTAGCTCGTAACGTCATGAAAGTTGTTGTGCACGCATGTCTACAAATGGGACATCCAAATCTATTCTCAAATTTAAATTCCAAGAAGTTGGTCAAAGTTTAAAATTGACAGTGCGTTTTCGCTAGACTTGGGCTTAAAGGGCGAGAAAATAAATTGGAACGTCATGAAAGTTGGCATGTGCACCTGTCTACCAACGCGACATCCAAATCTATTTTCAAATTTCAACTCCCAAAAGTTGGTCAAAGTCGAAACGCCACCATGCGTTTTCGTTAGACTTGAGATTAAAGGGTGTGAAATTAGCTCGTAACGTCACGAAAGTTGTTGTGCATGCATGTCTACAAATGGGACATCCAAATCTATTCTCAATTTTCATTTACGAGAAGTAGGTCAAAGCCGAAACACGATCGTGCGTCACGAAAGTTGGCGTGTGCACTTGTCTTCCAACGGGACATCCAAATCCATTCTCAAATTTAAATTCCGAGAAGTTGGTCAAAGTTGAAAATCGACCGTGCATTTTCGATAGACTTAGGCTTAAAGGGTGAGAAAATAGCTCGGAACGTCACGAAAGTTGGCGTGCGCATTTGTCTACCAATGGGACATCCAAATCTATGCTCAATTTTCAATTCCGAGAAGTTGGTCAAATTCGAAACTCGACCGTGCAGTTTCGCTAGACTTGGGCTTAAAGGGGGAGAAAATAGCTCGGAACGTCACGAAAGTTGGTGTGGACACTTGTCTACCAATTGGACATCCAAAACTATTCTCAAATTTCAGTTCCGAGAAGTTGGTCAAAGTTGAAACTCGACCGTGCATTTTCGCTAGACTTGGTCTTAAAGGGTGGGAAAATAGCTCGGAACGTCACAAAAGTTAGCGTGCGCACTTGTCTACCAACGGGACATCCAAATATATTCTCATATTTGAATTCCGAGAAGTTGGTCAAAGTCGAAATGCCACCATGCGTTTTCGCTAGACTTGAGCTTAAAGGGTGTTAAATTAGCTCGTAATGTGACGAAAGTTGTTGTGTGCGAATGTCTACAAATGGGACATCAAAATCTATGCTCAATTTTCAATTCCAAGAAGTTGGTGAAATTCGTAACTCGACCGTACGTTTTCGCTATAGTTCGGCTTAAAGGGGGAGAAAATAGCTCGGAACGTAAGGAATGGTTGTGTGGACTCTTGTCTACCAAAGGGACATCCAAAACTATTCTCAAATTTCAATTCCGAGAAGTTGGTCAAAGTTGAAACTTGATCGTGCGTTTTCGCTAGACTTGGGCTTAAAGGGTGTGAAATAGCTCGGAACGTCATGAAAGTTGGTGTGGATGCTCGTCTACCAACGGGACATCCAAATCTATTCTAATATTTCAATTTCAAAAAGTTGGTCAAAGTCGAAATGCCACCATGTGTTTTCACTAGACTTGAGCTTAAAGGGTGTGAAATTAGCTCGGAACGTCACGAAAGTTGGCGTGGACGCTTGTCTACCAATGCGATGTCCAAATATATTCTCAAATTTAAATTCCGAGAAGTTGGTCAAAGTTGAAAATTGACCGTGCATTTTTGCTAGACTTAAGCTTGAAGGGTGAGAAAATAGCTCGGGACGTCAATTCAAATCTACAAATGGGACATCCAAATCTATGCTCAATTTTCAATTCCAAGAAGTTGGTGAAATTCGTAACTCGACCGTACGTTTTCGCTATAGTTGGGCTTAAAGGGGGAGAAAATAGCTCGGAACGTAACGAATGTTGGTGTGGATGCTTGTCTACCAATGGGACATCCAAAACTATTCTCAAATTTCAATTCCGAGAAGTTGGTCAAAGTTGAAACTCGATTGTGCGTTTTCGCTAGACTTGGGATTAAAGGGTGTGAAAATAGCTAGGAACGTCACGAAAGTTGGCGTGGACGCTCATCTACCAATGTGACATCCAAATCCATTCTCAAATTTAAATTCCTAGAAGTTGGTCAAAGTTGAAAATCGATCGTGCATTTTCGCTAGACTTAGTCTTAAAGGGTGAGAAAATAGCTCGGAACGTGACGAAAGTTGGCGTGCACATTTGTCTACCAACGGGGCATCCAAATCTATGCTCAATTTTCAATTCCGAGAAGTTGGTCAAATTTGAAACTCGACTGTGCGTTTTCGCTAGACTTGGGCTTAAATGGGGAGAAAATAGCTCGGAACGTCACGAAAGTTGGTGTGGACGCTTGTCTACCAATGGGACATCCAAAACTATTCTCAAATTTCAAATCCAAGAAATTGGTCAAAGTCGAAACGCCACCATGCGTTTTATTTAGACTTGGGATTAGAGTGTGTGAGATTAGCTCGTAAAATCACGAAAGTTGTAGTGTGCACATGTCTACAAATGTGACATCCAAATCTATTCTCAAATTTAAATTGCGAGAAGTTGGTCATGAAAGTTGGCGTGCACACTTGTCTACTAACGGGACATCCAAATCTATGCTCAATTTTAAATTCTAAGAATTTGGTCAAAGTCGAAACTCGATCGTGCGTTATCCCTAGGCTTGGGCTTAAAGGGTGTGAAACTAGCTCAGAACGTCACGAAAGTTGGCGTGGACGCTCGTCTACCAATGCGACATCCAAATTGATTCTCAAATTTAAATTCCGAGAAGTTGGTCAAAGTTGAAAATAGACCGTGCATTTTCGCTAGACTTGGGCTTAAATGGTGAGAAAATTGCTCGGAATGTCACGAAAGTTGGCGTGCGCATTTGTCTACAAACGGGAAATCCAAATCTATGCTCAATTTTTAATTCCGAGAAATTGGTCAAATTCAGAACTCGACCGTGCGTGTTCGCTAGACTTGGGCTTAAAGGGGGAGAAAATAGCTCGGAACGTCACGAAAGTTGGTGTGGGCGCTTGTCTACCAATGGGACATCCAAAACTATTCTCAAATTTCAATTCTGAGAAGTTGGTCAAACTTGAAACTCGACCGTGAGTTTTTGCTAGACTTGGGCTTAAAGGGAGGGAAAATAGCTCGAAACGTCACAAAAGTTGGCGTGCGCACTTGTCTACCAACGGGACATCCAAATCTATTCTCATATTTCAATTCCGAGAAGTTGGTCAAAGTCGAAATGCCACCATGCGTGTTCGCTAGACTTGAGCATAAAGGGTGTTAAATTAGCTCGTAATGTGACGAAAGATGTCGTGCGCGAATGTCTGCAAATGGGACATCCAAATCTATGCTCAATTTTCAATTTCAAGAAGTTGGTGAAAGTCGTAACTAGACCTTACATTTTCGATACAGTTGGTCTTAAAGGGGGAGAAAATAGCTCGGAACGTAACGAATATTGGTGTGGATGCTTCTCTACCAATGGGACATCCAAAACTATTCTGAAATTTGAATTCCGAGAAGTTGGTCAAAGTTGAAATTCGATCGTGCGTTTTCGCTAGACTTGGGCTTAAAGGGTTTGAAAATAGCTCGAAACATCACGAAAGTCGGTGTGGACGCTTGTCTACCTATGCGAAATCCAAATCCATTCTCAAATTTAAATTTCGAGAAGTTGGTCAAAGTTGAAAATTGACCGTGCATTTTCGCTACAATTAAGCTTAAAGGGTGAGAAAATAGCTCCGAACGTGATGAAAGTTGGCGTGCGCATTTGTCTACCAACGGGACATCGGAATCTATGCTCAATTTTCAATTCCGAGAAGTTGGTCAAATTCGAAACTCGACCGTGCGTTTTCGCTAGACTTGGGCTTAAAGGGGGAGAAAATAGCTCAGAACGTCACGAAAGTTGGTGTGGACGCTTGTCTAGCAATGGGACATCCAAAACTATTCTCAAATTTCAATTCCGAGAAGTTGGTCAAAGTTGAAACTCGATCGTGCTTTTTCGCTAGAGTTGGGCTAGAAGGAGGAGAAAATATCTCGTAATGTCACGAAAGTTGGTGTGGACACTTGTCTACCAATGGTATATCCAAAACTATTCTCAAATTTTAATTCTGAAATGTTTGTCAAGGTTGAAACTCGACCATGCGTTTTCATCTAGACTTGGTCTTAAAGGGGCAGAAAATAGCTCGGAACGTCATGATAGTTGGCGTGCACGCTTGTCTACCAATGGGACATCCAAATCTATTTTCAAATTTCAATTCCCAGAAGTTGGTCAAAGTCGAAATGCCACCATGGGTTTTCACTATACTTGGGAATAAAGGGCATGAAATTAGCTCGTAACGTCATGAAAGTTGTTGTGCGCGCATGTCTACAAATGGGACATCCAAATCTATTCTCAATTTTCAATTCCGAGAAGTTGGTCAAGGATGAAATGCGACCGTGCGTTTTCTCTAGAGTTGGGCTTAAATGGGATGAAAATAGCTCGGAATGTCACGAAAGTTGGTGTGGGCGCTTGTCTACCAATGGGACATCCAAAACTATTCTCAAATTTCAATTCCGAGAAGTTGGTCAAACTTGAAACTCGATCGTGCGTTTTCGCTAGACTTGGGCTTAAAGGGAGGGAAAATAGCTCGGAACGTCATGAACGTTGGCGTGCGCACTTGTCTACCAAGGGGACATCCAAATCTATTCTCATATTTCAATTCCGAGAAGTTGGTCAAAGTCAAAACGCCACCATGCGTGTTCGCTAGACTTGAGCTTAAAGGGTGTGAAATTAGCTCGTAATGTGACGAAAGTTGTTGTGCGCGAATCTCTACAAATCGGACATCCAAATCTATGCTCAATTTTCAATTCCAAGAAGTTGGTGAAATTCGTAACTCGACCGTACGTTTTCGCTATAGTTGGGCTTAAAGGGGGAGAAAATAGCTCAGAACGTAACGAATGTTGGTGTGGATGCTTGTCTACCAAAGGGACATCCAAAACTATTCTCAAATTTCAATTCCGAGAAGCTGGTCAAAGTGGAAACTCGATCGTGCGTTTTCGCTAGACTTGGGCTTAAAGGGTGTGACATAGCTCGGAACGTCACGAAAGTTGACGTGGACGCTCGTCTACCAACAGGACATCCAAATCTATTCTCATATTTCAATTCCGAGAAGTTGGTCAAAGTCATAACTCGACCGTGCGTTTTCGCTATAGTTGGGCTTAAAGGGGGAGAAAATAGCTCGAAACGTCACGAAAGTTGGTGTGGACGCTTGTCTACCAATGCGACATCCAAATCTATTCTCAAATTTAAATTCTGAGAAGTTGGTCAAAGTTGAAAATTGACCGTGCATTTTGGCTAGACTTAAGCTTGAAGGGTGAGAAAATAGCTCGGGACGTCAATTCAAATCTACAAATGGGACATCCAAATCTATGCTCAATTTTCAATTCCAAGAAGTTGGTGAAATTCGTAACTCGACAGTACGTTTTCGCTGTAGTTGGGCTTAAAGGGGGAGAAAATAGCTCGGAACGTAACGAATGTTGGTGTGGATGCTTGTCTACTAAAGGGACATCCAAAACTATTCTCAAATTTCAATTCCAAGAAGTTGGTCAAAGTTGAAACTCGATCGTGCGTTTTCGCTAGACTTTGGCTAAAAGGGTGTGAAATAGCTCGGAACGTCACGAAATTTGGCGTGGACGCTCATCTACCAACGGGACATCCAAATCTATTCTCATATTTCAATTCTGAGAAGTTGGTCAAAGTCGAAATGCCACCATGCGTTTTCGCTAGACTTGAGCTTAAAGGGTGTTAAATTAGCTCGTAATGTGACGAAAGTTGTTGTGCGTGAATGTCTACAAATAGAACATCGAAATCTATTCTCATATTTCAATTCCGAGAAGTTGGTCAAAGTCGAAACGCCACCATGCGTTTTCGCTTGACTTGAGCTTAAAGGGTGTGAAATTAGCTCGTAATGTGACGAAAGATGTTGTGCGCGAATGTCTGCAAATGGGACATCCAAATCTATGCTCAATTTTCAATTCCAAGAAGTTGGTGAAAGTCGTAATTCGACCTTACATTTTCGATACAATTGGGCTTAAAGGGGGAGAAAATAGCTCGGAACGTAACGAATGTTGGTGTGGATGCTTGTCTACCAATGGGACATCCAAAACTATTCTCAAATTTCAATTCTGAGAAGTTGGTCAAAGTTGAAACTCGATCGTGCGTTTTCGCTAGACTTGGGCTTAAAGGGTGTGAAATTAGCTCGTAATTTCACGAAAGTTGGCGTGCACATTTGTCTACCAACGGGACATCCAAATCTATGCTCAATTTTTAATTCCGAGAAGTTGGTCAAATTTGAAAATCGACCTTGCATTTTCGCTAGACTTGAGCTTAAAGGGAGAGAAAATAGCTCGGAATGTCACGAAAGTTTGCGTGCGCATTTGTCTACGAACGGGACAACCAAGTCTATGCTCAATTTTTAATTTCGAGAAGTCGGTCAAAGTCGAAATGCCACCATGAGTTTTCACTATACTTGGGAATAAAGGGCATGAAATTAGCTCGTAACGTCATGAAAGTTGTTGTGCACGCATGTCTACAAATGGGACATCCAAATCTATTCTCAATTTTCAATTCCGAGAAGTTGGTCAAAGATGAAATGCGACCGTGCGTTTTCTCTAGAGTTGGGCTTAAATGGGATGAAAATAGCTCGGAATGTCACGAAAGTTGGTGTGGACGCTTGTCTACCAATGGGACATCCAAAATTATTCTCAAATTTCAATTCCGAGAAGTTGGTCAAACTTGAAGCTCGATCCCTTGGGCTTAAAGGGAGGGAAAATAGTTCAGAACGTCACGAAAGTTGGTGTGGATGCTTGTCTACCAACGGGACATCCAAATCTATTCTCATATTTCAATTCCAAGAAGTTGGTCAAAGTCGAAATGCCACCATGCGTGTTCGGTTAAAGTCGTAACTCGACTGTACGTTTTCGCTACAGTTGGGCTTAAAGGGGCAGAAAATAGCTCGGAATGTAACGAATGTTGGTGTGGATGCTTGTCTACCAATGGGACATCCAAAACTATTCTCAAATTGCAATTCCGAGAAGTTGGTCAAAGTTGAAACCCGATGGTGCGTTTTCGCTAGACTTGGGCATAAAGGATGTGAAAATAGCTCGGAACGTCACGAAAGTTGGCGTGGATGCTCATCTACCAATGTGACATCCAAATGCATTCTCAAATTTAAATTCAGAGAAGTTGGTCAAAGTTGAAAATCGACCGTGCATTTTCGATACACTTAGGCTTAAAGGGTGAGAAAATAGCTTGGAACGTCACGAAAGTTGGCATGCGCATTTGTCTACCAACATGACATCCAAATCTATGTTCAATTTTCAATTCCGAGAAGTTGGTCAAATTCGAAACTCGACCGTGCGTTTTCGCTCGACTTGAGCTTAGAGGGTGTGAAATTAGCTCATAATGTGACGAAAGTTGATGTGCGCGAATGTCTACAAATGGAACATCCAAATCTATGCTCAATTTTCAATTCGGAGAAGTTGGTGAAAGTCATAACTCGACCGTGCGTTTTCGCTATAGTTGGGCTTAAAGGGGGAGAAAATAGCTCGGAACGTCACGAAAGTTGGCGTGGACGCTCGTCTACCAATGTGACATCCAAATCTATTCTCAAATTTAAATTCCAAGAAATTGGTCAAAGTCGAAACGCCACCATGCATTTTCGCTAGACTTGGGCTTAAAGGGAGAGAAAATAGCTCGGAATGTCACAAAAGTTGTTATGCGCATTTGTCTACCAACGGGACAGCCAAAACTATGCTCAATTTTTAATTCTGAGAAGTTGGTCAAATTCGAAAGTCGATCGTGCGTTTTCGCTAGAATTGGGTTTAAAGGGGGAGAAAATAGCTCGGAACGTCACGAAAGTTGGTGTGAATGCTTTTCTACCAATGGGACATCAAAAACTATTCCCATATTTCAATTCCGAGAAGTTGGTCAAAGTCGAAACACCACCATGCGGTTTCGCTAGACTTGAGCTTAAATGGTGTGAAATTAGCTCGTAATGTGACGAAAGTTGTTGTGCGCGCATGTCTACAAATGGGACATCCAAATCTATTCTCAATTTTCAATTACGAGAAGTTGGTCAAAGATGAAACGCGACCGTGCGTTTTCTCCAGAGTTGGGCTTAAATGGGAAGAAAATAGCTCGGAATGTCACGAAAGTTGGTGTGGACGCTTGTCTACCAATGGGACATTCAAATCTATTCTCAAAATTAAATTCCGAGAAGTTGGTCAAAGATGAAACGCGACCGTGCATTTTGTCTAGAGTTGGGCTTAAATGGGAAGAAAATAGCTGGGAATGTCACGAAAGTTGGTGTGGACGCTTGTCTACCAATGGGACATCCAAATCTATTCTCAAATTTCAATTCGGAGAAGTTGTTCAAAGCCAAAACGACACCATGCGTTTTCGCTAAACTTGAGCTTAAAGGGTGTAAAATTAGCTCGTAACGTCACGAAAGTTGCTGTGCATGCATGTCTACAAATGAGACATTCAAATCTATTCTCAATTTTCAATTCCGAGAAGTAGCTCAAAGTCGAAACACGACCGTGCGTTTTCTCTAGAGTTGGGCTTAAAGGAGAATAAAATAGCTCGGAACGTCACGAAAGTTGGCATGTGCACTTGTCTACCAACGGGACATCCAAATCTATTTTCAAATTTAAACTCCCAAAAGTTGGTCAAAGTCGAAACGCCACCATGCGTTTTCGTTAGACTTGAGCTTAAAGGGTGTGAAATTAGTTCGTAACGTCACGAAAGTTGTTGTGCATGCATGTCTACAAATGGGACATCCAAATCTATTCTCAATTTTCATTTCCGAGAAGTAGGTCAAAGCCGAAACACGATCGTGCGTTTTCTCTAGAGTTGGGCTTAAAGGGGAAGAAAATAGCTCAGAACGTCACGAAAGTTGGTGTGTGCACTTGTCTACCAACGGGACATCCAAATCCATTGCCAAATTTAAATTCCGAGAAGTTGGTCAAAGTTGAAAATCGACCATGCATTTTCGCTAGACCTAGGCTTAAAGGGTGAGAAAATAGCTCATAATGTCACGAAAGTTGTTGTGCGCCAATGACTACAAATGGGACATCCAAATCTATGCTCAATTTTCAATTCCAAGAAGTTGGTGAAATTCGTAACTCGGCCGTACGTTTTCGCTATAGTTGGGCTTAAAGGGGGAGAAAATAGCTTAGAACGTAACGAATGTTGGTGTGGATGCTTGTCTACCAATGGGACATCCAAAACTATTCTCAAATTTCAATTCCGAGAAGTTGGTCAACGTTGAAACTCGATCGTGCGTTTTCGCTAGACTTGGGCTTAAAGCGTGTGAAAAGAGCTCGGAACGTCACGAAAGTTGGCGTGGACGCTCGTCTACCAATGTGACATCCAAATCTATTCTCAAATTTAAATTCCGAGAAGTTGGTCAAAGTTGAAAATCGACCGTGCATTTTCGCTAGACTTGGGCTTAAAGGGGGACAAAATAGCTCGGAACGTCACGAAAGTTGGTGTGGACGCTTGTCTACCAATGGGACATTTAAATCTATTCTCAAAATTAAATTCCGAGAAGTAGCTCAAAGCCGAAACCCGATCGTGCGTTTTCTCTAGAGTTGGGCTTAAAGGGGAAGAAAATAGCTCGTAACGTCACGAAAGTTGGCATGTGCACTTGTCTACCAACGGGACATCCAAATCTATTTTCAAATTTCAACTCCCAAAAGTTGGTCAAAGTCGAAACGCTACCATGTGTTTTCGTTAGACTTGAGCTTAAAGGGTGTGAAATTAGCTCGTAACGTCACGAAAGTTGTTGTGCGTGCATGTCTACAAATGGGACATCCAAATCTATTCTCAATTTTCATTTACGAGAAGTAGGTCAAAGCCGAAACACGATCGTGCGTTTTCTCTAGAGTTGGGGTTAAAGGGGAAGAAAATAGCTTGGAACGTCATGAAAGTTGGCGTGTGCACTTGTCTACCAACGGGACATCCAAATCCATTCTCAAATTTAAATTCCGAGAAGTTGGTCAAAGTTGAAAATCGACCATGGATTTTCGATAGACTTAGGCTTAAAGGGTGAGAAAATAGCTCGGAACGTCACGAAAGTTGGCGTGCGCATTTGTCTACCAACGGGACATCCAAATCTAAGCTCAATTTTCAATTTCGAGAATTTGGTCAAATTCGAAACTCGACCGTGCGTTTACGCTAGACTTGGGCTTAAAGGGGGAGCAAATAGCTCGGAATGTCACGAAAGTCGGTGTGGACGCTTGTCTACCAATTGGACATCCAAAACTATTCTCAAATTTCAGTTCCGAGAAGTTGGTCAAAGTTGAAACTCGACCGTGCATTTTCGCTAGACTTGGTCTTAAAGGGTGGGAAAATAGCTCGCAACGTCACAAAAGTTGGCGTGCACACTTGTCTACCAACGGGACATCCAAATCTATTCTCATATTTCAATTCCTAGAAGTTGGTCAAAGTCGAAATGCCACCATGCGTTTTCGCTAGACATGAGCTTAAAGGGTGTTAAATTAGCTCGTAATGTGACGAAAGTTGTTGTGCGCGAATGTCTACAAATGGGACATCCAAATCTATGCTCAATTTTCAATTCCAAGAAGTTGGTGAAATTCGTAACTCGACCGTACATTTTCGCTATAGTCGGGCTTAAAGTGGGAGAAAATAGCTCAGATCGTAACGAATGTTGGTGTGGATGCTTGTCTACCAAAGGGACATCAAAAACTATTCTCAAATTTCAATTCCGAGAAGCTGGTCAAAGTTGTAACTCGATCGTGCGTTTTCGCTAGACTTAAAGGGTGTGAAATAGCTCGAAACGTCACGAAATTTGGCGTGGACGCTCGTTTACCATCGGGACATACAAATCTATTCTCATATTTCAATTTTGAGAAGTTGGTCAAATTCGAAATGCCACCATGCGTTTTCGATAGACTTGAGCTTAAATGGTGTTAAATTAGCTCGTAATGTGACGAAAGTTGTTGTGCGCGAATGTCTACAAATGGGACATCCAAATCTATGCTCAATTTTCAATTCCAAGAAGTTGGTGAAAGTCGTAACTCGACCTTACATTTTCACTACAGTTGGGCTTCAAGGGGGAGAAAATAGCTCAAAACGTAACGAATGTTGGTGTGGATGCTTGTCTACCAATGGGACAACCAAAACTATTCTCAAATTTCAATTCGGAGAAGTTGGTCAAAGTTGAAACTCGATCGTGCGTTTTCGCTAGACTTGGGATTAAAGGGGGAGAAAATAGCTCGGAACGTCACGAAAGTATTTGTGGACGCTTGTCTACCAATGGGACATCCAAAACTATCTCAAAATTCAATTCCGAGAAGTTGGTCAAAGTTGAAAATCGACCGTGCATTTTCGGTACACTTAGGCTTAAAGGGTGAGAAAATAGCTCGGAACGTCACGAAAGTTGGCGTGCGCATTTTTCTACCAATGGGACATCCAAATCTATGCTCAATTTTAAATTCCGAGAAGTTGGTCAAAGCCGAAACGCCACCATGCGTTTTCGCTAAACTTGAGCTTAAAGGGTGTAAAATTAGCTCGTAACGTCATGAAAGTTGCTGTGCGCGCATGTCTACAAATGGAACATCCAAATCTATTCTAAATTTTCAATTCCGAGAAGTAGCTCAAAGCCGAAACACGACCGTGCGTTTTCTCTAGAGTTGGGCATAAAGGGGATGAAAATAGCTCGGAATGTCACAAAATTTGGTGTGAATGCTTGTCTACCAATGGGACATCCAAATCTATTCTCAAATTTAAATTCTGAGAAGTTGGTCAAAGTTTAAAATTGACGGTGCGTTTTCGCTAGACTTGGGCTTAAAGGGCGAGAAAATAGCTTGGAAAGTCACGAAAGTTGGCGTTCGCACTTGTCCACCAATGGGACATCCAAATCTATTCTCAAATTTCAGTTCCAAGAAGTTGGTCAAAGCCGAAACGCCACCATGCGTTTTCGCTAAAATTGAGCTTAAAGGGTGTAAAATTAGCTCGTAACGTCACGAAAGTTGCTGTGCACGCATGTCTACAAATGGGACATCCAAACCTATTCTAAATTTTCAATTCCGAGAAGTAGCTCAAAGCCGAAACACGACCGTGCGTTTTCTCTAGAGTTGGGCTTAAAGGGGAAGAAAATAGCTTGGAACGTCACGAAAGTTGGCATGTGGACTTGTCTACCAACGGGACATCCAAATCTATTTTCTAATTTGAACTCCCAAAAGTTGGTCAAAGTCGAAACGCCACCATGCGTTTTCGTTAGACTTGAGCTTAAAGGGTGTGAAATTAGCTCGTAACGTCACGAAAGTTGTTGTGCGTGCATGTATACAAATGGGACATCCAAATCTATTCTAAATTTTCATTTCCGAGAAGTAGGTCAAAGTCAAAACACGATCGTGCGTTTTGTCTAGAGTTGGGCTTAAAGGGGAAGAAAATAGCTCGGAACATCACGAAAGTTTGTGTGTGCACCTGTCTACCAACGGGACATCCAAATCCATTCTCAAATTTAAATTCCGAGAAGTTGGTCAAAGTTGAAAATTGACCGTGCATTTTCGCTAGACCTAGGCTTAAAGGGTGAGAAAATAGCTCGGAATGTCACGAAAGTTGGCGTGCGCATTTTTCTACCAACGGGACATCCAAATCTACGCTCAATTTTTAATTCCGAGAAGTTGGTCAAATTCGAAACTCGACCGTTCGTTTTCGCTAGACTTAGGCTTAAAGGGTGAGAAAATAGCTCGGAACGTCACGAAAGTTGGCGTGCGCATTTTTCTATCAACGGGAAATCCAAATCTATGTTCAATTTTCAATTCCGAGAAGTCGGTCAAATTCGAAACTCGACCGTGTGTTTTCAGTAGACTTGGGCTTAAAGGGGGACAAAATAGCACGGAATGTCACAAAAGTTGGCGTGGACACTCATCTACCAATGTGACATCCAAATCTATTCTAAAATTTAAATTCCGAGAAGTTGGTCAAAGTTGAAAATCGATTGTGCATTTTCGCTAGACTTAGGCTTAAAGGGTGAGAAAATAGCTCGGAATATCACGAAAGTTGGCGTGTGCATTTGTCTACCAATAGGACATCCAAATCTATGCTCAATTTTTAATTCCGAGAAGTTGGTCAAATTTGAAACTCGACCGTGCCTTTTCGCTAGACTTGGGCTTAAAGGTTGAGAAAATAGCACGGAACGTCACGAAAGTTGGTGTGGACGCTTGTCTACCAATGGGACATCCAAAACTATTCTCAAATTTCAATTCCGATAAGTTGGTCAAAGTTGCTGTGCGCGCATGTCTATCGTGCATTTTCGCTAGACTTGGGCTTAAAGGGTGTGAAATTAGCTCGTAATGTCACGAAAGTTGCTGTGCGCGCATGTCTACAAATGGGACATCCAAATCTATTCTCAATTTTCAATTATGAGAAGTTGGTCAAAGATGAAACGCGACCGTGCGTTTTCTCCAGAGTTGGGCTTAAATGGGAAGAAAATAGCTCGGAATGTCACGAACGTTGGTGTGGATGCTTGTCTACCAATGGGACATTCAAATCTATTCTCAAAATTAAATTTCGAGAAGTTGGTCAAAGATGAAACGCGACCGTGTGTTTTCTCTAGAGTTGGGCTTAAATGGGAAGAAAATAGCTCGGAATGTCACGAAAGTTGGTGTGGACCCTTGTCTACCAATGGGACATCCAAATCTATTCTCAAATTTCAATTCTGAGAAGTTGGTCAAAGTCGAAACGCCACCATGCATTTTCGCTAGACTTGAGGTTAAAGGGTGTGAAATTAGCTCATAACATCACGAAAGTTGCTGTGCACGCTGTCTACAAATGGGACATCCAAATCTATGCTCAATTTTGAATTCCGAGAAGTTGGTGAAAGTCGAAACTCGACCGGACGTTTTCGCTAGAGTTGGGCTAGAAGGAGGAGAAAATATCTCGGAATGTCACGAAAGTTGGTGTGGACACTTGTCTACTAATGGTATATCCAAAACTATCCTCAAATTTTAATTCCGAAATGTTTGTCAAGGTTGAAACTCGACCATGCATTTTCATATAGACTTGGGCTTAAAGGGGCAGAAAATAGCTCGGAACGTCACGAAAGTTGGCTTGCACGCTTGTATACCAATGGGACATCCAAATCTATTTTCAAATTTCAATTCCCAGAAGTTGGTCAAAGTCGAAATGCCACCATGGGTTTTCACTATACTTGGGAATAAAGAGCATGAAATTAGCTCGTAACGTCATGAAAGTTGTTGTGCGCGCATGTCTACAAATAGGACATCCAAATCTATTCTCAATTTTCAATTCCGAGAAGTTGGTCAAAGATGAAATGTGACCGTGCATTTTCTCTAGAGTTGGGCTTAAATGGGATGAAAATAGCTCGGAATGTCATGAAAGTTGGTGTGGACGCTTGTCTACCAATGGGACATCCAAATCTATTCTCAAATTTAAATTCCGAGAAGTTGGTCAAAGTTAAAAATTGACGGTGTGTTTTCGCTAGACTTGGGCTTAAAGGGTGAGAAAATAGCTTGGAATGTCACGAAAGTTGGTGTGTGCACTTGTCTACCAATGGGACATCCAAATCTATTCTCAAATTTCAATTCCTAGAAGTTGGTCAAAGCCGAAACACCAGCATGCGTTTTCGCTAAACTTGAGCTTAAAGGGTGTAAAATTAGCTTGTAACGTCACGAAAGTTGCTATGCACGCATGTCTACAAATGGGACATACAAATCTATTCTCAATTTTCAATTCCGAGAAGTAGCTCAAAGCGGAAACACGATCGTGCGTTTTCTCTAGAGTTGGGCTTAAAGGGGAAGAAAATAGCTCGGAACGTCACGAAAGTTGGCATGTGAACTTGTCTACCAACGGGACATCCAAATCCATTTTCAAATTTCAACTCCCAAAAGTTGGTCAAAGTCGAAATGCCACCATGCATTTTCGTTAGAATTGAGCTTAAAGGGTGTGAAATTAGCTCGTAAAGTCACGAAAGTTGTTGTGCGTGCATGTCTACAAATGGGACATCCAAATCTATTCTCAATTTTCATTTATGAGAAGTAGGTCAAAGCCGAAACACGATTGTGCGTTTTCTCTAGAGTTGGGGTTAAAGGGGAAGAAAATAGCTCGGAACATCACGAAAGTTGGTGTGTGCACTTGTCTACCAACGGGACATCCAAATCCATTCTCAAATTTAAATTCCGAGAAGTTGGTCAAAGTTTAAAATCGACCGTGCATTTTCGATAGACTTAGGCTTAAAGGGTGAGAAAATAGCTCGGAACGTCACGAAAGTTGGCGTGCGCATTTGTCTACCAACGGGACATCCAAATCTATGCTCAATTTTCAATTCCGAGAAGATGGTCAAATTCGAAACTCGACTGTGCGTTTTCGCTAGGCTTGGGCTTAAAGGGGGAGAATATAGCTCGAAACGTCACGAAAGTTGGTGTGGATGCTTGTCTACCAATGGGATATCCAAAACTATTCTCAAATTTCAATTCCAAAAAGTTGGTCAAAGTTGAAACTCGATCGTGCATTTTCGCTAGACTTGGGCTTAAAGGGTGTGAAATTAGCTCGTAATGTCACGAAAGTTGCTGTGCGTGCATGTCTACAAATGGGACATCCAAATCTATTCTCAATTTTCAATTCCGAGAAGTTGGTCAAAGTTGAAAATTGAGCGTGCATTTTTGCTAGACTTAAGCTTGAAGGGTGAGAAAATAGCTCGGGACATCAATTCAAATCTACAAATGGGACATCCAAATCTATGCTCAATTTTCAATTCCAAGAAGTTGGTGAAATTCGTAACTCGACCGTACGTTTTCGCTATAGTTTGTCTTAAAGGGGGAGAAAATAGCTCGGAACGTAATGAATGTTGGTGTGGATGCTTGTCTACCAAAGGGACATCCAAAACTATTCTCAAATTTCAATTCCGAGAACTTGGTCAAAGTTGAATCTCGATCGTGCGTTTTCGCAAGACTTGGGCTTAAAGGGTGTGAAATAGCTCGGAACGTCACGAAAGTTGGCGTGGACGCTCGTCTACCAACGGGACATCCAAATCTATTCTCATGTTTCAATTCCGAGAAGTTGGTCAAAGTCGAAACGCCACCATGCGTTTGTGCTAGACTTGAGCTTAAAGGGTGTTAAATTAGCTCGTAATGTGACGAAAGTTGTTGTGCACGAATGTCTACAAATGGGACATCCAAATCTATGCTCAATTTTCAATTCCGAGAAGTTGGTGAAAGTCGGAACTCGACCTTACATTTTCACTACAGATGGGCATAAGGGGGAGAAAATAGCTCGGAACGTAACGAATGTTGGTGTGGATGCTTGTCTACCAATGGGACATCCAAAACTATTCTCAAATTTCAATTCCGAGAAGTTGGTCAAAGTTGAAAATCGACTGTGCATTTTCGCTACACTTAGGCTTAAAGGGTGAGAAAATAGCTCTGAACGTGACGAAGTTGGCGTGCGCATTTGTCTTCCAACGAGACATCCAAATCTATGCTCAATTTTCAATTCCCAGAAGTTGGTCAAATTCGAAACTCAACCGTGTGTTTTCGCTAGACTTGGGCTTAAAGGGGGAGAAAATAGCTCAGAGCGTCACGAAAGTTGTTGTGGCCAATTTTCTACCAATGGGACATCCAAATCTATTCTCAAATTTCAATACCGAGAAGTTGGTCAAAGTTGAAAATTGACCCTGCATTTTCGCTAGTTTTGGGCTTAAAGGGAGAGAAAATAGCTCGGAATGTCATGAAAGTTGGCGTGTGCATTTGTCTACCAACAGGACATCCAAATCTATGCTCAATTTTTAATTCCGAGAAGTTGGTCAAATTCGAAACTCGACCGTGCGTTTTCGCTAGACTTAGGCCTAAAGGGTGAGAGAATAGCTCGGAACGTCACGAAAGTTGGCGTGCGTATTTGTCTACAAATGGGACATCCAAATCTATTCTCAATTTTTAAATACGAGAAGTTGGTCAAAGATGAAACGCGACCGTGCGTTTTCTCCAGAGTTGGGCTTAAATGGGAAGAAAATAGCTCGAAATGTCCCGAAAGTTGGTGTGGACGCTTGTCTACCAATGGGACATTCAAATCTATTCTCAAAAATTAAATTCCGAGAAGTTGGTCGAAGATGAAACGCGAACGTGCGTTTTCTCTAGAGTTGGGCTTAAATGGGAAGAAAATAGGTCGGAATGTCACGAAAGTTGGTGTGGACGCTTCTCTACCAATGGGACATCCAAATCTATTCTCACATTTCAATTCCGAGAAGTTGGTCAAAGTCGAAATGCCACCATGCATTTTCGCTAGACTTGAGCTTAAAGGGTGTGAAATTAGCTCGTAACATCATGAAAGTTGCTATGCACGCATGTCTACAAATGGGACATCCAAATCTAGGCTCAATTTTGAATTCCGAGAAGTTGGTGAAAGTCGAAACTCGACCGTACGTTTTCGCTAGAGTTGGGCTAGAAGGAGGAGAAAATATCTCGGAATGTCACGAAAGTTGGTGTGGACACTAGTCTACCAATGGTATATCCAAAACTATTCTCAAATTTTAATTCCGAAATGTTTGTCAAGGTTGAAACTCGACCGTGCGTTTTCATCTAGACTTGGGCTTAAAGGGGCAGAAAATAGCTCGGAACGTCACGAAAGCTGGCGTGCACGCTTGTCTACCAATGGGACATCCAAATCTATTTTCAAATTTCAATTCCCAGAAGTTGGTCAAAGTCGAAATGCCACAATGGGTTTCCACTATACTTGGGAATAAAGGGCATGAAATTAGCTCCTAACGTCATGAAAGTTGGTGTGCGCGCATGTCTACAAATGGGACATCCAAATCTATTCTCAATTTTCAATTCCGAGAAGTTGGTCAAAGATGAAATGCGACCGTGCGTTTTCTCTAGAGTTGGGCTTAAATGGGATGAAAATAGCTCGGAATGTCATGAAAGTTGGTGTGGACGCTTGTCTACCAATGGGACAACCAAATCTATTCTCAAATTTAAATTCCGAGAAGTTGGTCAAAGTTTAAAATTGATGGTGCGTTTTCGCTAGACTTGGGCTTAAAGGGCGAGAAAATAGCTTGGAACGTCATGAAAGTTGGCGTGCGCACTTGTCTACCAATGGGACATCCAAATCTATTCTCAAATTTCAATTCCAAGAAGTTAGTCAAAGCCAAAATGCCACCATGCGTTTTCGCTAAACTTGAGCTTAAAGGGTGTAAAATTAGCTCGTAACGTCACGACAGTTGCTGTGCACGCATGTCTACAAATGGGACATACAAATCTATTCTCAATTTTCAATTCCGAGAAGTAGCTCAAAGCCGAAACACGACCGTGCGTTTTCTCTAGAGTTGGGCTTAAAGGGGAAGAAAATAGCTCGGAAAGTCACAAAAGTTGGCATGTGCACTTGTCTACCAACGGGACATCCAAATCTATTGTCAAATTTCAACTCCCAAAAGTTGGTCAAAGTCGAAACGCCACCATGCGTTTTCGTTAGACTTGAGCTTAAAGGGTGTGAAATTAGCTCGTAACGTGACGAAAGTTGTTGTGCGTGCATGTCTACAAATGGGACATCCAAATCTATTCTCAATTTTCATTTACGAGAAGTAGGTCAAAGTCGAAACACGATCGTGCGTTTTCTCTAGAGTTGGGCTTAAAGGGGAAGAAAATAGCTCGGAACGTCACGAAAGTTGGCGTGTGCACTTGTTTACCAACGGGACATCCAAATCCATTCTCAAATTTAAATTCCGAGAAGTTGGTCAAAGTTGAAAATCAACCGTGCATTTTCGATAGACTTAGGCTTAAAGGGTGAGAAAATAGCTCGGAACGTCACGAAAGTTGGCGTGCGCATTTGTCTACCAACGGGACATCCAAATCTATGCTCAATTTTTAATTCTGAGAAGTTGGTCAAATTCGAAACTCGACCGTGCGTTTTCGCTAGACTTGGGCTTAAAGGGGGAGAAAATAGCTCGGAATGTCACGAAAGTTGGTGTGGATGCTTGTCTACCAATTGGACATCCAAATATATTCTCATATTTCAATTCCGAGAAGTTGGTCAAAGTGGAAATGCCACCATGCATTTTCGCTAGACTTGAGCTTAAAGGGTGTTAAATTAGCTCGTAATGTGACGAAAGTTGTTGTGCGCGAATGTCTACAAATGGGACATCCAAATCTATGCTCAATTTTCAATTCCAAGAAGTTGGTGAAATTCGTAACTCGACCGTACTTTTTCGCTATAGTTGGGCTTAAAGGGGGAGAAAATAGCTCGGAACATAACGAATGTTGGTGTGGATGCTTGTCTACCAAAGGGACATCCAAAACTATTCTCAAATTTCAATTCCGAGAAGTTGGTCAAAGTTGAAAATCGATCGTGCATTTTCGCTAGACTTGGGCTTAAAGGGTGAGAAAATAGCTCGGAATGTCACGAAAGTTGGCGTGCGCATTTTTCTATCAACGGGAAATCCAAATCTATGCTCAATTTTCAATTTCGAGAAGTTGGTCAAATTCGAAACTCGACCGTGCGTTTTCACTAGACTTGGGCTTAAAGGGGGACAAAATAGCTCGGAACGTCACGAAAGTTTGTGTGGATGATTGTCTACCAATGGGACATCCAAAACTATTCTCAAATTTCAATTCTGAGAAGCTGGTCAAAGTTGAAACTCGATCGTGCGTTTTCGCTAGACTTGGGCTTAAAGGGTGTGAAAATAGCTCGGAACGTCACGAAATTTGGCGTGGACGCTCGTCTACCAATGTGACATCCAAATCTATTCTCAAATTTAAATTCCGAGAAGTTGGTCAAAGTTGAAAATCGACGTGCATTTTCGCTAGACTTGGGCTTAAATGGTGAGAAAATTGCTCGGAATGTCACGAAACTTGGCGTGCGCATTTGTCTACAAACGGGAAATCCAAATCTATGCTCAATTTTTAATTTCGAGAAGTTGGTCAAATTCGAAACTCGAAAATCGTGCACTTGTCTACCAACGCGACATCCAAATCTATTCTCATATTTCAATTCCGAGAAGTTGGTCAAAGTCGAAACGCTACCATGCGTGTTCGCTAGACTTGAGCTTAAAGGGTGTGAAATTAGCTCGTAATGTCACGAAAGTTGTTGTGCGTGAATGTCTACAAATGGGACATCCAAATCTATGCTCAATTTTCAATTCCGAGAAGTTGGTGAAAGTCGTAACTCGACTGTACGTTTTCGCTACAGTTGGGCTTAAAGGGGGAGAAAATAGCTCGAAACGTAACGAATGTTGGTGTGGATGCTTGTCTACCAATGGGACATCCAAAACTATTCTCAAATTTCAATTCCGAGAAGTTGGTCAAAGTTGAAACCCGATCGTGCATTTTCGTTAGACTTGGGCTTAAAGGGTGTGAAAATAGCTCGGAACGTCACGAAAGTTGGCGTGGACGCTCGTCTACCAATGTGACATCCAAATCCATTCTCAAATTTAAATTCAGAGATTTTGGTCAAAGTTGGCGTGCGCATTTGTTTACCAACGGGACATCCAAATCTATGCTCAATTTTCAATTCCGAGAATTTGGTCAAATTCGAAACTCGACCGTGCGTTTTCGCTCGACTTGAGCTTAAAGGGTGTGAAATTAGCTCGTAATGTGACAAAATTTGTTGTGCGCGAATGTCTACAAATGGGACATCCAAATCTATGCGTGGACGCTCGTCTACCAACGGGACATCCAAATCTATTCTCATATTTCAATTCTAAGAAGTTGGTCAAAGTCGAAATGCCACCATGCGTTTTCGCTAGACTTGAGCTAAAGGGCATGAAATTAGCTCGTAACGTCATGAAAGTTGTTGTGCGCGCATGTCTACAAATGGGACATCCAAATCTATTCTCAATTTTCAATTCCGAGAAGTTGGTCAAAGATGAAATGCGACCGTGCGTTTTCTCTAGAGTTGGGCTTAAATGGGATGAAAATAGCTCGGAATGTCACGAAGGTTGGTGTGGACGCTTGTCTACCAATCGGACATCCAAATCTATTCTCAAATTTAAATTCCGAGAAGTTAGTCAAAGTTTAAAATTGACGGTGCGTTTTCGCTAGACTTGTGCTTAAAGTGCGAGAAAATAGCTTGGAACGTCACGAAAGTTGGCGTGCGCACTTGTCTACCAATGGGACATCCAAATCTATTCTCAAATTTCAATTCCAAGAAGTTGGTCAAAGCCGAAATGCCACCATGCGTTTTCGCTAAACTTGAGCTTAAAGGGTGTAAAATTAGCTCGTAACATCATGAAAGTTGCTGTGTACGCATGTCTACAAATGGGACATACAAATCTATTCTCAATTTTCAATTCCGAGAAGTAGCTCAAAGCCGAAACACAACCGTGCGTTTTCTCTAGAGTTGGGCTTAAAGGGGAAGAAAATAGCTCGGAACGTCACGAAAGTTGGCATGTGCACTTGTCTACCAATGGGACATCCAAATCTATTTTCAAATTTCAACTCCCAAAAGTTGGTCAAAGTCGAAACGCTACCATGCGTTTCCATTAGACTTGAGCTTAAAGGGTGTGAAATTAGCTCGTAACGTCACGAAAGTTGCTGTGCATGCATGTCTACAAATGGGACATACAAATCTATTCTCAATTTTCAATTCCGAGAAGTAGCTCAAAGCCGAAACACGACCGTGCGTTTTCTCTAGAGTTGGGCTTAAAGGGGAAGAAAATAGCTCGGAACGTCACGAAAGTTGGCATGTGCACTTGTCTACCAACGGGACATCCAAATCTATTTTCAAATTTCAACTCCCAAAAGTTGGTCAATGTCGAAACGCCACCATGTGTTTTCATTAGACTTGAGCTTAAAGGGTGTGAAATTAGCTCGTAACGTCACGAAAGATGTTATGCGTGCATGTCTACAAATGGGACATCCAAATCTATTCTCAATTTTCATTTACGAGAAGTAGGTCAAAGCCGAAACACGATCGTGCATTTTCTCTAGAGTTGGGCTTAAAGGGAAAGAAAATAGCTCGGAACGTCACGAAAGTTGGCGTGTGCACTTGTCTACCAACGGGACATCCAAATCCATTCTCAAATTTAAATTCCGAGAAGTTGGTCAAAGTTGAAAATCGACCGTGCATTTTCGATAGACTTAGGCTTAAAGGGTGAGAAAATAGCTCGGAACGTCACGAAAGTTGGCGTGCACATTTGTCTACCAACGGGACATCCAAATCTATGCTCAATTTTCAATTCTGAGAAGTTGGTCAAATTCGATACTCGACCGTGCGTTTTCGCTAGACTTGGGCTTAAAGGGGGAGAAAATGGGACATCCAAATCTATTCTCAATTTTCAATTTCGAGAAGTAGCTCAAAGCCGAAACACGACCATGCGTTTTCTCTAGACTTGGGCTTAAAGGGGGAGAAAATAGCTCAGAATGTCACGAAAGTTGGCGTGCGCACTTGTCTACCAACGGGACATCCAAATCTATTCTCATATTTCAATTCCGAGAAGTTGGTCAAAGTCGAAATGCCACCATGCGTTTTCGCTAGACTTGAGCTTAAGGGTGTCAAATTAGCTCGTAATGTGACAAAAGTTGTTGTGCGCGAATGTCTACCAATGGGACATCCAAATCCATTCTCAAATTTAAATTCCGAGAAGTTGGTCAAAGTTGAAAATCAACCGTGCATTTTCGATAGACTTAGGCTTAGGGGGTGATAAAATAGCTCGGAACGTCACGAAAGTTAGCGTGCGCATTTTTCTACCAATGGGACATCCAAATCTATGCTCAATTTTGAATTCTGAGAAGTTGGTCAAATTCGAAACTCGACCGTGCGCTTTCTCTAGACTTGGGCTTAGAGGGGGAGAAAATAGCTCAGAACGTCACGAAAGTTGGTGTGGACGCTTATCTACCAATTGGACATCCAAAACTATTCTCAAATTTCAGTTCCGAGAAGTTGGTCAAAGTTGAAACTCGATCGTGCATTTTCGCTAGACTTGGGCTTAAAGGGTGTGAAATAGCTCGGAACGTCACGAAATTTGGCGTGGATGCTCGTCTACCAACGGGACATCCAAATCTATTCTCAAATTTTAATATCGAAATGTTTGTCAAGGTTGAAACTCGACCGTGCCTTTTCATCTAGACTTCGGCTTAAAGGGGCAGAAAATAGCTCGGAACGTCACGAAAGTTGGTGTTCGCACTTGTCTACCAATCGGACATCCAAATCTATTCTCAAATTTCAATTCCAAAAAGTTGGTCAAAGCCGAAACGCCACCATGCGTTTTCGCTATACTTGAGCTTAAAGGGTGTAAAATTAGCTCGTAACGTCACGAAAGTTGCTGTGCACGCATGTCTACAAATGGGACATCCAAATCTATGCTCAATTTTCATTTACGAGAAGTAGGTCAAAGCCGAAACACGATCCTGCAATTTCTCTAGAATTGGGCTTAAAGGGGAAGAAAATAGCTCAGAACGTCACGAAAGTTGGTGTGTGCACTTTTCTACCAACGGGACATCCAAATCCATTCTCAAATTTAAATTCTGAGAAGTTGGTCAAAGTTGAAAATCAAGCATGCATTTTCGATACACTTAGGCTTAAAGGGTGAGAAAATAGCTCGGAACGTCACGAAAGTTAGCGTACGCATTTGTCTACCAATGGGACATCCAAATCTATGCTCAATTTTCAATTCTGAGAAGTTGGTCAAATTCGAAACTCGACCGTGCGTTTTCGCTAGACTTGGGTTCAAAGGGGGAGAAAATAGCTCAGAACGTCACGAAAGTTGGTGTGGACGCTTGTCTACCAATTGGACATCCAAAACTATTCTCAAATTTCAGTTCCGAGAAGTTGGTCAAAGTTGAAACTCAATCGTGCGTTTTCGCTAGACTTGGGCTTAAAGGGTGTGAAATAGCTCGGAACGTCATGAAATTTGCGGTGGATGCTCGTCTACCAACGGGACATCCAAATCTATTCTCAAATTTTAATATTGAAATGTTTGTCAAAGTTGAAACTCGACCGTGCCTTTTCTTCTAGACTTCATATTAAAGGGGCAGAAAATAGCTCGGAACGTCACGAAAGTTGGCGTTCGCACTTGTCTACCAATGGGACATCCAAATCTATTCTCAAATTTCAATTCCAAAAAGTTGGTCAAAGCCGAAACGCCACCATGCGTTTTCTCTATACTTGAGCTTAAAGGGTGTAAAATTAGCTCGTAACGTCACGAAAGTTGCTGTGCACGCATGTCTACAAATGGGACATACAAATCTATTCTCAATTTTCAATTTCGAGAAGTAGCTCAAAGCCGAAACACGACCGTGCGTTTTCTCTAGACTTGGGCTTAAAGGGGGAGAAAATAGCTCAGAATTTCACGAAAGTTGGCGTGTGCACTTGTCTACCAATGGGACATCCAAATCTATTCTCATATTTCAATTCCAAGAAGTTGGTCAAAGTCAAAATGCCACCATGCGTTTTCGCTAGACTTGAGCTTAAAGGGTGTCAAATTAGCTCGTAATGTGACGAAAGTTGTTGTGCGCGAATGTCTACAAATGGGACATCCAAATCTATGCTCAATTTTCATTTACGAGAAGTAGGTCAAAGCCGAAACACGATCCTGCAATTTCTCTAGAATTGGGCTTAAAGGGGAAGAAAATAGCTCAGAACGTCACGAAAGTTGGTGTGTGCACTTTTCTACCAACGGGACATCCAAATCCATTCTCAAATTTGAATTCTGAGAAGTTGGTCAAAGTTGAAAATCAACCATGCATTTTCGATACACTTAGGCTTAAAGGGTGAGAAAATAGCTCGGAACGTCACGAAAGTTAGCGTACGCATTTGTCTACCAATGGGACATCCAAATCTATGCTCAATTTTCAATTCTGAGAAGTTGGTCAAATTCGAAACTCGACCATGCGTTTTCGCTAGACTTGGGTTTAAAGGGGGAGAAAATAGATCAGAATGTCACGAAAGTTGGTGTGGACGCTTGTCTACCAATTGGACATCCAAAACTATTCTCAAATTTCAGTTCCGAGAAGTTGGTCAAAGTTGAAACTCAATCGTGCGTTTTCGCTAGACTTGGGCTTAAAGGGTGTGAAATAGCTCGGAACGTCATGAAATTTGGCGTGGATGCTCGTCTACCAACGGGACATCCAAATCTATTCTCAAATTTTAATATCGAAATGTTTGTCAAGGTTGAAACTCGACCGTGCCTTTTCATCTAGACTTCATATTAAAGGGGCAGAAAATAGCTCGGAACGTCACGAAAGTTGGCGTTCGCACTTGTCTACCAATGGGACATCCAAATCTATTCTCAAATTTCAATTCCAAAAAGTTGGTCAAAGCCGAAACGCCACCATGCGTTTTCTCTATACTTGAGCTTAAAGGGTGTAAAATTAGCTCGTAACGTCACGAAACTTGCTGTGGACGCATGTCTACAAATGGGACATCCAAATCTATTCTCAATTTTCAATTTCGAGAAGTAGCTCAAAGCCGAAACACGACCGTGCATTTTCTCTAGAATTGGGATTAAAGGGGGAGAAAATAGCTCAGAACGTCACGAAAGTTGGCGTGCGCACTTGTCTACCAACGGGACATCCAAATCTATTCTCATATTTCAATTCTGAGAAGTTGGTCAAAGTCGAAATGCCACAATGCATTTTCGCTAGACTTGAGCTTAAAGGGTGTCAAATTAGCTCGTAATGTGACAAAAGTTGTTGTGCGCAAATGTCTACAAATGGGACATCCAAATCTATGCTCAATTTTCAATTCCATGAAGTTGGTGAAATTCGTAACTCGACCGTACGTTTTTGCTATAGTTGCGCTTAAAGGGGGAGAAAATAGCTCGGAACGTTACGAATGTTGGTGTGGATGCTTGCCTACCAATGGGACATCCAAAACTATTCTCAAATTTCAATTCCGAGAAGTTGGTCAAAGTTGAAACTCGATCGTGCGTTTTCGGTAGACTTGGGCTTAAAGGGTGTGAAAATAGCTCGGAACGTCACGAAAGTTGGCGTGGACGCTTGTCTACCAATGTGACATCCAAATCTATTCTCAAGTTTAAATTCCGAGAAGTCGGTCAAAGTTGAAAATTGACCGTGCATTTTCGCTAGATTTGGGCTTAAAGGTTGAAAAAATAGCTCGAAATGTTACGAAAGTTGGCGTGCGCATTTGTCTACCAACGGGACATCCAAAACTATTCTCAATTTTTAATTCTGAGAAGTTGGTCAAATTTGAAACTCGACCGTGCGTTTTCGCTAGACTTGGTCTTAAAGGGCGATAAAATAGCTCAGAACATCATGAAAGTTTGTGTTGACGCTTGTCTACCAATGGGACATCCAAAACAATTCTCAAATTTCAATTCCGAGAAGTTGGTCAAAGTTGAAACTCGATCGTGCGTTTTCGCTATACTTGGGCTTAAAGGGTGTGAAAAGAACTCAGAACGTCACGAAAGTTGGCGTGGACGCTCGTCTACCTATGTGACATCCAAATCTATTCTCAAATTTAATTTCTGAGAAGTTGGTCAAAGTTGAAAATCGACCGTGCATTTTCGCTATACTTAGGCTTAAAGGGTTAGAAAATAGCTCGGAATGTCACGAAAGTTGGCGTGTGCATTTGTCTACCAACAGGACATCTAAATCTATGCTCAATTTTTAATTCCAAGAAGTTGGTCAAATTTGAAACTCGACCGTGCGTTTTCGCTAGACTTAGGCTTAAAGGGTGAGAAAATAGCTCGGAACGTCACGAAAGTTGGCGTGCGCATTTTTCTACCAACGGGAAATCCAAATCTATGCTCAATTTTCAATTTCGAGAAGTTGGTCAAATTTGAAACTCAACCGTGCGTTTTCGCTAGACTTGGGCTTAAAGGGGGACAAAATAGCTCGGAACATCACGAAAATTTGTGTGGACGCTTGTCTACCGATGGGACATCCAAAACTATTCTCAAATTTCAATTCTGAGAAGTTGGTCAAAGTTGAAACTCGATCGTGCGTTTTCGCTAGACTTGGGCTTAAAGGGTGTGAAAATAGCTAGGAACGTCACGAAAGTTGGCGTGGATGCTCCTCTACCAATGTGACATCCAAATCTATTATCAAATTTAAATTCTGAGAAGTTGGTCAAAGTTGAAAATTGATCGTGCATTTTCGCTAGACTTAGGCTTAAAGGGTGAGAAAATAGCTCAGAACGTCACGAAAGTTGGCCTGCACATTTGTCTTCCAACGGGACATCCAAATCTATGCTCAATTTTCAATTCCGATAAGTTGGTCAAATTTGAAACTCGACTGTGCGTTTTCGCTAGACTTGGGCTTAAAGGGGGAGAAAATAGCTCCGAACATCACGAAAGTTGTTGTGGACGCTCGTCTACCAATGAGACATCCAAAACTATTCTCAAATTTCAATTCCGAGAAGTTGGTCAAAGTTGAAACTTGATCGTGCGTTTTCGCTATACTTGGGCTTAAAGGGTGTGAAATTAGCTCGTAATGTCACGAAAGTTGTTGTGCGCAAATGTCTAAAAATGGGACATCCAAACCTATGCTCAATCTTCAATTACGAGAAGTTGGTGAAAGTTGAAACTCGACCGTACGTTTTCGCTAGAGGAGAAAATAGCTTGGAACATCACTAAAGTTGGTGTGGACGCTTGTCTACCAATGGGACATCCAAAACTATTCTCAAATTTCAAATCCAAGAAATTGGTCAAAGTCGAAACGCCACCATGCGTTTTCTCTAGACTTGGGATTAAAGTGTGTGAGATTAGCTTGTAATGTCACGAAAGTTGTTGTGCGCAAATGTCTAAAAATGGGACATCAAGACCTATGCTCAATCTTCAATTACGAGAAGTTGGTGAAAGTTGAAACTCGACCGTACGTTTTCACTAGAGGAGAAAATAGCTTGGAACGTCACTAAAGTTGGTGTGGACGCTTGTCTACCAATGGGACATCCAAAACTATTCTCAAATTTCAAATCCGAGAAGTTGGTCAAAGTTGAAATGCGACCGTGCGTTTTCTCTAGAGTTGGGCTTAAATTGGAAGAAAATAGCTCGGAATGTCACGAAAGTTGGTGTGGACACTTGTCTACCAATGGGACATCCAAATCTATTTTCAAATTTCAATTCCCAGAAGTTGGTCAAAGTTGAAATGCCACCATGGGTTTTCACTATACTTGGCAATAAAGGGCATGAAATTAGCTCGTAATGTCATGAAATTTGTTGTGCGCGCATGTCTACAAATGGGACATCCAAATCTATTCTCAATTTTCAATTCCGAGAAGTTGTTCAAAGATGAAATGCGACCGTGCGTTTTCTCTAGAGTTGGGCTTAAATGGGATGAAAATAGCTCAGAATGTCACGAAAGTTCGTGTGGATGCTTGTCTACTAATGGGACATCCAAATCTATTCTCAAACTTAAATTCCGAGAAGTTGGTCAAAGTTTAAAATTGATGGTGCGATTTCGCTAGACTTGGGCTCAAAGGACGAGAAAATAGCTTGGAACGTCATGAAAGTTGGCATGTGCACTTGTCTACCAACGAGAGATCCAAATCTATTTTCAAATTTCAACTCCCAAAAGTTGGTCAAAGTCGAAACGCCACCATGCGTTTTCATTAGACTTGAGCTTAAAGGGTGTGAAATTAGCTTGTAACGTCACGAACGTTGTTGTGCGTGCATGTCTACAAATGGGACATCCAAATCTATTCTCAATTTTCATTTACGAGAAGTAGGTCAAAGCCGAAACACGATCGTGCATTTTCTCTAGAGTTGGGCTTAAAGGGGAGGAAAATAGCTCGGAACGTCACGAAAGTTGGCGTGTGCACTTGTCTACCAACGGGACATCCAAATCCATTCTCAAATTTAAATTCTGAGAAGTTGGTCAAAGTTGAAAATCGACCGTGCATTTTCGATAGATTTAGGCTTAAAGGGTGAGAAAATAGCTTAGAACGTCACGAAAGTTGGTGTGCGCATTTGTCTACCAACGGGACATCCAAATCTATGCTCAATTTTCAATTCCGAGAAGTATTCCGAGAAGTTGGTCAAAGTTGAAACTCGATCATGCGTTTTCGCTAGACTTGGGCTTAAAGGGTGTGAAATATTTTGGAACGTCACGAAAGTTGTTGTGGACGCTTGTCTACCAATGTGACATCCAAATCCATTCTCAAATTTCAATTCCGAGAAGTTGGTGAAAGTTGAAAATCGACCGTGCATTTTCGCTACACTTGGGCTTAAAGGGTGTGAAATAGCTCGGAACGTCACGAAAGTTGTTGTGGACGCTTGTCTACCAATGGGACATCCAAAACTATTCTCAAATTTTAATTCAGAGAAGTTGGTGAAAGTCATAACTCAACCGTGCGTTTTCGCTACACTTAGGCTTAAAGGGTGAGAAAATAGCTCGGAACGTCACGAAAGTTGGCGTGCGCATTTTTCTACCAATGGGACATCCAAATCTATGCTCAATTTTCAATTCTGAGAAGATGGTCAAATTCGAAACTCGACCGTGCGTTTTCGCTAGACTTGGGCTTAAAGGGGGAGAAAATAGCTCGAAACGTCACGAAAGTTGGTGTGGATGCTTGTCTACTAATGGGACATCCAAAACTATTCTCAAATTTCAATTCGGAGAAGTTGGTGAAAGTCATAACTCGACCGTGCGTTTTCGCTACAGTTGGGCTTAAAGGGTGTGAAATTAGCTCGGAAAGTCACGAAAGTTGGTTTGGACACTTGTCTACCAATGGGACATTCAAATCTATTCTCAAATTTAAATTACGAGAAGTTGGTCAAAGATGAAACGCGACCGTGCATTTTCTCTAGAGTTGGGCTTAAATGGGAAGAAAATAGATCGGAATGTCACGAAAGTTGGTGTGGATGCTTGTCTACCAATGGGACATTCAAATCTATTCTCAAATTTAAATTCCGAGAAGTTAGTCAAAGTTTAAAATTGACGGTGCGTTTTCGCTAGACTTGGGCTTAAAGGGCGCGAAAATAGCTTGGAACGTCACGAAAGTTGGCATGCGCACTTGTCTAACAATGGGACATCCAAATCTATTCTCAAATTTCAATTCCAAGAAGTTGGTCAAAGCCGAAACACCACCATGCGTTTTCGCTAAACTTGAGCTTAAAGGGTGTAAAATTAGCTCGTAACGTCATGAAAGTTGCTATGCACGCATGTCTACAAATGGGACATACAAATCTATTCTCAATTTTCAATTCCGAGAAGTAGCTCAAAGTGGAAACAAGACCGTGTGTTTTCTATAGAGTTGGGATTAATGGGGAATAAAATAGCTCGGAACGTCACGAAAGTTGGCATGTGCACTTGTCTACCAACAGGACATCCAAATCTATTTTCAAATTTAAACTCCCCAAAGTTGGTCAAAGTCGAAACGCCACCATGCGTTTTTGTTAGACTTGAGCTTAAAGGGTGTGAAATTAGCTCGTAACGTCACGAAAGTTGTTGTGCGTGCATGTCTACGAATGGGACATCCAAATCTATTCTCAATTTTAATTTCCGAGAAGAGGTCAAAGCTGAAACACGATCGTGCGTTTTGTCTAGAGTTGGGCTTAAAGGGGAAGAAAATAGCTCGGAACGTCACGAAAGTTGGTGTGTGCACTTGTCTACCAACGGGACATCCAAATCCATTCTAAAATTTAAATTCCGAGATGTTGGTCAAAGTTGAAAATCGACGGTGCATTTTCGCTTGACCTAGGCTTAAAGGGTGAGAAAATAGCTCGGAATGTCACGAAAGTTGGCGTGCGCATTTGTCTACCAACGAGACATTCAAATCTATGCTCAATTTTCAATTCTGAGAAGTTGGTCAAATTCGAAACTCGACCGTGCGTTTTCGCTAGACTTGGGCTTAAAGGGGGAGAAAATAGCTCGGAACGTCACGAAAGTTGGCGTGCGCACTTGTCTACCAACGGGACATCCAAATCCATTCTCATATTTCAATTCCGAGAAGTTGGTCAAAGTCGAAATGCCACCATGCGTTTTCGCTTGACTTGAGCTTAAAGGGTGTTAAATTAGCTTGTAATGTGACGAAAGTTGTTGTGCGCGAATGTCTACAAATGGGACATCCAAATCTATGCTCAATTTTCAATTCCAAGAAGTTGGTGAAATTCGTAACTCGACCGTACATTTTCACTATAGTTGGGCTTAAAGGGGGAGAAAATAGCTCGGAACGTAACGAATGTTGGTGTGGATGCTTGTCTACCAAAGGGACATCCAAAACTATTCTCAAATTTCAATTCTGTGAAGTTGGTCAAAGTTGAAACTCGATCGTGCGTTTTCGCTAGACTTGGGCTTAAAGGGTGTGAAATAGCTCGGAACGTCACGAAAGTTGGCGTGGACGCTCGTCTACCAACGGGACATCCAAATCTATCCTCAAATTTCAATTCCAAGAAGTTGGTCAAAGCCGAAACGCCACCATGTATTTTCGCTAAACTTGAGCTTAAAGGGTGTAAAATTAGCTCGTAACGTCACGAAAGTTGCTGTGCACGCATGTCTACAAATGGGACATACAATTCTATTCTCAATTTTCAATTCCGAGAAGTAGCTCAAAGCCGAAACACGATTGTGCGTTTTCTGTAGAGTTGGGCTTAAAGGGGAAGAAAATAGCTCGGAACGTCACGAAAGTTGGCGTGTAAACTTATCTACCAACGGGACATCCAAATCCATTCTCAAATTTAAATTCTGAGAAGTTGGTCAAAGTTGAAAATCGACCATGCATTTTCGATAGACTTAGGCTTAAAGGGTGAGAAAATAGCTCGGAACGTCACGAAAGTTGGCGTGCGCATTTGTCTACCAACGGGACATCCAAATCTATGCTCAATTTTCAATTCTGAGAAGTTGGTCAAATTCGAAACTCGACCGTGTGTTCTCGCTAGACTTGGGCTTAAAGGGGGAGAAAATAGCTCGGAACGTCACGAAAGTTGGTGTGGACACTTGTCTACCAACGGGACATCCAAATCTATTCTCATATTTCAATTCCGAGAAGTTGGTCAAAGTCGAAATGCCACCATGCGTTTTCGCTAGACTTGAGCTTAAAGGGTGCTAAATTAGCTCGTAATGTGACGAAAGTTGTTGTGCGCGAATGTCTACAAATGGGACATCCAAATCTATGCTCAATTTTCAATTCCAAGAAGTTGGTGAAATTCGTAACTCGACCGTACATTTTCGCTATAGTTGGGCTTAAAGGGGGAGAAAATAGCTCGGAACGTAACGAATGTTGGTGTGGATGCTTGTCTACCAAAGGGACATCCAAAACTATTCTCAAATTTCAATTCCGAGAAGTTGGTCAAAGTTGAAACTCGATCGTGTGTTTTCGGTAGACTTGGGCTTAAAGGGTGTGAAATAGCTCGAAACGTCACGAAAGTTGGCGTGGACGCTCGTCTACCAACTCATATTTCAATTCCGATAGTTTGGTCAAACTCGAAATGCCACCATGCGTTTTCGCTAGACTTCAGCTTAAAGGGTGTGCAATTAGCTCGGTACGTCACGAAAGTTGGCGTGGATGCTTGTCTACCAATGCGACATCCAAATCTATTCTCAAATTCAAATTCCGAGAAGTTGGTCAAAGTTGAAAATTGACCGTGCATTTTCGCTAGACTTAAGCTTAAAGGGTGAGAAGATAGATCGGGACGTCAATTCAAATCTACAAATGGGACATCCAAATCTATGCTCAATTTTCAATTCCAAGAAGTTGGTGAAATTCGTAACTCGACCGTACTTTTTCGCTATAATTGGGCTTAAAGGGGGAGAAAATAGCTCGGAACGTAACGAATGTTGGTGAGGATGCTTGTCTACGAAATGGACATCCAAAACTATTCTCAAATTTCAATTCCGAGAAGTTGGTCAGAGTTGAAACTCGATCGTGCGTTTTCGCTACACTTGGGCTTAAAGGGTGTGAAATAGCTCGGAATGTCACGAAAGTTGGCATGGACGCTCGTCTACCAATGTGACATCCAAATCTATTCTCAAATTTAAATTCTGAGAAGTTGGTCAAAGTTGAAAATCGACCCTGCATTTTCGTTAGACTTGGGCTTAAAGGGAGAGAAAATAGCTCGGAATGTCACGAAAGTTGGAGTGCGCATTTTTCTACCAACGGGACAGCCAAGTCTATGCTCAATTTTTAATTCCGAGAAGTTGGTCAAATTCGAAACTCGACCGTGCATTTTTGCTAGACTTGGGTTTAAAGGGGGAGAAAATAGCTCGGAACGTCACGAAAGTTGGTGTGAACGCTTTTCTACCAATGGGACATCCAAAACTATTCCCATATTTCAATTCTGAGAAGTTGGTCAAAGTCGAAACGCCACCATGCGTTTTTGCTAGACTTGAGCTTAAAGGGTGTGAAATTAGCTCGTAATGTGACGAAAGTTGTTGTGCGCGAATGTCTGCAAATGGGACATCCAAATCTATGCTCAATTTTCAATTCCGAGAAGTTGGTGAAAGTCGTTACTCGACCTTACATTTTCGATACAGTTGGGCTTAAAGGGGGAGAAAATTGCTCGGAACGTAATGAATGTTGGTGTGGATGCTTGTCTACCAATGGGACATCCAAAACTATTCTCAAATTTCAATTCCGAGAAGTTGGTCAAAGTTGAAACTCGATCGTGCGTTTTCGCTAGACTTGGCCTTAAAGGGTGTGAAAATAGCTCGGAACGTCACGAAAGTTGGCGTGGACGCTTGTCTACCAATGTGACATCCAAATCCATTCTCAAATTTAAATTTCGAGAAGTTGGTCAAAGTTGAAAATTGACCGTGCATTTTTCGCTACACTTAAGCTTAAAGGGTGAGAAAATATCTCGGGACATCATGAAAGTTGGCGTGCGCATTTGTCTACCAACAGGACATCCAAATCTATGCTCAATTTTCAATTCCGAGAAGTTGGTCAAATTCGAAACTCGACCGTGCGTTTTCGCTAGACCTGGGCTTAAAGGGGGAGAAAATAGCTCGGAATGTCACGAAAGTTGGTGTGGATGCTTGTCTACCAATGGGACATCCAAAACTATTCTCAAATTTCAATTCCGAGAAGTTGGTCAAAGTCGAAACGCCACCATGCGTTTTCGCTACACTTAGGCTTAAAGGCTGAGAAAATAGCTCCGAACGTGATGAAAGTTGGCGTGCGCATTTGTCTACCAACAGGACATCCAAATCTATGCTCAATTTTCAATTCCCAAAAGTTGGTCAAATTCGAAACTCGACCGTGTGTTTTCGCTAGACTTGGGCTTAAAGGGGGAGAAAATAGCTCGGAGCGTCACGAAAGTTATTGTGGACAATTGTCTACCAATGGGACATCCAAAACTATCTCAAATTTCAATTCCGAGAAGTTGGTCAAAGTTGAAACTCGATCGTGCGTTTTCGCAAGACTTGGGCTTAAAGGGTGTGAAATTAGCTCGGAACGTCACGAAAGTTGGCGTGGACGTTTGTCTACCAATGCGACATCCAAATCTATTCTCAAATTTAAATTTTGAGAAGTTGGTCGAAGTTGAAAATTGAACGTGCATTTTCGCTAAACTTAAGCTTAAAGGCTGAGAAAATATCTCGGGACGTCATGAAAGTTGGCGTGCGCATTTGTCTACCAACGGGACATCCAAATCTATTCTCAATTTTCAATTACGAGACGTTGGTCAATGATGAAACGCGACTGTGCGTTTTCTCCAGAGTTGTGCTTAAATGGGAAGAAAATAGCTCGGAATGCCAGGAAAGTTGGTGTGGACGCTTGTCTACCAATGGGACATTCAAATCTATTCTAAAAATTAAATTCCGAGAAGTTGGTCAAAGATGAAACGCGACCGTGCGTTTTCTCTAGAGTTGGGATAAAATGGGAAGAAAATAGCTCGGAATGTCACGAAAGTTGGTGTGGCCGCTTGTCTACCAATAAGACATCCAAATCTATTCTCAAATTTCAATTCCGAGAAGTTGGTCAAAGTCGAAACGCCACCATGCATTTTCGCTAGGCTTGAGCTTAAAGGTTGTGAAATTAGCTCGTAACATCACGAAAGTTACGTTTTCGCTATAGTTGGGCTTAAAGGGGGAGAAAATAGCTCGGAACATAAGGAATGGTTGTGTGGACTCTTGTCTACCAAAGGGACATCCAAAACTATTCTCAAATTTCAATTCCGAGAAGTTGGTCAAAGTTGAAACTTGATCGTGCGTTTTCGCTAGACGTGGGCTTAAAGGGTGTGAAATAGCTCGGAACATCATGAAAGTTGGTGTGGACGCTCGTCTACCAACGGGACATCCAAATCTATTCTAATATTTCAATTTCGAGAAGTTGGTCAAAGTCGAAATGCCACCATGTGTTTTCACTAGACTTGAGCTTAAAGGGTGTGAAATTAGCTCGGAACGTCACGAAAGTTGGCGTGGACGCTTGTCTACCAATGCGACATCCAAATATATTCTCAAATTTAAATTCCGAGAAGTTGGTCAAAGTTGAAAATTGACCATGCATTTTTGCTAGACTTAAGCTTGAAGGGTGAGAAAATAGCTCGGGACGTCAATTCAAATCTACAAATGGGACATCCAAATCTATGCTCAATTTTCAATTCCAAGAAGTTGGTGAAATTCATAACTCGACCGTACGTTTTCGCTATAGTTGGGCTTAAAGGGGGAGAAAATAGCTCGGAATGTAACGAATGTTGGTGTGGATGCTTGTCTACCAATGGGACATCCAAAACTATTCTCAAATTTAAATTCCGAGAAGTTGGTCAAAGTTGAAACTCGATCGTGCGTTTTTGCTAGACTTGGGCTTAAAGGGTGTGAAAATAGCTAGGAACGTCACGAAAGTTGGCGTGGACGCTCATCTACCAATGTGACATCCAAATCTATTCTCAAATTTAAATTCCTAGAAGTTGGTCAAAGTTGAAAATCGATCGTGCATTTTCGCTAGACTTAGGCTTAAAGGGTGAGAAAATAGCTCGGAACGTCACGAAAGTTGGCGTGCACATTTGTCTACCAACGGTACATCCAAATCTATGCTCAATTTTCAATTCGAGAAGTTGGTCAAATTTGAAACTCGACTGTGTGTTTTCGCTAGACTTGGGCTTAAATGGGGAGAAAATGGCTCGGAACGTCACGAAAGTTGGTGTGGACGCTTGTCTACCAATGGGACATCCAAAACTATTCTCAAATTTGAATTCCGAGAAGTTGGTCAAAGTTGAAATTCGATCGTGCGTTTTCGCTAGACTTGGGCTTAAAGGGTTTGAAAATAGCTCGAAACATCACGAAAGTCGTTGTGGACGCTTGTCTACCTATGCGAAATCCAAATCCATTCTCAAATTTAAATTTCGAGAAGTTGGTCAAAGTTGAAAATTGACCGTGCATTTTCACTACACTTAAGCTTAAAGGGTGAGAAAATAGCTCCGAACGTGATGAAAGTTGGCGTGCGCATTTGTCTACCAACGGGACATCGAAATCTATGCTCAATTTTCAATTCCGAGAAGTTGGTCGAATTCGAAACTCGACCGTGCGTTTTCGCTAGACTTGGGCTTAAAGGGGGAGAAAATAGCTCAGAACGTCACGAAAGTTGGTGTGGACGCTTGTCTAGCAATGGGACATCCAAAACTATTCTCAAATTTCAATTCCGAGAAGTTGGTCAAAGTTGAAACTCGATCGTGCTTTTTCGCTAGAGTTGGGCTAGAAGGAGGAGAAAATATCTCGTAATGTCACGAAAGTTGGTGTGGACACTTGTCTACCAATGGTATATCCAAAACTATTCTCAAATTTTAATTCTGAAATGTTTGTCAAGGTTGAAACTCGACCGTGCGTTTTCATCTAGACTTGGGCTTAAAGGGGCAGAAAATAGCTCGGAACATCACGATAGTTGGCGTGCACGCTTGTCTACCAATGGGACATTCAAATCTATTTTCAAATTTCAATTCCCAGAAGTTGGTCAAAGTCGAAATGCCACCATGGGTTTTCACTATACTTGGGAATAAAGGGCATGAAATTAGCTCGTAACGTCATGAAAGTTGTTGTGCGCGCATGTCTACAAATGGGACATCCAAATCTATTCTCAATTTTCAATTCCGAGAAGTTGGTCAAGGATGAAATGCGACCGTGCGTTTTCTCTAGAGTTGGGCTTAAATGGGATGAAAATAACTCGGAATTTCATGAAAGTTGGTGTGGGCGCTTGTCTACCAATGGGACATCCAAAACTATTCTCAAATTTCAATTCCGAGAAGTTGGTCAAACTTGAAACTCGATCGTGCGTTTTCGCTAGACTTGGGCTTAAAGGGAGGGAAAATAGCTCGGAACGTCATGAATGTTGGCGTGCACACTTTTCTACCAACGGGACATCCAAATCTATTCCCATATTTCATTTCCGAGAAGTTGGTCAAAGTCAAAACGCCACCATGCGTGTTCGCTAGACTTGAGCTTAAAGGGTGTGAAATTAGCTCGTAATGTGACGAAAGTTGTTGTGCGCGAATGTCTACAAATCGGACATCCAAATCTATGCTCAATTTTCAATTCCAAGAAGTTGGTCAAAGTGGAAACTCGATCGTGCGTTTTCGCTAGACTTGGTCTTAAAGGGTGTGAAATAGCTCGGAACGTCACGAAAGTTGACGTGGACGCTCGTCTACCAACAGGACATCCAAATCTATTCTCATATTTCAATTCCGAGAAGTTGGTCAAAGTCATAACTCGACCGTGCATTTTCGCTATAGTTGGGCTTAAAGGGGGACAAAATAGCTCGAAACGTCACGAAAGTTGGTGTGGACGCTTGTCTACCAATGCGACATCCAAATCTATTCTCAAATTTAAATTCTGAGAAATTGGTCAAAGTTGAAAATTGACCGTGCATTTTCGCTAGACTTAAGCTTGAAGGGTGAGAAAATAGCTCGGGACGTCAATTCAAATCTACAAATGGGACATCCAAATCTATGCTCAATTTTCAATTCCAAGAAGTTGGTGAAATTCGTAACTCGACAGTACATTTTCGCTGTAGTTGGACTTAAAGGGGGAGAAAATAGCTCGGAACGTAACGAATGTTGGTGTGGATGCTTGTCTACGAAAGGGACATCCAAAACTATTCTCAAATTTCAATTCCAAGAAGTTGGTCAAAGTTGAAACTCGATCGTGCGTTTTCGCTAGACTTGGGCTAAAAGGGTGTGAAATAGCTCGGAACGTCACGAAATTTGGAGTGGACGCTCATCTACCAACGGGACATCCAAATCTATTCTCATATTTCAATTCTGAGAAGTTGGTCAAAGTCGAAATGCCACCATGCGTTTTCGCTAGACTTGAGCTTAAAGGGTGTTAAATTAGCTCGTAATGTGACGAAAGATGTTGTGCGCGAATGTCTGCAAATGGGACATCCAAATCTATGCTCAATTTTAAATTCCAAGAAGTTGGTCAAAGTCGTAACTCG
This sequence comes from Larix kaempferi, assembly GCA_027924585.1. Taxonomy (NCBI): domain Eukaryota; kingdom Viridiplantae; phylum Streptophyta; class Pinopsida; order Pinales; family Pinaceae; genus Larix; species Larix kaempferi. The sequence goes on from BSBM01002122.1 coordinate 335,845, forward strand.
ACCTTACATTTTCGATACAATTGGGCTTAAAGGGGGAGAAAATAGCTCGGAACGTAACGAATGTTGGTGTGGATGCTTGTCTACCAATGGGACATCCAAAACTATTCTCAAATTTCAATTCCGAGAAGTTGGTCAAAGTTGAAACTCGATCGTGCGTTTTCGCTAGACTTGGGCTTAAAGGGTGTGAAATTAGCTCGTAATGTCACGAAAGTTGGCGTGCACATTTGTCTACCAACGGGACATCCAAATCTATGCTCAATTTTTAATTCCGAGAAGTTGGTCAAATTTGAAAATCGACCTTGCATTTTCGCTAGACTTGGGCTTAAAGGGAGAGAAAATAGCTCGGAATGTCACGAAAGTTTGCGTGCGCATTTGTCTACGAACGGGACAACCAAGTCTATGCTCAATTTTTAATTTCGAGAAGTCGGTCAAAGTCGAAATGCCACCATGAGTTTTCACTATACTTGGGAATAAAGGGCATGAAATTAGCTCGTAACGTCATGAAAGTTGTTGTGCACGCATGTCTACAAATGGGACATCCAAATCTATTCTCAATTTTCAATTCCGAGAAGTTGGTCAAAGATGAAATGCGACTGTGCGTTTTCTCTAGAGTTGGGCTTAAATGGGATGAAAATAGCTCGGAATGTCACGAAAGTTGGTGTGGACACTTGTCTACCAATGGGACATCCAAAATTATTATCAAATTTCAATTCCTAGAAGTTGGTCAAACTTGAAGCTCGATCCCTTGGGCTTAAAGGGAGGGAAAATAGCTCAGAACGTCACGAAAGTTGGTGTGGATGCTTGTCTACCAACGGGACATCCAAATATATTCTCATATTTCAATTCCGAGAAGTTGGTCAAAGTGGAAAATTGACCGTGCATTTTCGCTAGACTTAAGCTTGAAGGGTGAGAAAATAGCTCGGGACGTCAATTCAAATCTACAAATGGGACATCCAAATCTATGCTCAATTTTCAATTCCAAGAAGTTGGTGAAATTCGTAACTCGACCATACGTTTTCGCTATAGTTGGGATTAAAGGGGGAGAAAATAGCTCGGAACGTAACAAATGTTGGTGTGGATGCTTGTATACCAAAGGGACATCCAAAACTATTCTCAAATTTCAATTCCGAGAAGTTGGTCAAAGTTGAAACTCGATCATGCGTTTTCGCTAGACTTGGGCTTAAAGGGTGTGAAATATCTCGGAACGTCACGAAAGTTGTTGTGGACGCTTGTCTACCAATGTGACATCCAAATCCATTCTCAAATTTCAATTCCGAGAAGTTGGTGAAAGTTGAAAATCGACCGTGCATTTTCGCTACACTTGGGCTTAAAGGGTGTGAAATAGCTCGGAACGTCACGAAAGTTGTTGTGGACGCTTGTCTACCAATTGGACATCCAAAACTATTCTCAAATTTTAATTCGGAGAAGTTGGTGAAAGTCATAACTCAACCGTGCGTTTTCGCTACACTTAGTCTTAAAGGGTGAGAAAATAGCTCGGAACGTCACGAAAGTTGGCGTGCGCATTTTTCTACCAATGGGACATCCAAATCCATGCTCAATTTTCAATTCCGAGAAGATGGTCAAATTCGAAACTCGACCGTGCGTTTTCGCTAGACTTGGGCTTAAAGGGGGAGAAAATAGCTCGTAACGTCACGAAAGTCGGTGTGGACGCTTGTCTACTAATGGGACATCCAAAACTATTCTCAAATTTCAATTCGGAGAAGTTGGTGAAAGTCATAACTCGACCGTGCGTTTTCGCTACAGTTGGGATTAAAAGGTGTGAAATTAGCTTGGAAAGTCACGAAAGTTGGGTTGGACACTTGTATACCAATGGGACATTCAAATCTATTCTCAAATTTAAATTACGAGAAGTTGGTCAAAGATGAAATGCGACCGTGCATTTTCTCTAGAGTTGGGCTTAAATGGGAAGAAAATAGATCGGAATGTCACGAAAGTTGGTGTGGACGCTTGTCTACCAATGGGACATTCAAATCTATTCTCAAACTTAAATTCCGAGAAGTTAGTCAAAGTTTAAAATTGACGGTGCGTTTTCGCTAGACTTGGGCTTAAAGGGCGCGAAAATAGCTTGGAACGTCAAAGCCGAAACGACACCATGCGTTTTCGCTAAACTTGAGCTTAAAGGGTGTAAAATTAGCTCGTAACGTCATGAAAGTTGCTATGCATGCATGTCTACAAATGGGACATACAAATCTATTCTCAATTTTCAATTCCGAGAAGTAGCTCAAAGCGGAAACAAGACCGTGTGTTTTCTATAGAGTTGGGCTTAAAGGGGAAGAAAATAGCTCGGAACGTCACGAAAGTTGGCATGTGCACTTGTCTACCAACGGGACATCCAAATCTATTTTCAAATTTAAACTCCCCAAAGTTGGTCAAATTCGAAACGCCACCATGCGTTTTTGTTAGACTTGAGCTTAAAGGGTGTGAAATTAGCTCGTAACGTCACGGAAGTTGTTGTGCGTGCATGTCTATGAATGGGACATCCAAATCTATTCTCAATTTTCATTTCCGAGAAGAGGTCAAAGCTGAAACACGATCGTGCGTTTTGTCTAGAGTTGGGCTTAAAGGGGAAGAAAATAGCTCGGAACATCACGAAAGCTGGTGTGTGCACTTGTCTACCAACGGGACATCCAAATCCATTCTAAAATTTAAATTCCAAGATGTTGGTCAAAGTTGAAAATCGACGGTGCATTTTCGCTTGACCTAGGCTTAAAGGGTGAGAAAATAGCTCGGAATGTCACGAAAGTTGGCGTGCGCATTTGTCTACCAACGAGACATTCAAATCTATGCTCAATTTTCAATTCTGAGAAGTTGGTCAAATTCGAAACTCGACCGTGCGTTTTCGCTAGACTTGGGCTTAAAGGGGGAGAAAATAGCTCGGAACGTCAGGAAAGTTGGCATGCGCACTTGTCTACCAACGGGACATCCAAATCTATTCTCATATTTCAATTCCGAGAAGTTGGTCAAATTCGAAATGCCACCATGCGTTTTCGCTAGACTTGAGCTTAAAGGGTGTTAAATTAGCTTGTAATGTGACGAAAGTTGTTGTGCGCGAATGTCTACAAATGGGACATCCAAATCTATGCTCAATTTTCAATTCCAAGAAGTTGGTGAAATTCGTAACTCGACCGTACATTTTCACTATAGTTGGGCTTAAAGGGGGAGAAAATAGCTCGGAACGTAACGAATGTTGGTGTGGATGCTTGTCTACCAAAGGGACATCCAAAACTATTCACAAATTTCAATTTCGTGAAGTTGGTCAAAGTTGAAACTCGATCGTGCGTTTTCGCTAGACTTGGGCTTAAAGGGTGTGAAATAGCTCGGAACGTCACGAAATTTGGCGTGGATGCTCGTCTACCAACGGGACATCCAAATCTATTCTCAAATTTCAATTCCAAGAAGTTGGTCAAAGCCGAAACGCCACCATGCGTTTTCGCTAAACTTGAGCTTAAAGGGTGTAAAATTAGCTCGTAACGTCACGAAAGTTGCTGTGCACGCATGTCTACAAATGGGACATACAATTCTATTCTCAATTTTCAATTCCGAGAAGTAGCTCAAAGCCGAAACACGATTGTGCGTTTTCTGTAGAGTTGGGCTTAAAGGGGAAGAAAATAGCTCAAAACATCCTGAAAGTTGGCGTGTGCACTTATCTACCAACGGGACATCCAAATCCATTCTAAAATTTAAATTCCGAGAAGTTGGTCAAAGTTGAAAATCGACCGTGCATTTTCGATAGACTTAGGCTTAAAGGGTGAGAAAATAGCTTGGAACGTCACGAAAGTTGGTGTGCGCATTTGTCTACCAACGGGACATCCAAATCTATGCTCAATTTTCAATTCTGAGAAGTTGGTCAAATTCGAAACTCGACCGTGTGTTCTCTCTAGACTTGGGCTTAAAGGGGGAGAAAATAGCTCGGAACGTCACGAAAGTTGGTGTGGACGCTTGTCTACCGATTGGACATCCAAAACTATTCTCAAATTTCAGTTCCGAGAAGTTGGTCAAAGATGAAACTCGACCGTGTATTTTCGCTAGACTTGGTCTTAAAGGGTGGGAAAATAGCTCGGAACGTTACAAAAGTTGGCGTTTTCGCTAGACTTGAGCTTAAAGGGTGTTAAATTAGCTTGTAATGTGACGAAAGTTGTTGTGCGCGAATGTCTACAAATGGGACATCCAAATCTATGCTCAATTTTCAATTCCAAGAAGTTGGTGAAATTCGTAACTCGACCGTACGTTTTCGCTATAGTTGGGCTTAAAGGGGGAGAAAATAGCTCGGAACGTAACGAATGTTGGTTTGGATGCTTGTCTACCAAAGGGACATCCAAAACTATTCTCAAATTTCAATTCCGAGAAGTTGGTCAAAGTTGAAACTCGATCGTGCATTTTCGGTAGACTTGGGCTTAAAGGGTGTGAAATAGCTCGAAACGTCACGAAAGTTGGCGTGGACGCTCGTCTACCAACTCATATTTCAATTCCGATAATTTGGTCAAAGTCGAAATGCCACCATGCATTTTCGCTAGACTTGAGTTTAAAGGGTGTGCAATTAGCTCGGTACGTCACGAAAGTTGGCGTGGATGCTTGTCTACCAATGCGACATCCAAATCTATTCTCAAATTCAAATTCCGAGAAGTTGGTCAAAGTTGAAAATTGACCGTGCATTTTCGCTAGACTTAAGCTTAAAGGGTGAGAAGATAGATCGGGACGTCAATTCAAATCTACAAATGGGACATCCAAATCTATGCTCAATTTTCAATTCCAAGAAGTTGGTGAAATTCGTAACTCGACCGTACGTTTTCGCTATAGTTGGGCTTAAAGGGGGAGAAAATAGCTCGGAACGTAATGAATGTTGGTGAGGATGCTTGTCTACGAAAGGGACATCCAAAACTATTCTCAAATTTCAATTCCGAGAAGTTGGTCAGAGTTGAAACTCGATCGTGCGTTTTCGCTACACTTGGGATTAAAGGGTGTGAAATAGCTCGGAATGTCACGAAAGTTGGCATGGACGCTCGTCTACCAATGTGACATCCAAATCTATTCTCAAATTTAAATTCCGAGAAGTTGGTCAAAGTTTAAAATCGACCCTGCATTTTCGTTAGACTTGGGCTTAAAGGGAGAGAAAATAGCTCGGAATGTCACGAAAGTTGGAGTGCGCATTTTTCTACCAACGGGACAGCCAAGTCTATGCTCAATTTTTAATTCCGAGAAGTTGGTCAAATTCGAAACTCGACCGTGTGTTTTCGCTAGACTTGGGTTTAAAGGGGGAGAAAATAGCTCGGAACGTCACGAAAGTTGGTGTGAACGCTTTTCTACCAATGGGACATCCAAAACTATTCCCATATTTCAATTCCGAGAAGTTGGTCAAAGTCGAAACGCCACCATGCGTTTTTCTAGACTTGAGCTTAAAGGGTGTGAAATTAGCTCGTAATGTGACGAAAGTTGTTGTGCGCGAATGTCTGCAAATGGGACATCCAAATCTATGCTCAATTTTCAATTCCGAGAAGTTGGTGAAAGTCGTAACTCGACCTTACATTTTCGATACAGTTGGGCTTAAAGGGGGAGAAAATTGTTCTGAACGTAATGAATGTTGGTGTGGATGCTTGTCTACCAATGGGACATCCAAAACTATTCTCAAATTTCAATTCCGAGAAGTTGGTCAAAGTTGAAACTCGATCGTGCGTTTTCGCTAGACTTGGCCTTAAAGGGTGTGAAAATAGCTCGAAACGTCACGAAAGTTGGCGTGGACGCTCGTCTACCAATGTGACAACCAAATCCATTCTCAAATTTAAATTTCGAGAAGTTGGTCAAAGTTGAAAATCGACTGTGCATTTTCGCTACACTTAGGTTTAAAGGGTGAGAAAATAGCTCTGAACGTGACGAAAGTTGGCATGCGCATTTGTCTACCAACGGGACATCCAAATCTATGCTCAATTTTCAATTCCCAGAAGTTGGTCAAATTTGAAACTCGACTTTTTGTTTTGCTAGACTTGGGCTTAAACGGGGAGAAAATAGCTCGTAGCGTCACGAAAGTTGTTGTGGACAATTGTCTACCAATGGGACATCCAAAACTATCTCAAATTTCAATTCCTTAAAATTGGTCAAAGTTGAAACTCGATCGTGGGATTTCGCTAGTCTTGGGCTTAAAGGGTGTGAAATTAGCTCGTAACGTCACGAAAGTTGGCGTGGACGCTTGTCTACCAATGCGACATCCAAATCTATTCTCAAATTTAAATTCCGAGAAGTTGGTCAAAGTTTAAAATTGACTGTGCATTTTCGCTAGACTTAAGCTTAAAGGGTGAGAAAATAGCTCGGGACGTCACGAAAGTTGGCGTGCGCATTTGTCTACCAACGGGACATCCAAATTTATGCTCAATTTTCAATTCCGAGAAGTTGGTTAAATTCGAAACTCGACCATGCGTTTTCGCTAGACTTGGGCTTAAAGGGGGAGAAAATAGCTCGGAATGTCATGAAAGTTGGTGTGGACGCTGTTCTACCAATGGGACATCCAAAACTATTCTCAAATTTCAATTCCGAGAAGTTGGTCAAAGTTGAAAATTGACCGTGCATTTTCGCTAGACTTAAGCTTAAAGGGTGAGAAGATAGATCGGGACGTCAATTCAAATCTACAAATGGGACATCCAAATCTATGCTCAATTTTCAATTCCAAGAAGTTGGTGAAATTCATAACTCGACCGTACGTTTTCGCTATAGTTGGGCTTAAAGGGGGAGAAAATAGCTCGGAACGTAACGAATGTTGGTGAGGATGCTTGTCTACCAAAGGGACATCCAAAACTATTCTCAAATTTCAATTCCGTGAAGTTGGTCAAAGTTGAAACTCGATCGTGCGTTTTCGCTAGACTTGGGCTTAAAGGGTGTGAAATAGCTCGGAACGTCACGAAAGTTGGCGTGGACACTTGTCTACCAACGGGACATCCAAATCTATTCTCATATTTCAATTCCGAGAAGTTTGTCAAAGTCGAAATGTCACCATGCATTTTCGCTAGACTTGAGCTTAAAGGGTGTTAAATTAGCTCGTACTGTGACGAAAGTTGTTGTGCGCGAATGTCTGCAAATGGGACATCCAAATCTATGCTCAATTTTCAATTCCGAGAAGTTGGTGAAAGTCGTAACTCGACCTTACATTTTCGATACAGTTGGGCTTAAAGGGGGAGAAAATAGCTCGAAACGTAATGAATGTTGGTGTGGATGCTTGTCTACCAATGGGACATCCAAAACTATTCTCAAATTTCAATTCCGAGAAGTTGGTCAAAGTTGAAACTCGATCGTGCGTTTTCGCTAGACTTGGCCTTAAAGGGTGTGAAAATAGCTCGGAACGTCACGAAAGTTGGCGTGGACGCTCGTTTACCAATGTGACATCCAAATCCATTCTCAAATTTAAATTTCGAGAAGTTGGTCAAAGTTGAAAATTGACCGTGCATTTTTCGCTACACTTAAGCTTAAAGGGTGTGAAAATATCTCGGGACGTCATGAAAGTTGGCGTGCGCATTTGTCTACCAACAGGACATCCAAATCTATGCTCAATTTTCAATTCCGAGAAGTTGGTCAAATTCGAAACTCGAATGTCACGAAAGTTGGTGTGGATGCTTGTCTACCAATGGGACATCCAAAACTATTCTCAAATTTCAATTCCGAGAAGTTGGTCAAAGTCGAAACGCCACCATGCGTTTTCGCTACACTTAGGCTTAAAGGGTGAGAAAATAGCTCCGAACGTGATGAAAGTTGGCGTGCACATTTGTCTACCAACAGGACATCCAAATCTATGCTCAATTTTCAATTCCCAAAAGTTGGTCAAATTCGAAACTCGACCGTGTGTTTTCGCTAGACTTGGGCTTAAAGGGGGAGAAAATAGCTCGGAGCGTCACGAAAGTTGTTGTGGACAATTGTCTACCAATGGGACATCCAAAACTATCTCAAATTTCAATTCCGAGAAGTTGGTCAAAGTTGAAACTCCATTGTGCGTTTTCGCAAGACTTGGGCTTAAAGGGTGTGAAATTAGCTCGGAACGTCACGAAAGTTGGCGTGGACGTTTGTCTACCAATGCGACATCCAAATCTATTCTCAAATTTAAATTTTGAGAAGTTGGTCGAAGTTGAAAATTGAACGTGCATTTTCGCTAGACTTAAGCTTAAAGGGTGAGAAAATATCTCGGGACGTCATGAAAGTTGGCGTGCGCATTTGTCTACCAACGGGACATCCAAATCTATTCTCAATTTTCAATTACGAGAAGTTGGTCAATGATGAAACGCGACTGTGCGTTTTCTCCAGAGTTGTGCTTAAATGGGAAGAAAATAGCTCGGAATGCCAGGAAAGTTGGTGTGGACGCTTGTCTACCAATGGGACATTCAAATCTATTCTAAAAATTAAATTCCGAGAAGTTGCTCAAAGATGAAACGCGACCGTTCGTTTTCTCTAGAGTTGGGCTTAAATGGGAAGAAAATAGCTCAGAATGTCACGAAAGTTGGTGTGGACGCTTGTCTACCAATGGGACATCCAAATCTATTCTCAAATTTCAATTCCGAGAAGTTGGTCAAAGTCGAAACGCCACCATGCATTTTCGCTAGGCTTGAGCTTAAAGGGTGTGAAATTAGCTCGTAACATCACGAAAGTTGCTGTGCACGCATGTCTACAAATGGGACATCCAAATCTATGCTCAATTTTGAATTCCGAGAAGTTGGTGAAAGTCGAAACTCGACCGTACGTTTTCGCTAGAGTTGGGCTAGAAGGAGGAGAAAATATCTCGTAATGTCACGAAAGTTGGTGTAGACGCTTGTCTACCAATGGTATATCCAAAACTATTCTCAAATTTTAATTCCGAAATGTTTGTGAAGGTTGAAACTCGACCGTGCGTTTTCATCTAGACTTGGGCTTAAAGGGGCAGAAAATAGCTTGGAACGTCACGAAAGTTGGCGTGCACGCTTGTCTACAAATGGGACATCCAAATCTATTTTCAAATTTCAATTCCGAGAAGTTGGTCAAAGTCGAAATGCCAACATGGGTTTTCACTATACTTGGGAATAAAGGGCATGAAATTAGCTCGTAACGTCATGAGTTGGGCTTAAATGGGATGAAAATAGCTCGGAATGTAACGAAAGTTGGTGTGGACGCTTGTCTACCAATGGGACATCCAAATCTATTCTCAAATTTAAATTCCGAGAAGTTGGTCAAAGTTTAAAATTGACGGTGCGTTTTCGCTCGACTTGGGCTTAAAGGGTGAGAAAATAGCTTGGAACGTCACGAAAGTTGGCGTGCGCACTTGTCTACCAATGGGACATCCAAATCTATTCTCAAATTTCAATTCCAAGAAGTTGGTCAAAGCCAAAACGCCACCATGCGTTTTCGTTAGACTTGAGCTTAAAGGGTGTGAAATTAGCTCGTCACGTCACGAAAGTTGTTGTGCGTGCATGTCTACAAATGGGACATCCAAATCTATTCTCAATTTTCATTTCTGAGAAGTAGGTCAAAGCCGAAACACGATCGTGCGTTTTCTCTAGAGTTGGGCTTAAAGGGGAAGAAAATAGCTCGGAACGTCACGAAAGTTGGTGTGTGCACTTGTCTACCAACGGGACATCCAAATCCATTCTCAAATTTAAATTGCGAGAAGTTGGTCAAAGTTGAAAATTGACCGTGCGTTTTCCCTAGACTTGGGCTTAAAGGGTGTGAAATTAGCTCGGAACGTCACGAAAGTTGGCATGCGCACTTGTCTACCAACGGGACATCCAAATCTACTCTCATATTTCAATTCCGAGAAGTTGGTCAAAGTTGAAACTCGATCGTGCGTTTTTGCTAGACTTGAGCTTAAAGGGTGTGAAAATAGCTCGGAACGTCACGAAAGTTGGCGTGGACGCTCGTCTACCAATGTGACATACAAATCTATTCTCAAATTTAAATTCTAAGAAGTTGGTCAAAGTTGAAAATCGACCGTGCATTTTCGCTAGATTTGGGCTTAAAGGTTGAAAAAATAGCTCAGAACGTCATGAAATTTGGTGTGCGCATTTATCTACCAACGGGACATCCAAATCTATGCTCAATTTTCAATTTTGAGAAGTTGGTCAAACTCGAAACTCGACCATGCGTTTTCGCTAGACTTGGGCTTAAAGGGGGCGAAAATAGCTCGGAATGTCATGAAAGTTGGTGTGGACGCTTGTCTACCAATGGGACATCCAAAACTATTCCCAAATTTCAATTCTGAGAAGTTGGTCAAAGTTGAAACTCGATCGTGCGTTTTTGCTAGACTTGGGCTTAAAGGGTGTGAAAATAGCTCGGAACATCACGAAAGTTGGCGTGGACACTCGTCTACCATTGTGACATCCAAATCCATTCCCAAATTTAAATTTTGAGAAGTTGGTCAAAGTTGAAAATCGACTGTACATTTTCGCTACACTTAGGCTTAAAGGGTGAGAAAATTGCTCCGAACGTGACGAAAGTTGGCATGTGCATTTGTCTACCAACGGGACATCCAAATCTATGCTCAAATTTCAATTCCCAGAAGTTGGTCAAATTCGAAACTCGACCGTGTGTTTTCGCTAGACTTGGGCTTAAAGGGGGAGAAAATAGCTCGGAGCATTACGAAAGTTGTTGTGGACAATTGTCTATGAACGGGACATCCAAATCTATTCTCATATTTCAATTCCGACAAGTTGGTCAAAGTCGAAATGCCACCATGCGTTTTCGCTAGACTTGAGCTTAAAGGGTGTTAAATTAGTGTGTAATGTGACGAAAGTTGTTGTGCGCGAATGTCTACAAATGGGACATCCAAATCTATGCTCAATTTTCAATTCCGAGAAGTTGGTGAAAGTCATAACTCGACCTTACATTTTCACTACAGTTGGGCTTAAAGGGGGAGAAAATAGCTCGGAACGTAACGAATGTTGGTGTGGATGCTTGTCTACCAATGGGACATCCAAAACTATTCTCAAATTTCAATTCCGAGAAGTTGGTCAAAGTTGAAACTCGATCGTGCGTTTTCGCTAGACTTGGGCTTAAAGGGGGAGAAAATAGCTCAGAACGTCATGAATGTTGTTGTGGACGCTTGTCTACCAATGGGACATCAAAAACTATCTCAAATTTCAATTCCGAGAAGCTGGTCAAAGTTGAAAATCGACCGTGCATTTTCGCTACACTTAGGCTTAAAGGGTGAGAAAATAGCTCGGAACGTCACGAAAGTTGGCGTGCGCACCTGTCTACCAACGGGACATCCAAATCTATGCTCAATTTTCAATTCCGAGAAGTTGGTCAAATTCAAAACTCGACCGTGCGTTTTCGCTAAACTTGGGCTTAAAGGGGGCGAAAATAGCTCAGAACGTCACGAAAGTTGGTGTGGACGCTTGTCTACCAATGGGACATCCAAAACTATTCTCAAATTTCAATTCCGAGAAGTTGGTCAAAGTTGAAACTCGATCATGCGTTTTCGCTAGACTTGGGCTTAAAGGGTGTGAAAATAGCTAGGAACGTCATGAAAGTTGGCGTGGACGCTCGTCTACCAATGTGACATCCAAATCTATTCTCAAATTTAAATTCTGAGAAGTTGGTCAAAGTTGAAAATCGACCATGCATTTTCGCTAGACTTGGGCTTAAAGGGAGAGAAAATAGCTCGGAATGTCACGAAAGTTGGCGTGTGCATTTGTCTACCAACAGGACATCCAAATCTATGCTCAATTTTTAATTCCGAGAAGTTGGTCACATTCGAAACTCGATCGTGCATTTTCGCTAGACTTAGGCTTAAAGGGTGAGAAAATAGCTCGGAACGTCACAAAAGTTGGCGTGCGTATTTGTCTAACAATGGGACATCCAAATCTATTCTCAAATTTCAATTCCGAGAAGTTGGTCAAAGTTGAAACTCGATGGTGCGTTTTCGCTAGACTTGGGCTTTAAGGGTGTGAAAAGAGCTTGGAATGTCACGAAAGTTGGCGTGGACGCTCGTCTACCAATGTGACATCCAAATCTATTCTCAAATTTAAATTCCGAGAAGTTGGTCAAAGTTGAAAATCGACCGTGCATTTTCGCTAGACTTGGGCTTAAAGGGTGAGAAAATAGCTCAGAATGTCACGAAAGTTGGCGTGTGCATTTGTCTACGAACGGGACAGCCAAGTCTATGCTCAATTTTTAATTCCGAGAAGTCGGTCAAATTCGAAACTCGACCGTACGTTTTCACTAGACTTGGGTTTAAAGGGGGAGAAAATAGCTCGGAACGTCACAAAAGTTGCCATGTGCACTTGTCTACAAATGGGACATCCAAATCTATACTCAATTTTCAATTTCGAGAAGTTGGTCAAAGTTGAAAATCGACCGTGCATTTTCGCTACACTTAGGCTTAAAGGGTGAGAAAATAGCTCGGAACGTCACGAAAGTTGGCGTACGCATTTGTCTACCAACGGGACATCCAAATCTATGCTCAATTTTCAATTCTGAGAAGATGGTCAAATTCGAAACTCGACCATGCGTTTTCGCTAGACTTGGGCTTAAAGGGGGGAAAATAGCTCAGAACGTCATAAAAGTTGGTGTGGATGCTTGTCTACCAATGGGACATCCAAAACTATTCTCAAATTTCAATTTCGAAAAGTTGGTCAAAGTTGAAACTCGATCGTGCATTTTTGCTAGACTTGGGCTTAAAGGGCATGAAATTAGCTCGTAATGTCACGAAAGTTGCTGTGCGCGCATGTCTACAAATGGGACATCCGAATCTATTCTCAATTTTCAATTCCGAGAAGTTGGTCAAAGATGAAACGCGACCGTGCGTTTTCTCCAGAGTTGGGCTTAAATGGGAAGAAAATAGCTCGGAATGTCAGGAAAGTTGGTGTGGACGCTTGTCTACCAATGGTATATCCAAAACTATTCTCAAATTTTAATTCCGAAATGTTTGTCAAGGTTGAAACTCGACCGTGCGTTTTCATCTAGACTTGGGCTTAAAGGGGCAGAAAATAGCTCGGAACGTCACGAAAATTAGCGTGCAAGCTTGTCTACCAATGGGACATCCAAATCTATTTTCAAATTTCAATTCCCAGAAGTTGGTCAAAGTCAAAATGCCACCATGGGTTTTCACTATACTTGGGAATAAAGGGCATGAAATTAGCTCGTAACGTCATGAAAGTTGCTGTGCGCGTATGTCTACAAATGGGACATCCAAATCTATTTTCAATTTTCAATTCCGAGAAGTTAGTCAAAGATGAAATACGACCGTGCGTTTTCTCTAGTGTTAGGCTTAAATGGGATGAAAATAGATCGGAATGTCACGAAAGTTGGTGTGGACGCTAGTCTACCAACGGGACATCCAAATCTATTCTCAAATTTAAATTCCGAGAAGTTGGTCAAAGTTTAAAATTGACGGTGCGTTTTCGCTAGACTTGGAACGTCACGAAAGTTGACCTTCGCACTTGTCCACCAATGGGACATCCAAATCTATTCTCAAATGTCAATTCCAAGAAGTTGGTCAAAGCCGAAACGCCACCATGCGTTTTCACTAAACTTGAGCTTAAAGGGTGTAAAATTAGCTCGTAACGTCACGAAAGCTGCTGTGCACGCATGTCTACAAATGGGACATCCAAATCTATTCTCAATTTTCAATTCCGAGAAGTAGCTCAAAGCCGAAGCACGACCGTGCGTTTTCTCTAGAGTTGGGCTTAAAGGGGAAGAAAATAGCTCGGAACGTCACGAAAGTTGGCATGTGCACTTGTCTACCAACGGGACATCCAAATTTATTTTCAAATTTAAACTCCCAAAAGTTGGTCAAAGTTGAAACGCCACCATGCGTTTTTGTTAGACTTGAGCTTAAAGGGTGTGAAATTAGCTCGTAACGTCACGAAAGTTGTTGTGCGTGAATGTCTACAAATGGGACATCCAAATCTATTCATATTTTCATTTCCGAGAAGTAGGTCAAAGCCGAAACACGATCGTGCGTTTTGTCTAGAGTTGGGATTAAAGGGGAAGAAAATAGCTCGGAACGTCACGAAAGTTGGTGTGTGCACTTGTCTACCAATAGGACATCCAAATCCATTCTCAAATTTAAATTCTGAGAAGTTGGTCAAAGTTGAAAATCGACCATGCATTTTCGCTAGACCTAGGCTTAAAGGATGAGAAAATAGCTCGAAATGTCACGAAAGTTGGCGTGCGCATTTTTCTACCAACGGGACATCCAAATCTATCCTGAATTTTCAATTCCGAGAAGTTGTTCAAATTCGAAACTCGACCGTGCGTTTTCGCTAGACTTGGGCTTAAAGGGTGTTAAATTAGCTCGTCTACCAATGTGACATCCAAATCTATTCTCAAATTTAAATTCCGAGAAGTTGGTCAAAGTTGAAAATCGACCGTGCATTTTCGCTAGATTTGGGCTTAAAGGTTGAAAAAATAGCTCAGAACGTCACGAAAGTTGGCGTGCACATTTGTCTACCAACGAGACATCCAAATCTTTGCTCAATTTTCAATTCCGAGAAGTTGGTCAAATTCGAAACTCGACCGTGCGTTTTCGCTAGACTTAGGCTTAAAGGGTGAGAAAATAGCTCGGAACGTCACGAAAGTTGGCTGGCATATTTGTCAAACAATGGGACATCCAAATCTATTCTCAAATTTCAATTCCGAGAAGTTGGTCAAAGTTGAAACTCGATCGTGCGTTGTCACTAGACTTGGGCTTAAAGGGTGTGAAAAGAGCTTGGAACGTCACGAAAGTTGGCGTGGATGCTCGTCTACCAATGTGACATCCAAATCTATTCTCAAATTTAAATTCCGAGAAGTTGGTCAAAGTTGAAAATCGACCGTGCATTTTCACTAGACTTGGGCTTAAAGGGTGAGAAAATAGCTCAGAATGTCACGAAAGTTGGCGTGTACATTTGTCTACCAACGGGACAGCCAAATCTATGCTCAATTTTGAGTTCCGAGAAGTTGGTGAAAGTCGAAACTTGACCATACGTTTTCGCTAGAGTTGGGCTAGAAGGAGGAGAAAATATCTCGAAATGTCACGAAAGTTGGTGTGGACACTTGTCTACCAATGGTATATCCAAAACTATTCTCAAATTTTAATTCCAAAATGTTTGTCAAGTTTGAAACTGGATCGTGCGTTTTCATCTAGACTTGGGCTTAAAGGGGCTGAAAATAGCTCGGAACATCACGAAAGTTGGCGTGCACGCTTGTCTACCAATGGGACATCCAAATCTATTTTCAAATTTCAATTCCCAGAAGTTGGTCAAAGTCGAAATGCTACCATGGGTTTTCACTATACTTGGGAATAAAGGGCATGAAATTAGCTCGTAACGTCATGAAAGTTGTTGTGCACGCATGTCTACAAATGGGACATCCAAATCTGTTCTCAAATTTAAATTCCAAGAAGTTGGTCAAAGTTTAAAATTGACGGTGCGTTTTCGCTAGACTTGGGCTTAAAGGGTGAGAAAATAAATTGGAACGTCACGAAAGTTGGCATGTGCACCTGTCTACCAACGGGACATCCAAATCTATTTTCAAATTTCAACTCCCAAAAGTTTGTCAAAACCTGAAACGCCACCATGCGTTTTCGTTACACTTGAGCTTAAAGGGTGTGAAATTAGCTCGTAACGTCACGAAACTTGTTGTGCGTGCATGTCTACAAATGGGACATCCAAATCTATTCTCAATTTTCATTTACGAGAAGTAGGTCAAAGCCGAAACATGATCGTGCGTTTTCTCTAGAGTTGAGCTTAAAGGGAAAGAAAATAGCTCGGAATGTCACGAAAGTTGGCATATGCACTTGTCTACCAACGGGACATCCAAATCCATTCTCAAATTTAAATTCTGAGAAGTTGGTCAAAGTTGAAAATCGACCGTGCATTTTCGATAGACTTAGGCTTAAAGGGTGAGAAAATAGCTCGGAACGTCACGAAAGTTGGCGTGCGCATTTGTCTACCAACGGGACATCCAAATCTATGCTCAATTTTCAACTCCGAGAAGTTGGTCAAATTCGAAACTCGATCGTGCGGTTTCGCTAGGCTTGGGCTTAAAGGGGGAGAAAATAGCTCGGAACGTCACGAAAGTTGGTGTGGACGCTTGTCTACCAATTGGACATCCAAAACTATTCTCAAATTTCAGTTCCGAGAAGTTGGTCAAAGTTGAAACTCGACCGTGCATTTTCGCTACACTTGGTCTTAAAGGGTGGGAAAATAGCTCGGAACGTCACAAAAGTTGGCGTGCGCACTTGTCTACCAACGGGACATCCAAATCTATTCTCATATTTCAATTCCGAGAAGTTGGTCAAAGTCGAAATACCACCATGCGTTTTCGCTATAGTTGGGCTTAAAGGGGGAGAAAATAGCTCGGAACGTAAGGAATGTTGGTGTGGATGCTTGTCTACCAAAGGGACATCCAAAACTATTCTCAAATTTCAATTCCGAGAAGTTTGTCAAAGTTGAAACTCGATCGTGCGTTTTCGGTAGACTTGGGCTTAAAGGGTGTTAAAAATAGCTACGAACGTCACGAAAGTTGGCGTGGACTTGTCTACCAATAGGACATCCAAATCCATTCTCAAATTTAAATTCTGAGAAGTTGGTCAAAGTTGAAAATCGACCATGCATTTTCGCTAGACCTAGGCTTAAAGGATGAGAAAATAGCTCGAAATGTCACGAAAGTTGGCGTGCGCATTTTTCTACCAACGGGACATCCAAATCTATCCTGAATTTTCAATTCCGAGAAGTTGTTCAAATTCGAAACTCGACCGTGCGTTTTCGCTAGACTTGGGCTTAAAGGGTGTTAAATTAGCTCGTCTACCAATGTGACATCCAAATCTATTCTCAAATTTAAATTCCGAGAAGTTGGTCAAAGTTGAAAATCGACCGTTCATTTTCGCTAGACTTGGGCTTAAATGGTGAGAAAATTGCTCGGAATGTCACGAAAGTTGGCGTGCGCATTTGTCTACAAATGGGAAATCCAAATCTATGCTCAATTTTTAATTCCGAGAAATTGGTCAAATTCGGAACTCGACCGTGCGTTTTCGCTAGACTTGGGCTTAAAGGGGGAGAAAATAGCTCGGAACGTCACGAAAGTTGGTGTGGGCGCTTGTCTACCAATGGGACATTGAAAACTATTCTCAAATTTCAATTCCGAGAACTTGGTCAAACTTGAAACTCGATCGTGTGTTTTCGCTAGACTTGGGCTTAAAGGGAGGGAAAATAGCTCGAAACGTCACAAAAGTTAGCGTGCGCACTTGTCTACCAACGGGACATCCAAATCTATTCCCATATTTCAATTCCGAGAAGTTGGTCATAGTCAAAATGCCACCATGCGTGTTCGCTAGACTTGAGCTTAAAGGGTGTGAAATTAGCTCGTAATGTGACGAAAAATGTCATGCGCGAATGTCTGCAAATGGGACATCCAAATCTATGCTCAATTTTCAATTTCGAGAAGTTGGTGAAAGTCGTAACTCGACCTTACATTTTCGATATAGTTGGGCTTAAAGGGGGAGAAAATAGCTCGGAACGTAACGAATGTTGGTGTGGATGCTTCTCTACCAATGGGACATCCAAAACTATTCTCAAATTTGAATTCTGAGAAGTTGGTCAAAGTTGAAACTCGATCGTGCGTTTTCGCTAGACTTGGGCTTAAAGGGTTTGAAAATAGCTCGAAACATCACGAAAGTTGGTGTGGACGCTTGTCTACCTATGCGAAATCCAAATCCATTCTCAAATTTAAATTTCGAGAAGTTGGTCAAAGTTGAAAATTGACCGTGCATTTTCTCTACACTTAAGCTTAACGGGTGAGAAAATAGCTCCAAACGTGATGAAAGTTGGCGTGTGCATTTGTCTACCAACGGGACATCCAAATCTATGCTCAATTTTCAATTCCGAGAAGTTGGTCAAATTCGAAACTCGACCGTGCGTTTTCGTTAGACTTGGGCTTAAAGGGGGAGAAAATAGCTCAGAACGTCACGAAAGTTGGTGTGGACGCTTGTCTAGCAATGGGACATCCAAAACTATTCTCAAATTTCAATTCTGAGAAGTTGGTCAAAGTTGAAACTCGATCGTGCTTTTTCGCTAGAGTTGGGCTAGAAGGAGGAGAAAATATCTCGTAATGTCACGAAAGTTGGTGTGGACACTTTTCTACCAATGGTATATCCAAAACTATTCTCAAATTTTAATTCCGAAATGTTTGTCAAGGTTGAAACTCGACCGTGCGTTTTCATCTAGACTTAGGCTTAAAGGGGTAGAAAATAGCTCGGAACGTCATGAAAGTTGGCGTGCACGCTTGTCTACCAATGGGACATCCAAATCTATTTTCAAATTTCAATTCCCAGAAGTTGGTCAATGTCGAAATGCCACCATGGGTTTTCACTATACTTGGGAATAAAGGGCATGAAATTAGCTCGTAACGTCATGAAAGTTGTTGTGCGCGCATGTCTACAAATGGGACATCCAAATCTATTCTCAATTTTCAATTCCGAGAAGTTGGTCAAGGATGAAGTGCGACCGTGCGTTTTCGCTAGACTTGAGCTTAAAGGGTGTGAAATTAGCTCGTAATGTGACGAAAGATGTTGTGCGCGAATGTCTGCAAATGGGACATCCAAATCTATGCTCAATTTTCAATTCCAAGAAGCTGGTGAAAGTCGTAACTTGACTTTACATTTTCGATACAATTGGGCTTAAAGGGGGAGAAAAATAGCTCGGAACGTAACGAATGTTGGTGTGGATGCTTGTCTACCAATGGGACATCCAAAACTATTCTCAAATTTCAATTCCGAGAAGTTGGTCAAAGTTGAAACTCGATCGTGCGTTTTCGCTAGACTTGGGCTTAAAGGGTGTGAAATTAGCTCGTAATGTCACGAAAGTTGGCGTGCACATTTTTCTACCAACGGGACATCCAAATCTATGCTCAATTTTTAATTCCGAGAAGTTGGTCAAATTTGAAAATCGACCTTGCATTTTCGCTAGACTTGGGCTTAAAGGGAGAGAAAATAGCTCGGAATGTCACGAAAGTTGGCGTGCGCATTTGTCTACCAACGGGATAACCAAGTCTATGCTCAATTTTTAATTCCGAGAAGTCGGTCAAAGTCGAAATGCCACCATGAGTTTTCACTATACTTGGGAATAAAGGGCATGAAATTACCTCGTAACGTCATGAAAGTTGTTGTGCACGCATGTCTACAAATGGGACATCCAAATCTATTCTCAATTTTCAATTCCGAGAAGTTGGTCAAAGATGAAATGCGACCATGCGTTTTCTCTAGAGTTGGGCTTAAATGGGATGAAAATAGCTCGGAATGTCACGAAAGTTGGTGTGGACGCTTGTCTACCAATGGGACATCCAAAACCATTCTCAAATTTTAATTCCGAGAAGTTGGTCAAACTTGAAGCTCGATCCCTTGGGCTTAAAGGGAGGGAAAATAGCTCGGAACGTCACGAAAGTTGGTGTGGATGCTTGTCTACCAACAGGACATCCAAATCTATTCTCATATTTCAATTCCGAGAAGTTGGTCAAAGTCGAAACGCCACCATGCGTGTTTGGTAGACTTGAGCTTAAAGGATGTGAAATTAGCTCCTAATGTGACGAAAGTTGTTGTGCGCGAATGTGTACAAATGGGACATCCAAATCTATGCTCAATTTTCAATTACGAGAAGTCGGTGAAAGTCGTAACTCGACTGTACGTTTTCGCTACAGTTGGGCTTAAAGGGGCAGAAAATAGCTCGGAACGTAACGAATGTTGGTGTGGATGCTTGTCTACCAATGGGACATCCAAAAACTATTATCAAATTTCAATTCCGAGAAGTTGGTCAAAGTTGAAACCCGATCGTGCGTTTTCGCTAGACTTGGGCATAAAGGATGTGAAAATAGCTCGGAACGTCACGAAAGTTGGCGTGGACGCTCGTCTACCAATGTGACATCCAAATCCATTCTCAAATTTAAATTCAGAGAAGTTGGTCAAAGTTGAAAATCGACCGTGCATTTTCGCTACACTTAGGCTTAAAGGGTGAGAAAATAGCTCGGAACGTCACGAAAGTTGGCGTGCGCATTTGTCTACCAACATGACATCCAAATCTATGTTCAATTTTTGATTCCGAGAACTTGGTCAAATTCGAAACTCTACCATGCGTTTTCGCTCGACTTGAGCTTAGAGGGTGTGAAATTAGCTCGTAATGTGACGAAAGTTGATGTGCGCGAATGTCTACAAATGGGACATCCAAATCTATGCTCAATTTTCAATTCGGAGAAGTTGGTGAAAGTCATAACTCAACCGTGCGTTTTCGCTATAGTTGGGCTTAAAGGAGGAGAAAATAGCTCGGAACGTCACGAAAGTTGGCGTGGACGCTCGTCTACCAATGTGACATCCAAATCTATTCTCAAATTTAAATTCCAAGAAGTTGGTCAAAGTTGAAAATCGATCCTGCATTTTCGCTAGACTTGGGCTTAAAGGGAGACAAAATAGCTTGGAATGTCACAAAAGTTGGCATGCGCATTTGTCTACCAACGGGACAGCTAAGTCTATGCTCAATTTTTAATTCTGAGAAGTTGGTCAAATTCGAAAGTCGACCGTGCGTTTTCGCTAGACTTGGGTTTAAAGGGGGAGAAAATAGCTCGGAACGTCACGAAAGTTGGGGTGAATGCTTTTCTACCAATGGGACATCCAAAACTATTCCCATATTTCAATTCCGAGAACCAATCAAAGTCGAAACTCCACCATGCGTTTTCGCTAGGCTTGAGCTTAAATGGTGTGAAATTAGCTCGTAATGTGACGAAAGTTGCTGTGCGCGCATGTCTACAAATGGGACATCCAAATCTATTCTCAATTTTCAATTACGAGAAGTTGGTCAAAGATGAAACGCGACCGTGCGTTTTCTCCAGAGTTGGGCTTAAATGGGAAGAAAATAGCTCGGAATGTCACGAAAGTTGGTGTGGACGCTTGTCTAGCAATGGGACATACAAATATATTCTCAAAATTAAATTTCGAGAAGTTGGTCAAAGATGAAACGCGACCGTGCATTTTCTCTAGAGCTGGGCTTAAATGGGAAGAAAATAGCTCGGAATGTCACGAAAGTTGGTGTGGACGCTTGTCTACCAATGGGACATCCAAATCTATTCTCAAAATTCAATTCGGAGAAGTTGGTCAAAGCCGAAACGCCACCATGCGTTTTCGCTAAACTTGAGCTTAAAGGGTGTAAAATTAGCTCGTAACGTCACGAAAGTTGTTGTGCACGCATGTCTACAAATGGGACATTTAAATCTATTCTCAATTTTCAATTCCGAGAAGTAGCTCAAAGTCGAAACACGACCGTGCGTTTTCTCTAGAGTTGGGCTTAAAGGAGAATAAAATAGCTCGAAACGTCACGAAAGTTGGCATGTGCACTTGTCTACCAATGGGACATCCAAATCTATTTTCAAATTTAAACTCCCAAAAGTTGGTCAAAGTCAAAACGCCACCATGCGTTTTCGTTAGACTTGAGCTTAAAGGGTGTGCAATTAGCTCGTAACGTCACGAAAGTTGTTGTGCGTGCATGTCTACAAATGGGACATCCAAATCTATTCTCAATTTTCATTTCTGAGAAGTAGGTCAAAGCCGAAACACGATCGTGCGTTTTCTCTAGAGATGGGCTTAAAGGGGAAGAAAATAGCTCAGAACGTCACGAAAGTTGGTGTGTGCACTTGTCTACCAACGGGACATCCAAATCCATTGCCAAATTTAAATTCCGAGAAGTTGGTCAAAGTTGAAAATCGACCGTGCATTTTCGCTAGACCTAGGCTTAAACGGTGAGAAAATAGCTCGGAATGTCACGAAAGTTGGCTGTGCGCATTTGTCTACCAACGGGACATCCAAATCTATGCTCAATTTTCAATTCCAAGAAGTTGGTCAAATTCGAAACTCGACCGTGCGTTTTCGCTAGACTTGGCTTAAAGGGGGAGAAAATAGCTCGGAACGTCACGAAAGTTGGCGTGCGCACTTGTCTACCAACGGGACATCCAAATCTATTCTCATATTTCAATTCCGAGAAGTTGGTCAAAGTCGAAATGCCACCATGCGTTTTCACTAGACTTGAGCTTAAAGGGTGTTAAATTAGCACGTAATGTCACGAAAGTTGTTGTGCGCCAATGACTACAAATTGGACATCCAAATCTATGCTCAATTTTCAATTCCAAGAAGTTGGTGAAATTCGTAACTCGACCGTACGTTTTCGCTATAGTTGGGTTTAAACGGGGAGAAAATATCTTAGAACGTAACGAATGTTGGTGTGGATGCTTGTCTACCAATGGGACATCCAAAACTATTCTCAAATTTCAATTCCGAGAAGTTGGTCAAAGTTGAAACTCGATCGTGCGTTTTCGCTAGACTTGGGCTTAAAGCAAGTGAAAAGAGCTCGGAGCGTCACGAAAGTTGGCGTGGATGCTCGTCTACCAATGTGACATCCAAATCTATTCTCAAATTTAAATTCCGAGAAGTTGGTAAAAGTTGAAAATCGACCATGCATTTTCGCTAGACTTGGGCTTAAAGGGTGAGAAAATAGCTCGGAATGTCACGAAAGTTGGCGTGTGCTTTTGTCTACCAACAGGACATCCAAATCTATGCTTAATTTTTAATTCGGAGAAGTTGGTCAAATTTGAAACTCGACCGTTCGTTTTCGCTAGACTTAGGCTTAAAGGGTGAGAAAATAGCTCGGAACGTCACGAAAGTTGGCGTGCGCATTTTTCTACCAACGGGAGATCCAAATCTATGCTCAATTTTCAATTCCGAGAAGTTGGTCAAATTCGAAACTCGACCGTGTGTTTTCGCTAGACTTGGGCTTAAAGGGGGACAAAATAGCTCGGAACGTCACAAAAGTTGGCGTGGACGCTCATCTACCAATGTGACATCCAAATCTATTCTCAAATTTAAATTCTGAGAAGTTGGTCAAAGTTGAAAATCGATTGTGCATTTTCGCTAGACTTAGGCTTAAAGGGTGAGAAAATAGATCGGAATGTCACGAAAGTTGGCGTGCACATTTGTCTACCAACGGGACATCCAAATCTATGCTCAATTTTCAATTCCGAGAAGTTGGTGAAATTGGAAACTCGACCGTGCGTTTTCGCTAGACTTGGGCTTAAAGGGGGAGAAAATAGCTCGGAACGTCACGAAAGTTGGTGTGGACGCTTGTCTACCAATGGGACATCCAAAACTATTCTCAAATTTCAATTCCGAGAAGTTGGTCAAAGTTTAAACTCAATCGTGCATTTTCGTTAGACTTGGGCTTAAATGGTGTGAAATTAGCTCGTAATGTCACGAAAGTTGTTGTGCGCAAATGTCTAAAAATGGGACATCCAAACCTATGCTCAATCTTCAATTACGAGAAGTTGGTGAAAGTTGAAACTCGACCGTACGTTTTTGCTAGAGGAGAAAATAGCTTGGAACGTCACTAAAGTTGGTGTGGACGCTTTTCTACCAATGGGACATCCAAAACTATTCTCAAATTACAAATCCAAGAAATTGGTCAAAGTCGAAACGCCACCATGCGTTTTCTCCAGACTTGGGATTAAAGTGTGTGAGATTAGCTCATAAAATCATGAAAGTTGTAGTGCGCACATGTGTACAAATGTGACATCCAAATCTATTCTCCAATTTAAATTGCGAGAAGTTGGTCAAAGTTGAAAATTGACTGTGCGTTTTTCCTAGACATGGGCTTAAAGGGGGAGAAAATAGCTCGGAACGTAACGAATGTTGGTATGGATGCTTTTCTACCAATGGGACATCCAAAACTATTCACAAATTTCAATTCCGAGAAGTTGGTCAAAGTTGAAACTCGATCGTGCGTTTTCGCTAGACTTGGCCTTAAAGGGTGTGAAAATAGCTCCGAACGTGACAAAAGTTGGCGTGGACGCTCGTCTACCAATGTTACATCCAAATCCATTCTCAAATTTAAATTTCGAGAAGTTGGTCAAAGTTGAAAATCGACGGTGCATTTTCGCTACACTTAGGCTTAAAGGGTGAGAAAATAGCTCCGAACGTGACGAAAGTTGGCATGCGCATTTGTCTACCAACGGGACATCCAAATCTATGCTCAATTTTCAATTCCCAGAAGTTGGTCAAATTCGAAACTCGTCCGTGCCTTTTCGCTAGACTTGGGCATAAAGGGGGAGAAAATAGCTCGGAACGTCACGAAAGTTGGTGTGGACGCTTGTCTACCAATGGGACATCCAAAACTATTCTCAAATTTCAATTCCGTGAGGTTGGTCAAAGTTGAAACTCGTTCGTGCATTTTCGCTAGACTTGGGCTTAAAGGGTGTGAAATTAGCTCATAACGTCACGAAAGTTGCTGTGCGCGCATGTCTATAAATGGGACATCCAAATCTATTCTCAATTTTCAATTACGAGAAGTTGGTCAAAGATGAAACGCGACCGTGCGTTTTCTCCAGAGTTGGGCTTAAATGGGAAGAAAATAGCTCCGAATGTCACAAAAGTTGGTGTGGACGCTTGTCTACCAATGGGACATTCAAATCTATTCTCAAAATTAAATTTCGATAAGTTGGTCAAAGTTTAAAATTGACAGTGTGTTTTCGCTAGACTTGGGCTTGAAGGGTGAGAAAATAGCTTGGAATGTCACGAAAGTTGGCGTGCGCACTTGTCTACCAATGGGACATCCAAATCTATTCTCAAATTTCAATTCCAAGAAGTTGGTCAAAGTTGAAACTCGATCGTGCGTTTTCGGTAGACTTGGGCTTAAAGTGTGTGAAATAGCTCGAAACATCACGAAAGTTGGCGTGGACACTCGTCTACCAACGGGACATCCAAATCTATTCTCATATTTCAATTCCGATAAGTTGGTCAAAGTCGAAATGCCACCATGCGTTTTCGCTAGACTTGAGCTTAAAGGGTGTGAAATTAGCTCGAAACGTCACGAAAGTTGGCGTGGACGCCTGTCTACCAATGTGACATCCAAATCTATTCTCAAATTCAAATTCCGAGAATTTGGTCAAAGTTGAAAATCGACCGTGCATTTTCGCTAGACTTGGGCTTAAGGGGTGAGAAAATAGCTCAGAATGTCACGAAAGTTAGCGTGTGCATTTGTCTACCAACGGGACAGCCAAGTCTATGCTCAATTTTTAATTCCGAGAAGTCGGTCAAATTCGAAACTCGACCGTGCGTTTTCTCTAGACTTGGTTTTAAAGGGGGAGAAAATAGCTCGGAACGTCACGAAAGTTGGCATGTGCACTTGTCTACAAATGGGACATCCAAATCTATACTCAATTTTCAATTCCGAGAAGTTGGTCAAAGTTGAAACTCGATCGTGCGTTTTCGCTAGACTTGGGCTTAAAGGGGGAGAAAATAGCTTGGAACGTCACGAAAGTTGTTGTGGACACTTGTCTACCAATGGGACATCCAAAACTATCTCAAATTTCAATTCCGAGAAGTTGGTCAAAGTTTAAAATCGACCGTGCATTTTCGCTACACTTAGGCTTAAAGGGTGAGAAAATAGCTCGGAACATCACGAAAGTTGGCGTGCGCATTTGTCTACCAACGGGACATCCAAATCTATGCTCAATTTTCAATTCTGAGAAGATGGTCAAATTCGAAACTCGACCGTGCGTTTTCGCTAGATTTGGGCTTAAAGGTGGAGAAAATAGCTCAGAACGTCACGAAAGTTGGTGTGGATGCTTGTCTACCAATGGGACATCCAAAACTATTCTCAAATTTCAATTTCGAAAAGTTTGTCAAAGTTGAAACTCGATCGTGCATTTTTGCTAGACTTGGGCTTAAAGGGCGTGAAATTAGCTCGTAATGTCACGAAAGTTGCTGTGCGCGCATGTCTACAAATGGGACATCCAAATCTATTCTCAATTTTCAATTCCGAGAAGTTGGTCAAAGATGAAACGCGACCGTGCGTTTTCTCTAGAGTTGGGCTTAAATGGGAAGAAAATAGCTCGGAATGTCATGAAATTTGGTGTAGATGCTTGTCTACCAATGGTATATCCAAAACTATTCTCAAATTTTAATTCTGAAATGTTTGTCAAGGTTGAAACTCGACCGTGCGTTTTCATCTAGACTTGGGCTTAAAGGGGCAGAAAATAGCTCGGAACGTCACGAAAGTTGGCGTGCACGCTTGTCTACCAATGGGACATCCAAATCTATTTTCAAATTTCAATTCCCAGAAGTTGGTCAAAGTCAAAATGCCACCATGGGTTTTAACTATACTTGGGAATAAAGGGCGTGAAATTAGCTCGTAACGTCATGAAAGTTGCTATGCACGTATGTCTACAAATGGGACATCCAAATCTATTCTCAATTTTCAATTCTGAGAAGTTGGTCAAAGATGAAATGCGACCGTGCGTTTTCTCTAGAGTTGGGCTTAAATGGGAAGAAAATAGATCGAAATGTCACGAAAGTTGGTGTGGACGCTAGTCTACCAACGGGACATCCAAATCTATTCTCAAATTTAAATTCCGAGAAGTTGGTCAAAGTTTAAAATTGATGGTGCGTTTTCGCTAGACTTGGGCTTAAAGGGCGAGAAAATAGCTTGGAACGTCACGAAAGTTGGCCTTCGCACTTGTCCACCAATGGGACATCCAAATCTATTCTCAAATATCAATTCCAAGAAGTTGGTCAAAGCCGAAAAACGACCATGCGTTTTCGCTAAACTTGAGCTTAAAGGGCGTAAAATTAGCTCGTAACGTCATGAAACTTGCTGTGCACGCATGTCTACAAATGGGACATCCAAATCTATTATCAATTTTCAATTCCGAGAAGTATCTCAAAGCCGAAACACGACCGTGCGTTTTATCTAGAGTTGGGCTTAAAGGGGAAGAAAATAGCTCGGAACGTCACGAAAGTTGGCATGTGCACTTGTCTACCAACGGGACATCCAAATCTATTTTCAAATTTAAACTCCCAAAAGTTGGTCAAAGTTGAAACGCCACCATGCGTTTTCGTTAGACTTGAGCTTAAAGGGTGTGAAATTAGCTCGTAACGTCACGAAAGTTGTTGTGCGTGCATGTATACAAATGGGACATCCAAATCTATTCTCAATTTTCATTTTCGAGAAGTAGGTCAAAGCCGAAACACGATCGTGCGTTTTGTCTAGAGTTGGGCTTAAAGGGGAAGAAAATAGCTCGGAACGTCACGAAAGTTGGTGTGTGCACTTGTCTACCAACAGGACATCCAAATCCATTCTCAAATTTAAATTCCGAGAATTTGGTCCAAGTTGAAAATCGACCGTGCATTTTCGCTAGACCTAGGCTTAAAGGATGAGAAAATAGCTCGGAATGTCACGAAAGTTGGCGTGCGCATTTTTCTACCAACGGGACATCCAAATCTATCCTGAATTTTCAATTCCGAGAAGTTGGTCAAATTCGAAACTCGACCGTGCGTTTTCACTAGACTTGGGCTTAAAGGGTGTTAAATTAGCTCATCTACCAATGTGACATCCAAAACTATTCTCAAATTTCAATTCCGAGAAGTTGGTCAAAGTTGAAACTCGATCGTGCGTTTTCGCTAGACTTGGGCTTAAAGGGTGTGAAAATAGCTAGGAACGTCACGAAAGTTGGTGTGGACGCTCGTCTACCAATGCGACATCCAAATCGATTCTCAAATTTAAATCCTGAGAAGTTGGTCAAAGTTGAAAATCGACAGTGCATTTTCGCTAGACTTGGGCTTAAATGGTGAGACAATTGCTCGGAATGTCACGAAAGTTGGTGTGCACATTTGTCTACAAACGGGAAATCCAAATCTATGCTCAATTTTTAATTCCGAGAAATTGGTCAAATTCGGAACTCGACCGTGCGTTTTCGCTAGACTTGGGCTTAAAGGGGGAGAAAATAGCTCGGAACGTCACGAAAGTTGGTGTGGGCGCTTGTCTACCAATGGGACATCCAAAACTATTCTCAAATTTCAATTCCGAGAAGTTGGTCAAACTTGAAATTCGATCGTGCGTTTTCGCTAGACTTGGGCTTAAAGGGAGGGAAAATAGCTCGAAACGTCACAAAAGTTGGTGTGTGCACTTGTCTACCAACGGGACATCCAAATCTATTCTCATATTTCAATTCTGAGAAGTTGGTCAAAGTCGAAATGCCACCATGCGTGTTTGCTAGACTTGAGCTTAAAGGGTGTTAAATTAGCTCGTAATGTGACGAAAATTGTTGTGCACGAATGTCTACAAATGGGACATCCAAATCTATGCTCAATTTTCAATTCCGAGAAGTTGGTGAAAGTCGTAACTCGACCTTACATTTTCGATACAGTTGGGCTTAAAGGGGGAGAAAATAGCTCGAAACGTCAAGAAAGTTGGTGTGAACGCTTTTCTACCAATGGGACATCCAAAACTATTCCCATATTTCAATTCCGAGAAGTTGGTCAAAGTCGAAACGCCACCATGCGTTTTCGCTAGACTTGAGCTTAAAAAGTGTGAAATTAGCTCGTAATGTGACGAAAGATGTCGTGCGCGAATGTCTGCAAATGGGACATCCAAATCTATGCTCAATTTTCAATTTCGATAAGTTGGTGAAAGTCGTAACTCGACCTTACATTTTCGATACAGTTGGGCTTAAAGGGGGAGAAAATAGCTCGGAACGTAAGGAATGTTGGTGTGGATGCTTCTCTACCAATGGGACATCCAAAACTATTCTCAAATTTGAATTCCGAGAAGTTGGTCAAAGTTGAAACTCGATCGTGCGTTTTTGCTAGACTTGGGCTTAAAGGGTTTGAAAATAGCTCGGAACGTCACGAAAGTTGGTGTGGACGCTTGTCTACCTATGCGAAATCCAAATCCATTCTCAAATTTAAATTTCGAGAAGTTGGTCAAAGTTGAAAATTGACCGTGCATTTTCGCTACACTTAAGCTGAAAGGGTCAGAAAATAGCTCCGAACGTGATGAAAGTTGGCGTGCGCATTTGTCTACCAACGGGACATCCAAATCTATGCTCAATTTTCAATTCCGAGAAGTTGGTCAAATTCGAAACTCGACCGTGCGTTTTCGCTAGACATGGGCTTAAAGGGGGAGAAAATAGCTCAGAACGTCACGAAAGTTGGTGTGGACGCTTGTCTAGCAATGGGACATCCAAAACTATTCTCAAATTTAGATTTCGAGAAGTTGGTCAAAGTTGAAACTCGATCGTGCTTTTTCGCTAGAGTTGGGCTAGAAGGAGGAGAAAATATCTCGTAATGTCACGAAAGTTGGTGTGGACACTTGCCTACCAATGGTATATCCAAAACTATTCTCAAATTTTAATTCCGAAATGTTTGTCAAGGTTGAAACTTGACCATGCGTTTTCATCTAGACTTGGGCTTAAAGGGGCAGAAAATAGCTCGGAACGTCACGAAAGTTCACGTGCACGCTTGTCTATCAATGGGACATCCAAATCTATTTTCAAATTTCAATTCCCAGAAGTTGGTCAAAGTCGAAATGCCACCATGGGTTTTCACTATACTTGGGAATAAATGGCATGAAATTAGATCGTAACGTCATGGAAGTTGTTGTGCGCGCATGTATACAAATGGGACATCCAAATCTATTCTCAATTTTCAATTCCGAGAAGTTGGTCAAGGATGAAATGCGACCGTGCGTTTTCTCTAGAGTTGGGCTTAAATGGGATGAAAATAGCTCGGAATGTCACGAAAGTTGGTGTGGGTGCTTGTCTACCAATGGGACATCCAAAACTATTCTCAAATTTCAATTCCGAGAAGTTGGTCAAACTTGAAACTCGATCGTGCGTTTTCGCTAGACTTGGGCTTAAAGGGAGGGAAAATAGCTCGGAACGTCATGAAAGTTGGCGTGCACACTTGTCTACCAACGGGACATCCAAATCTATTCTCATATTTAAATTCCGAGAAGTTGGTCAAATTCGAAACGCCACCATGCGTGTTCGCTAGAATTGAGCTTAAAGGGTGTGAAATTAGCTCGTAATGTGACGAAAGTTGTTGTGCGCGAATGTCTACAAATCGGAAATCCAAATCTATGCTCAATTTTCAATTCCAAGAAGTTGGTGAAATTCATAACTCGACCATACGTTTTCGCTATAGTTGGGATTAAAGGGGGAGAAAATAGCTCGAAACGTCGAATGTTGGTGTGGATGCTTGTCTACCAAAGGGACATCCAAAACTATTTTCAAATTTCAATTCCGAGAAGCTGGTCAAAGTGGAAACTCGATCGTGCGTTTTCGCTAGACTTGGGCTTAAAGGGTGTGAAATAGCTCGGAACGTCACTAAAGTTGACGTGGACGCTCGTCTACCAACAGGACATCCAAATCTATTCTCATATTTCAATTCCGAGAAGTTGGTCAAAGTCGAAATGCCACCATGCATTTTCGCTAGGCTTGAGCTTAAAGGGTGTGAAATTAGCTCGAAACGTCACGAAAGTTGGCGTGGACGCTTGTCTACCAATGCGACATCCAAATCTATTCTCAAATTTAAATTCTGAGAAGTTGGTCAAAGTTGAAAATTGACCGTGCATTTTCGCTAGACTTAAGCTTGAAGGGTGAGAAAATAGCTCGGGACGTCAATTCAAATCTACAAATGGGACATCCAAATCTATGCTCAATTTTCAATTCCAAGAAGTTGGTGAAATTCGTAACTCGACCGTACGTTTTCGCTGTAGTTGGGATTAAAGGGGGAGAAAATAGCTCGGAACGTAACGAATGTTGGTGTGGATGCTTGTCTACTAAAGGGACATCCAAAACTATTCTCAAATTTCAATTCCAAGAAGTTGGTCAAAGTTGAAACTTGAT
The DNA here is from genome assembly GCA_027924585.1 of Larix kaempferi. Lineage (NCBI taxonomy): Eukaryota > Viridiplantae > Streptophyta > Pinopsida > Pinales > Pinaceae > Larix > Larix kaempferi. Next base: position 366,502 of record BSBM01002122.1, read on the forward strand.
CGTGCGTTTTCGCTAGACTTGGGCTAAAAGGATGTGAAATAGCTCGGAACGTCACGAAATTTGGTGTGGACGCTCGTCTACCAACGGGACATCCAAATCTATTCTCATATTTCAATTCCAAGAAGTTGGTCAAAGTCGAAATGCCACCATGCGTTTTCGCTAGACTTGAGCTTAAAGGGAGTTAAATTAGCTCGTAATGTGACGAAAGTTGTTGTGCGTGAATGTCTACAAATGGAACATTGAAATCTATTCTCATATTTCAATTCCGAGAAGTTGGTAAAAGTCAAAACGCCACCATGCGTTTTCGCTAGACTTGAGTTTAAAGGGTGTGAAATTAGCTCGTAATGTGACGAAAGATGTTGTGCGCGAATGTCTGCAAATGGGACATCCAAATCTATACTCAATTTTCAATTCCAAGAAGTTGGTGAAAGTCGTAACTCGACCTTACATTTTCGATACAGTTGGGCTTAAAGCGGGAGAAAATAGCTCGGAACGTAACGAATGTTGGTGTGGATGCTTGTCTACCAATGGGACATCCAAAACTATTCTCAAATTTCAATTCCGAGAAGTTGGTCAAAGTTGAAACTCGATCGTGCGTTTTTTGCTAGACTTGGGCTTAAAGGGTGTGAAATTAGCTCGTAATGTCACGAAAGTTGGCGTGCACATTTATCTACCAATGGGACATCCAAATCGATGCTCAATTTTTAATTCCAAGAAGTTGGTCAAATTTGAAAATCGACCTTGCATTTTCGCTAGACTTGGGCTTAAAGGGAGAGAAAATAGCTCGGAATGTCACGAAAGTTGGCGTGCCAATTTTTCTACCAATGGGACAACCAAGTCTATGCTCAATTTTTAATTCCGAGAAGTCGGTCAAAGTCGAAATGCCATCATGAGTTTTCACTATACTTGGGAATAAAGGGCATGAAATTAGCTCGTAACGTCATGAAAGTTGTTGTGCACGCATGTCTACAAATGGGACATCCAAATCTATTCTGAATTTTCAATTCCGAGAAGTTGGTGAAAGATGAAATGCAACCGTGCGTTTTCTCTAGAGTTGGGCTTAAATGGGATGAAAATAGCTCGGAATGTCACGAAAGTTGGTGTGGACGCTTGTCTACCAATGGGACATCCAAAACTATTCTCAAATTTCAATTCCGAGAAGTTGGTCAAACTTGAAGCTCGATCCCTTGGGCTTAAAGGGAGGGAAAATAGCTCGGAACGTCACGAAAGTTGGTGTGGATGCTTGTCTACCAACGGGACATCCAAATCTATTCTCATATTTCAATTCCGAGAAGTTGGTCAAATTCGAAACGCCACCACGCGTGTTCGCTAGACTTGAGCTTAAAGGATGTGAAATTAGCTCCTAATGTGACGAAAGTTGTTGTGCGCGAATGTCTACAAATTGGACATCCAAATCTATGCTCAATTTTCAATTCCGAGAAGTCGGTGAAAGTCGTAACTCGACTATACGTTTTTCGCTACAGTTGGGCTTAAAGGGGCAGAAAATAGCTCGGAACGTAACGAAAGTTAGCGTGGACGCTCGTCTACCAATGTGACATCCAAATCCATTCTGAAATTTAAATTCAGAGAAGTTGGTCAAAGTTGAAAATCGACCGTGCATTTTCGCTACACTTAGGCTTAAAGGGTGAGAAAATAGCTCTGAACGTGACGAAAGTTGGCGTGCGCATTTGTCTACCAACGAGACATCCAAATCTATGCTCAATTTTCAATTCCCAGAAGTTGGTCAAATTCGAAACTCGACCGTGTGTTTTCGTTAGACTTGGGCTTAAAGGGGGAGAAAATAGCTTAGAGCGTCACGAAAGTTGTTGTGGCCAATTGTCTACCAATGGGACATCCAAATCTATTCTCATACTTCAATTCCCAGAAGTTGGACAAAGTCGAAATGCCACCATGGGTTTTCACTATACGTGGGAATAAAGAGCATGAAATTAGCTCGTAACGTCATGAAAGTTGTTGTGCGCGCATGTCTACAAATGGGACATCCAAATCTATTCTCAATTTTCAATTCCGAGAAGTTGGTCAAAGATGAAATGCGACCGTGAGTTTTCTCTAGAGTTGGGCTTAAATGGGATGAAAATAGCTCGGAATGTCAAGAAAGTTGGTGTGGACGCTTGTCTACCAATGGGACATCCAAATCTATTCTCAAATTTAAATTCCGAGAAGTTGGTCAAAGTTTAAAATTGACGGTGTGTTTTCGCTAGACTTGGGCATAAAGGGTGAGAAAATAGCTTGGAATGTCACGAAAGTTGGCGTGCGCACTTGTCTACCAATGGGACATCCAAATATATTCTCAAATTTCAATTCCAAGAAGTTGGTCAAAGCCGAAACACCAGCATGCGTTTTTGCTAAACTTGAGCTTAAAGGGTGTAAAATTAGCTCGTAACGTCACGAAAGTTGCTATGCACGCATGTCTACAAATGGGACATACAAATCTATTCTCAATTTTCAATTCCGAGAAGTAGCTCAAAGCGCAAACACGACCGTGCGTTTTCTCTAGAGTTGGGCTTAAAGGGGAAGAAAATAGCTCGGAACGTCACGAAAGTTGGCATGTGAACTTGTCTACCAACGGGACATCCAAATCCATTTTCAAATTTCAACTCCCAAAAGTTGGTCAAAGTCGAAATGCCACCATGCATTTTCATTAGAATTGAGCTTAAAGGGTGTGAAATTAGCTCGCAAAGTCACGAAAGTTGCTATGCACGCATGTCTACAAATGGGACATCCAAATCTATTCTCAATTTTCATTTATGAGAAGTAGGTCAAAGCCAAAACACGATCGTGCGTTTTCTCTAGAGTTGGGGTTAAAGGGGAAGAAAATAGCTCGAAACGTCACGAAAGTTGGCGTGTGCACTTGTCTACCAACGGGACATCCTAATCCATTCTCAAATTTAAATTTCGAGAAGTTGGTCAAAGTTGAAAATCGACCGTGCATTTTCGATAGACTTAGGCTTAAAGGGTGAGAAAATAGCTCGGAACGTCACGAAAGTTGGCGTGCGTATTTGTCTACCAACGGGACATCCAAATCTATGCTCAATTTTCAATTTCGAGAAGACGGTCAAATTCAAAACTCGACTGTGCGTTTTCGCTAGACTTGGGCTTAAAGGGGGAGAATATAGCTCGAAACGTCACGAAAGTTGGTGTGGATGCTTGTCTACCAATGGGACATCCAAAACTATTCTCAAATTTCAATTCCGAAAAGTTGGTCAAAGTTGAAACTCGATCGTGCATTTTCGCTAGACTTGGGCTTAAAGGGTGTGAAATTAGCTCGTAATGTCACGAAAGTTGCTGTGCGTGCATGTCTACAAATGGGACATCCAAATCTATTCTCAATTTTCAATTCCGAGAAGTTGGTCAAAGTTGAAAATTGACCGTGCATTTTCACTAGACTTAAGCTTAAAGGGTGAGAAAATAGCTCGGGACGTCAATTCAAATCTACAAATGGGACATCCAAATCTATGCTCAATTTTCAATTCCAAGAAGTTGGTGAAATTCGTAACTCGACCGTACGTTTTCTCTATAGTTGGGCTTAAAGGGGGAGAAAACAGCTCGTAACGTAACGAATGTTGGTGTGGATGCTTGTCTACCAAAGGGACATCCAAAACTATTCTCAAATTTCAATTCCGAGAAGTTGGTCAAAGTTGAATCTCGATCGTGCGTTTTCGCAAGACTTGGGCTTAAAGGGTGTGAAATAGCTCGGAACGTCACGAAAGTTGGCGTGGACGCTCGTCTACCAACAGGACATCCAAATCTATTCTGATGTTTCAATTCCAAGAAGTTGGTCAAAGTCGAAATGCCACCATGCGTTTGTGCTAGACTTGAGCTTAAAGGGTTTTAAATTAGATCGTAATGTGACGAAAGTTGTTGTGTGCGAATGTCTACAAATGGGACATCCAAATCTATGCTCAATTTTCAATTTCGAGAAGTTGGTGAAAGTCGTAACTCGACCTTACATTTTCACTACAGATGGGCATAAGGGGGAGAAAATAGCTCGGAACGTAACGAATGTTGGTGTGGATGCTTGTCTACCAATGGGACATCCAAAACTATTCTCAAATTTCAATTCCGAGAAGTTGGTCAAAGTTGAAACTCGATCGTGCGTTTTCACTAGACTTGCCCTTAAAGGGTGTGAAAATAGCTCGGAACGTCACGAAAGTTGGCGTGGATGCTCGTCTACCAATGTGACATCCAAATCCATTCTCAAATTTAAATTTCGAGAAGTTGGTCAAAGTTGAAAATCGACCGTGCATTTTCGCTACACTTAGGCTTAAAGGGTGAGAAAATAGCTCTGAACGTGACGAAAGTTGGCGTGCGCATTTGTCTACCAACGAGACATCCAAATCTATGCTCAATTTTCAATGACCAGAAGTTGGTCACATTCGAAACTCGACCGTGTGTTTTTCGTTAGACTTGGGCTTAAAGGGGGAGAAAATAGCTCAGAGCGTCACGAAAGTTGTTGTGGCCAATTGTCTACCAATGGGACATCCAAATCTATTCTCATATTTCAATTCCGAGAAGTTGGTCAAAGTCGAAATGCCACCATGCATTTTCGCTAGACTTGAGCTTAAAGGGTGTTAAATTAGCTCGTAATGTGACGAAAGTTGTTGTCCAAGAAGTTGGTGAAATTCGTAACTCAACCGTACGTTTTCGCTATAGTTGGGCTTAAAGGGGGAGAAAATAGCTCGGAACATAACGAATGTTGGTGTGGATGCTTGTCTACCAAAGGGACATCCAAAACTATTCTCAAATTTCAATTCCGAGAAGTTGGTCAAAGTTGAAACTCGATCGTGCGTTTTCGCTAGACTTGGGCATAAAGGGTGTGAAAATAGCTCGAAACGTCATGAAAGTTGGCGTGGACGCTCGTCTACCAATGTGACATCCAAATCTATTCTCAAATTTAAATTCTGAGAAGTCGGTCAAAGTTGAAAATCAACCGTGCATTTTCGCTAGATTTGGTCTTAAAGGTTGAAAAAATAGCTCGAAACGTCACGAAAGTTGGCGTGCGCATTTGTCTACCAACGAGACATCCAAATCTATACTCAATTTTCAATTTCGAGAAGTTGGTCAAATTCAAAACTCGACCATGCGTTCTCGCTAGACTTGGGCTTAAAGGGGGAGAAAATAGCTCGGAACGTCACGAAAGTTGGTGTGGACGCTGATCTACCAATGGGACATCCAAAACTATTCTCAAATTTAAATTCTGAGAAGTTGGTCAAAGTTGAAACTCGATGGTGCGTTTTGGCTAGACTTGGGCTAAAGGGTGTGAAAATAACTCGGAACGTCAAGAAAGTTGGCGTGGACGCTCGTCTACCAATGTGACATCCAAATCTATTCTCAAATTTAAATTCCGAGAAGTTGTTCAAAGTTGAATATCGACCGTGCATTTTCGCTAGACTTAGGCTTAAACGGTGAGAAAATAACTTGGAACGTCACGAAAGTTGGTGTGGACGCTTGTCTACCAATGGGACATCCAAAACTATTCTCAAATTTCAATTCCAAGAAGTTGGTCAAAGTTGAAACTTGATCGTGCATTTTCGCTAGACTTGGGCTTAAAGGGTGTTAAATTAGCTCGTAATGTCACGAGAGTTGCTGTGTGCGCATGTCTACAAATGGGACATCCAAATCTATTCTCAATTTTTAATTACAAGAAGTTGGTCAAAGATGAAACGTGACCGTGCGTTTTCTCCAGAGTTGGGCTTAAATGGGAAGAAAATAGCTCAGAATGTCACGAAAGTTGGTGTGGATGCTTGTCTACCAATGGGACATTCAAATCTATTCTCAAAATTAAATTTCGAGAAGTTGGTCAAAGATGAAACGCGACCGTGCGTTTTCTCTAGAGTTGGGATTAAATGGGAAGAAAATAGCTCGGAATGTCATGAAAGTTGGTGTGGACGCTTGTCTACCAATGGGACATCCAAATCTATTCTCAAATTTCAATTCCGAAAAGTTGGTCAAAGTCGAAACGCCACCATGCATTTTCGCTAGAGTTGGGCTAGAAGGAGGAGAAAATATCTCGGAATGTCACGAAAGTTGGTGTGGACACTTGTCTACCAGTGGTATATCCAAAACTATTCTCAAATTTTAATTCCGAAATGTTTGTCAAGGTTGAAACTCGACCGTGCGTTTTCATCTAGACTTGGGCTTAAAGGGGCAGAAAATAGCTCGGAACGTCACGAAATTTGGCATGCACGCTTGCCTACCAATGGGACATCCAAATCTATTTTCAAATTTCAATTCCAAGAAGTTGGTCAAAGTCAAAATGCCACCATGGGTTTTCACTATACTTGGGAATAAAGGGCATGAAATTAGCTCGTAACGTCATGAAAGTTGTTGTGCGCGCATGTCTAAAAATGGGACATCCAAATCTATTCTCAATTTTCAATTCCGAGAAGTTGGTCAAAGATGAAATGCGACCGTGCGTTTTCTCTAGAGTTGGGCTTAAATGGAATGAAAATAGCTCGGAATGTCACGAAAGTTGGTGTGGACGCTTGTCTACCAATGGGACATCCAAATCTATTCTCAAATTTAAATTCTGAGAAGTTGGTCAAAGTTTAAAATTGACGGTGCATTTTCGCTAGACTTGGGCTTAAAGGGAGAGAAAATAGCTTGGAACGTCACGAAAGTTGGCGTACGCACTTGTCTACCAATGGGACATCCAAATCTATTCTCAAATTTCAATTCCAAGAAGTTGGTCAAAGCCGAAACGCCACCATGCATTTTCGCTAGACTTGAGCTTAAAGGGTGTTAAATTAGCTCGTAACGTCACGAAAGTTGCTGTGCGCGAATGTCTACAAATGGGACATACAAATCCATGCTCAATTTTCAATTTCGAGAAGTTGGTGGAAAGTCGTAAATCGACCTTAAATTTTCACTACAGTTGGGCTTAAAGGGGGAGAAAATAGCTCGGAACGTAACGAATGTTGGTGTGGATGCTTGTCTACCAATGGGACATCCAAGTCTATTCTCATATTTCAATTCCGAGAAGTTGGTCAAAGTCGAAATGCCACCATGCATTTTCGCTAGACATGAGCTTAAAGGGTGTTAAATTAGATCGTAATGTGACGAAAGTTGTTGTGCGCGAATGTCTACAAATGGGACATCCAAATCTATGCTCAATTTTCAATTCCGAGAAATTGGTGAAAGTCGTAACTTGACCTTAAATTTTCACTACAGTTCGGCTTAAAGGGGGAAAATATAGCTTGGAACGTAACGAATGTTGGTGTGGATTCTTGTCTACCAATGGGACATCCAAAACTATTCTCAAATTTCAATTCCGAGAAGTTGGTCAAAGTTGAAACTCGATCGTGCGTTTTCGCTAGACTTAGGCTTAAAGGGTGAGAAAATAGCTCGGAACGTCACGAAAGTTGGCGTGCGCATTTGTCTACCAACGGGACATCCAAATCTATGCTCAATTTTCAATTCCGAGAAGATGGTCAAATTCGAAACTTGACTGTGCGTTTTCACTAGACTTGGGCTTAAAGGGGGAGAAAATAGCTCGGAACGTCACGAAAGTTGGTGTGGACGCTTGTCTACCAATGGGACATCCAAAACTATTCTCAAATTTCAATTCCGAGAAGTTGGTCAAAATTGAAACTCGATCGTGCATTTTCGCTAGACTTGGGCTTAAAGGGTGATAAATTAGCTCGTAATGTCACGAAAGTTGCTGTGCGCGCATGTCTACAAATGGGACATCCAAATCTATTCTCAATTTTCAATTCCGAGAAGTTGGTCAAAGATGAAACGCAACCATGCGTTTTCTCTAGAGTTGGGATTGAATGGGAAGAAAATAGCTCGGAATGTCACGAAAGTTGGTGTGGACACTTGTCTACCAATGGGACATTCAAATCTATTCTCAAATTTAAATTCCGAGAAGTTGGTCAAAGATGATACGCGACCGTGCGTTTTCTCTAGAGTTGGGCTTAAATGGGAAGAAAATAGCTCGGAATGTCACGAAAGTTGGTGTGGACGCTTGTCTACCAATGGGACATCCAAATCTATTCTCAAATTTCAATTCCGAGAAGTTGGTCAAAGTCGAAACGCCACCATGCGATTTCGCTAGACTTGAGCTTAACGGGTGTGAAATTAGCTCGTAACATCACGAAAGTTGCTGTGCACGCATGTCTACAAATGGGACATCCAAATCTATGCTCAATTTTGAATTCTGAGAAGTTGGTGAGAGTCGAAACTCGACCGTACATTTTCTCTAGAGTTGGGCTACAAGGAGGAGAAAATATCTTGGAATGTCACGAAAGTTGGTGCGGACGCTTGTCTACCAATGGTATATCCAAAACTATTCTCAAATTTTAATTCCGAAATGTTTTTCAAGGTTGAAACTCGACCGTGCGTTTTCATCTAGACTTGTGCTTAAACAGGCAGAAAATAGCTTGGAACGTCATGAAAGTTGGTGTGCACACTTGTCTACCAATGGGACATCCAAATCTATTTTCAAATTTCATGTCTCAAAAGTTGGTCAAAGTCGAAATGCCACCATGGGTTTTCACTATACTTGGGAATAAATTGCGTGAAATTAGCTCGTAACGTCATGAAAGTTGCTGCGCGCGCATGTCTACAAATGGGACATCCAAATCTATTCTCAATTTTCAATTCCGAGAAGCTGGTCAAAGATGAAATGCGACCGTGCGTTTTCTCTAGAGTTGGGCCTAAATGGGATGAAAATAGCTCAGAATGTCACGAAAGTTGGTGTGGACGCTTGTCTACCAATGGGACATCCAAATCTATTCTCAAATTTCAATTCCGAGAAGTTGGTCAAAGTCGAAACGCCACCATGCGTTTTCGCTAAACTTGAGCTTAAATGGTGTAAAATTAGCTCGTAACGTCACGAAAGTTGCTGTGCACGCATGTCTACAAATGGGACATCCAAATCTATTCTCAATTTTCAATTCCGAGAAGTAGCTGAAAGCCGAAACACGACCGTGCGTTTTCTCTAGAGTTGGTCTTAAAGGGGAAGAAAATAGCTCGGAACGTCACGAAAGTTGGCATGTGCACTTGTCTACCAACGGGACATCCAAATCCATTCTCAAATTTAAATTCTCGAAAATCGACTGTGCATTTTCGCTACACTTAGGCTTAAAGGGTGAGAAAATAGCTCGGAACGTCACGAAAGTTGGCGTGCGCATTTGTCTACCAACATGACATCCAAATCTATGCTCAATTTTCAATTATGAGAAGTTGGTCAAATTCTAAACTCGACCGTGCATTTTCGCTCGACTTGAGCTTAGAGGGTGTGAAATTAGCTTGCAATGTGACGAAAGTTGATGTGCGCGAATGTCTACAAATGGGACATCCAAATCTATGCTCAATTTTCAATTCGGAGAAGTTGGTGAAAGTCATAACTCAACCGTACGTTTTCGCTATAGTTGGGCTTAAAGGGGGAGAAAATAGCTCGGAACGTAACGAATGTTGGTGTGGATGCTTGTCTACCAATGGGACATCCAAATCTATTCTCAAATTTCAATTCCGAGAAGTTGGTCAAAGTTGAAACTCGATCATGCGCTTTCGCTAGACTTGGGCTTAAAGGGTGTGAAAATAGCTCGGAACGTCACGAAAGTTGGCGTGCACGCTTGTCTACCAATGTGACATCCAAATCCATTCTCAAATTTAAATTTCGAGAAGTTGGTCAAAGTTGAAAATTGACCGTGCATTTTCTCTACACTTAGGCCTAAAAGGTGAGAAAATAACTCCGAACGTGACGAAAGCTTGCGTGCGCATTTGTCTACCAATGGGACATCCAAATCTATGCTCAATTTTCAATTCCCAGAAGTTGGTGAAATTCGAAACTCGACCGTGTGTTTTCGCTAGACTTGGGCTTAAAGGGGGAGAAAATAGCTCGAGCGTCACGAAAGTTGTTGTGGAGAATTGTCTACCAATGGGACATCCAAAACTATTCTCAAATTTCAATTACGAGAAGTTGGTGAAAGTTGAAACTCGATCGTGCGTTTTCGCTATACTTGGGCTTAAAGGGTGTGAAAATAGCTAGGAACGTCACAAAAGTTGGCGTGGACGCTCATCTACCAATGTGACATCCAAATCTATTCTCAAATTTGAATTCCGAGAAGTTGGTCAAAGTCGAAACGCCACCATGCGTTTTCGCTAGACTTGAGCTTAAAGGGTGTGAAATTAGCTCGTAACATCACGAAAGTTGCTGTGCACGCATGTCTACAAATGGGACATCCAAATCTATGCTCAATTTTGAATTCCGAGAAGTTGGTGAGAGTCGAAACTCGACCGTACATTTTCGCTAGAGTTGGGCTAGAAGGAGGAGAAAATATCTTGGAATGTCACGAAAGTTGGTGCGGACGCTTGTCTACCAATGGTATATCCAAAACTATTCTCAAATTTTAATTCCGAAATGTTTGTCAAGGTTTAAACTTGACCGTGCGTTTTCATCTAGACTTGTGCTTAAACGGGCAGAAAATAGCTTGGAACGTCATGAAAGTTGGCGTGCACGCTTGTCTACCAATGGGACATCCAAATCTATTTTCATATTTCAATTCCCAGAAGTTGGTCAAAGTCGAAATGCCACCATCGGTTTTCACTATACTTGGGAATAAAGGGTGCGAAATTAGCTCGTAACGTCATGAAAGTTGCTTTGCGCGCATGTCTACAAATGGGACATCCAAATCTATTCTCAATTTTCAATTCCGAGAAGTTGGTCAAAGATGAAATGCGACCGTGCGTTTTCTCTAGAGTTGGGCTTAAATGGGATTAAAATAGCTCGGAATGTCACGAAAGGGTGTAAAATTAGCTCGTAACGTCACGAAAGTTGCTGTGCACGCATGTCTACAAATGGGACATCCAAATCTATTCTCAATTTTCAATTCCGAGAAGTAGCTGAAAGCCGAAACACGACCGTGCATTTTCTCTAGAGTTGGGCTTAAAGGGGAAGAAAATAGCTCGGAACGTCACGAAATTTGGCATGTGCACTTGTCTACCAACGGGACATCCAAATCCATTCTCAAATTTAAATTCGGAGAAGTTTCTCAAAGTTGAAAATCGACCGTGCATTTTCGCTACACTTAGGATTAAAGGGTGAGAAAATAGCTCGGAACATCACGAAAGTTCGCGTGCGCATTTGTCTACCAACATGACATCCAAATCTATGCTCAATTTTCAATTCTGAGAAGTTGGTCAAATTCGAAACTCGACCGTGCATTTTCGCTCGACTTGAGCTTAGAGGGTGTGAAATTAGCTCGCAATGTGACGAAAGTTGATGTGCGCGAATGTCTACAAATGGGACATCCAAATCTATGCTCAATTTTCAATTCGGAGAAGTTGGTGAAAGTTATAACTCAACCGTGCGTTTTCGCTATAGTTTGGCTTAAAGGGGGAGAAAATAGCTCGGAACGTAACGAATGTTGGTGTGGATGCTTGTCTACCAATGGGACATCCAAATCTATTCTCAAATTTCAATTCCGAGAAGTTGGTCAAAGTTGAAACTCGATCATGCGCTTTCGCTAGACTTGGGCTTAAAGGGTGTGAAAATAGCTCGGAACGTCACGAAAGTTGGCGTGCACGCTTGTCTACCAATGTGACATCCAAATCCATTCTCAAATTTAAATTTCGAGAAGTTGGTCAAAGTTGAAAATTGACCGTGCATTTTCTCTACACTTAGGCCTAAAAGGTGAGAAAATAGCTCCGAACGTGACGAAAGCTTGCGTGCGCATTTGTCTACCAATGGGACATCCAAATCTATGCTCAATTTTCAATTCCCAGAAGTTGGTGAAATTCGAAACTCGACCGTGTGTTTTCGCTAGACTTGGGCTTAAAGGGGGAGAAAATAGCTCGAGCGTCACGAAAGTTGTTGTGGAGAATTGTCTACCAATGGGACATCCAAAACTATTCTCAAATTTCAATTACGAGAAGTTGGTGAAAGTTGAAACTCGATCGTGCGTTTTCGCTATACTTGGGCTTAAAGGGTGTGAAAATAGCTAGGAACGTCACAAAAGTTGGCGTGGACGCTCATCTACCAATGTGACATCCAAATCTATTCTCAAATTTGAATTCCGAGAAGTTGGTCAAAGTCGAAACGCCACCATGCGTTTTCGCTAGACTTGAGCTTAAAGGGTGTGAAATTAGCTCGTAACATCACGAAAGTTGCTGTGCACGCATGTCTACAAATGGGACATCCAAATCTATGCTCAATTTTGAATTCCGAGAAGTTGGTGAGAGTCGAAACTCGACCGTACATTTTCGCTAGAGTTGGGCTAGAAGGAGGAGAAAATATCTTGGAATGTCACGAAAGTTGGTGCTGACGCTTGTCTACCAATGGTATATCCAAAACTATTCTCAAATTTTAATTCCGAAATGTTTGTCAAGGTTTAAACTTGACCGTGCGTTTTCATCTAGACTTGTGCTTAAACGGGCAGAAAATAGCTTGGAACGTCATGAAAGTTGGCATGCACGCTTGTCTACCAATGGGACATCCAAATCTATTTTCAAATTTCAATTCCTAGAAGTTGGTCAAAGTCGAAATGCCACCATCGGTTTTCACTATACTTGGGAATAAATGGCGCGAAATTAGCTCGTAACGTCATGAAAGTTGCTTTGCGCGCATGTCTACAAATGGGACATCCAAATCTATTCTCAATTTTCAATTCCGAGAAGTTGGTCAAAGATGAAATGCGACCGTGCGTTTTCTCTAGAGTTGGGATTAAATGGGATTAAAATAGCTCGGAATGTCACGAAAGTTGGTGTGGACGCTTGTCTACCAATGGGACATCCAAATCTATTCTCAAATTTCAATTCCGAGAAGTTGGTCAAAGCCGAAACGCCATCATGCGTTTTCGCTAAACTTGAGCTTAAATGGTGTAAAATTAGCTCGTAACGTCACGAAAGTTGCTGTGCATGCATGTCTACAAATGGGACATCCAAATCTATTCTCAATTTTCAATTCCGAGAAGTAGCTGAAAGCCGAAACACGACCGTGCATTTTCTCTAGAGTTGGGCTTAAAGGGGAAGAAAATAGCTCGGAACGTCATGAAATTTGGCATGTGCACTTGTCTACCAACGGGACATCCAAATCCATTCTCAAATTTAAATTCGGAGAAGTTTCTCAAAGTTGAAAATCGACCGTGCATTTTCGCTACACTTAGGATTAAAGGGTGAGAAAATAGCTCGGAACGTCACGAAAGTTCGCGTGCGCATTTGTCTACCAACATGACATCCAAATCTATGCTCAATTTTCAATTCTGAGAAGTTGGTCAAATTCGAAACTCGACCGTGCATTTTCGCTCGACTTGAGCTTAGAGGGTGTGAAATTAGCTCGCAATGTGACGAAAGTTGATGTGCGCGAATGTCTACAAATGGGACATCCAAATCTATGCTCAATTTTCAATTCGGAGAAGTTGGTGAAAGTTATAACTCAACCGTGCGTTTTCGCTATAGTTTGGCTTAAAGGGGGAGAAAATAGCTCAGAACGTAACGAATGTTGGTGTGGATGCTTGTCTACCAATGGGACATCCAAATCTATTCTCAAATTTCAATTCCGAGAAGTTGGTCAAAGTTGAAACTCGATCATGCGCTTTCGCTAGACTTGGGCTTAAAGGGTGTGAAAATAGCTCGGAACGTCACGAAAGTTGGCGTGCACGCTTGTCTACCAATGTGACATCCAAATCCATTCTCAAATTTAAATTTCGAGAAGTTGGTCAAAGTTGAAAATTGACCGTGCATTTTCTCTACACTTAGGCCTAAAAGGTGAGAAAATAGCTCCGAACGTGACGAAAGCTTGCGTGCGCATTTGTCTACCAATGGGACATCCAAATCTATGCTCAATTTTCAATTCCCAGAAGTTGGTGAAATTCGAAACTCGACCGTGTGTTTTCGCTAGACTTGGGCTTAAAGGGGGAGAAAATAGCTCGAGCGTCACGAAAGTTGTTGTGGAGAATTTTCTACCAATGGGACATCCAAAACTATTCTCAAATTTCAATTACGAGAAGTTGGTGAAAGTTGAAACTCGATCGTGCGTTTTCGCTATACTTGGGCTTAAAGGGTGTGAAAATAGCTAGGAACATCACAAAAGTTGGCGTGGACGCTCATCTACCAATGTGACATCCAAATCTATTCTCAAATTTGAATTCCGAGAAGTTGGTCAAAGTCGAAACGCCACCATGCGTTTTCGCTAGACTTGAGCTTAAAGGGTGTGAAATTAGCTCGTAACATCACGAAAGTTGCTGTGCACGCATGTCTACAAATGGGACATCCAAATCTATGCTCAATTTCGAATTCCGAGAAGTTGGTGAGAGTCGAAACTCGACCGTACATTTTCGCTAGAGTTGGGCTAGAAGGAGGAGAAAATATCTTGGAATGTCACGAAATTTGGTGCGGACGCTTGTCTACCAATGGTATATCCAAAACTATTCTCAAATTTTAATTCCGAAATGTTTGTCAAGGTTTAAACTTGACCGTGCGTTTTCATCTAGACTTGTGCTTAAACGGGCAGAAAATAGCTTGGAACGTCATGAAAGTTGGCATGCACGCTTGTCTACCAATGGGACATCCAAATCTATTTTCAAATTTCAATTCCCAGAAGTTGGTCAAAGTCGAAATGCCACCATCGGTTTTCACTATACTTGGGAATAAAGGGCGCGAAATTAGCTCGTAACGTCATGAAAGTTGCTTTGCGCGCATGTCTACAAATGGGACATCCAAATCTATTCTCAATTTTCAATTCCGAGAAGTTGGTCAAAGATGAAATGCGACCGTGCGTTTTCTCTAGAGTTGGGCTTAAATGGGATTAAAATAGCTCGGAATGTCACGAAAGTTGGTGTGGACGCTTGTCTACCAATGGGACATCCAAATCTATTCTCAAATTTCAATTCCGAGAAGTTGGTCAAAGCCGAAACGCCATCATGCGTTTTCGCTAAACTTGAGCTTAAATGGTGTAAAATTAGCTCGTAACGTCACGAAAGTTGCTGTGCACGCATGTCTACAAATGGGACATCCAAATCTATTCTCAATTTTCAATTCCGAGAAGTAGCTGAAAGCCGAAACACGACCGTGCATTTTCTCTAGAGTTGGGCTTAAAGGTGTAGAAAATAGCTCGGAACGTCACGAAATTTGGCATGTGCACTTGTCTACCAACGGGACATCCAAATCCATTCTCAAATTTAAATTCGGAGAAGTTTCTCAAAGTTGAAAATCGACCGTGCATTTTCGCTACACTTAGGATTAAAGGGTGAGAAAATAGCTCGGAACGTCACGAAAGTTCGCGTGCGCATTTGTCTACCAACATGACATCCAAATCTATGCTCAATTTTCAATTCTGAGAAGTTGGTCAAATTCGAAACTCGACCGTGCATTTTCGCTCGACTTGAGCTTAGAGGGTGTGAAATTAGCTCGCAATGTGACGAAAGTTGATGTGCGCGAATGTCTACAAATGGGACATCCAAATCTATGCTCAATTTTCAATTCGGAGAAGTTGGTGAAAGTTATAACTCAACCGTGCGTTTTCGCTATAGTTTGGCTTAAAGGGGGAGAAAATAGCTCGGAACGTAACGAATGTTGGTGTGGATGCTTGTCTACCAATGGGACATCCAAATCTATTCTCAAATTTCAATTCCGAGAAGTTGGTCAAAGTTGAAACTCGATCATAGCGCTTTCGCTAGACTTGGGCTTAAAGGGTGTGAAAATAGCTCGGAACGACACGAAAGTTGGCATGCACGCTTGTCTACCAATGTGACATCCAAATCCATTCTCAAATTTAAATTTCGAGAAGTTGGTCAAAGTTGAAAATCGACTGTGCATTTTCGCTACACTTAGGCTTAAAGGGTGAGAAAATAGCTCCGAACGTGACGAAAGCTGGCGTGCACATTTGTCTACCAATGGGACATCCAAATCTATGCTCAATTTTCAATTCCCAGAAGTTGGTGAAATTCGAAACTCGACCGTGTGTTTTCGCTAGACTTGGGCTTAAAGGGGGAGAAAATAGCTCGGAGCGTCACGAAAGTTGTTGTGGACAATTGTCTACCAATGGGATATCCAAAACTATTCTCAAATTTCAATTACGAGAAGTTGGTGAAAGTTGAAACTCGATCGTGCGTTTTCGCTAGACTTGGGCTTAAAGGGTGTGAAAATAGCTAGGAACGTCACAAAAGTTGGCGTGGACGCTCATCTACCAATGTGACATCCAAATATATTCTCAAATTTGAATTCCGAGAAGTTGGTCAGAGTTGAAAATTGATCGTGCATTTTCGCTAGACTTAGGCTTAAAGGGTGAGAAAATAGCTCGGAACGTCACGAAAGTTGGCGTGCACATTTGTCTACCAACGGGACATCCAAATTTATGCTCAATTTTCAATTCCGAGAAGTTGGTCAAATTTGAAACTCGATTGTACGTTTTCACTAGACTTGGGCCTAAAGGGGGAGAAAATAGCTCGGAACGTCACGAAAGTTGGTGTGGACGCTTGTCTACCAATGGGACATCCAAAACTATTCTCAAATTTCAGTTCCGAGAAGTTGGTAAAAGTTGAAACTCGATCGTAGCGTTTTCGCTAGACTTGGGTTTAAAGGGTGTGAAATTAGCTCGTAATGTCACGAAAGTTGTTGTGCGCAAATGTCTAAAAATGGGACATCCAAACCTATGCTCAATCTTCAATTACGAGAAGTTGGTGAAAAGTTGAAACTCGACCGTACTGTTTTCGCTGGAGGAGAAAATAGCTTGGTGTGGACGCTTGTCTACCAATGGGACATCCAAATCTATTCTCAAATTTAAATTCTGAGAAGTTGGTCAAAGTTGAAAATCGACCGTGCATTTTTCACTAGACTTGGGATTAAATGGTGAGAAAATTGCTCGGAATGTCACGAAAGTTGGTGTGCGCATTTGTCTATAAACGGGAAATCCAAATCTATGCTCAATTTTTAATTCCGAGAAGTTGGTCAAATTCGAAACTCGACCGTGCGTTTTCACTAGACTTGGGCTTAAAGGGGGAGAAAATAGCTCGGAACGTCATGAAAGTTGGTGTGGACGCTTGTCTACCAATAGGACATCCAAAACTATTCTCAAATTTCAATTCCGAGAAGTTGGTCAAAGTTGAAACTCGATCGTGCGTTTTCGCTAGACATGGGCTTAAAGGGGGAGAAAATAGCTCGGAACGTCACGAATGTTGGTGTGGATGCTTGTCTACCAAACGGACATCCAAAAATATTCTCGAATTTCAATTCCGAGAAGTTGGTCAAAGTTGAAACCCGATCGTGCGTTTTCGTTAGACTTGGGCTTAAAGGGAGGGAAAATAACTCGGAACGTCATGAAAGTTGGCATACGCACTTGTCTACCAACGGGACATCCAAATCTATTCTCATATTTCAATTCCGAGAAGTTGGTCAAAGTCGAAACGCCCACCATGCGTGTTCGCTAGACTTGAGCTTAAAGGGTGTGAAATTAGCTCGTAATGTCACGAAATTGTTTGTGTGCGAATGTCTACAAATGGGACATCCAAATCTATGCTCAATTTTCAATTCCGAGAAGTTGGTGAAAGTCGTAACTCGACTGTACGTTTTCGCTACAGTTGGGCTTAAAGCGGGAGAAAATAGCTCGGAACGTAACGAATGTTGGGTGTGGATGCTTGTCTACCAATGGGACATCCAAAACTATTCTCAAATTTAAATTCCGAGAAGTTGGTCAAAGTTGAAACCCAATCGTGCGTTTTCGTTAGACTTGGGCTTAAAGGGTGTGAAAATAGCTCGGAACGTCACGAAAGTTGGCGTGGACGCTCGTCTACCAATGTGACATCCAAATCCATTCTCGAATTAAAATTCAGAGAAGTTGGTCAAATTTGGCGTGCGCATTTGTCTACCAACGGGACATCCAAATCTATGCTCAATTTTCAATTCCGAGAAGTTGGTCAAATTCGAAACTCGACCGTGCGTTTTCCCTAGACTTGGGCTTAAAGGGGGAGAAAATAGCTCGGAACGTCACGAAAGTTGGTGTGGACGCTTGTCTACCATGGGACATCCAAAACTATTCTCAAATTTCAATTCCGAGAAGTTGGTCAAAGTTGAAACTCGATCGTGCATTTTCGCTAGACTTGGGCTTAAAGGGTGTGAAATTAGCTCTTAATGTCACGAAAGTTGCTGTGCGCGCATGTCTACAAATGGGACATCCAAATCTATTCTCAATTTTCAATTACGAGAAGTTGGTCAAAGATGAAACGCGACCGTGCGTTTTCTCCAGAGTTGGGCTTAAATGGGAAGAAAATAGCTCAGAATGTCACGAAAGTTGGTGTGGACGCTTGTCTACCAATGGGACATTCAAATCTATTCTCAAAATTAAATTATGAGAAGTTGGTCAAAGATGGAACGCGACCGTGCGTTTTCTCTAGAGTTGCGCTTAAATGGGAAGAAAATAGCTCGAAATGTCACGAAAGTTGGTGTGGACACTTGTCTACCAATGGGACATCCAAATCTATTCTTACATTTCAATTCTGAGAAGTTGGTCAAAGTCGAAATGCCACCATGCATTTTCGCTAGACTTGAGCTTAAAGGGTGTGAAATTAGCTCGTAACATCACGAAAGTTGCTGTGCACGCATGTCTGCAAATGGGACATCCAAAGCTATGCTCAATTTTGAATTCCGAGAAGTTGGTGAAAGTCAAAACTCGACCGTACGTTTTCGCTAAAGTTGGGCTAGAAGGAGGAGAAAATATCTCGGAATGTCACGAAAGTTGGTGTGGACGCTTGTCTACCAATGGGACATCCAAAACTATTCTCAAATTTGAATTCCGAGAAGTTGGTCAAAGTTGAAACTCGATCGTGAGTTTTTGCTAGACTTGGGATTAAAGGGTGTGAAAATAGCTAGGAACGTCACGAAAGTTGGCATGGACGCTCGTCTACCAATGTGACATCCAAATCTATTCTCAAATTTAAATTCCGAGAAGTTGGTCAAAGTTGAAAATTGACCCTGCATTTTCGCTAGACTTGGGCTTAAAGTGAGAGAAAATAGCTCGGAATGTCACGAAAGTTGGCGTGTGCATTTTTCTACCAACAAGACATCCAAATCTATGCTCAATTTTTAATTCCGAGAAGTTGGTCAAATTCGAAACTCGACCGTGCGTTTTCGCTAGACTTATGCTTAAAGGGTGAGAAAATAGCTCGGAACGTCACGAAGGTTGGCGTGCGTATTTGTCTAACAACGGAACATCCAAATCTATGCTCAATTTTCAATTCTGAGTGGTTGGTCAAATTCGAAACTCGACTGTGCGTTTTCGCTAGACTTGGGCTTAAAGGGCGTGAAAATAGCTCGGAACGTCATGAAAGTTTGTGTTGATGCTTGTCTACCAATGGGACATCCAAAACTATTCTCAAATTTCAATTCCGAGAAGTTGGTCAAAGTTGAAACTCGATCGTGCATTTTCGCTACACTTGGGCTTAAAGGGTGTGAAAATAGCTAGGAACGTCACGAAAGTTGGCATGGACGCTCGTCTACCAATGTGACAGCCAAATCTATTCTCAAATTTAAATTCCGAGAAGTTGGTCAAAGTTGAAAATCGACCCTGCATTTTCGCTAGACTTGGGCTTAAAGGGCGAGAAAATAGCTCGGAACGTCATGAAAGTTTGTGTTGACGCTTGTCTACCAATGGGACATCCAAAACTATTGTCAAATTTAATTTCTGAGATGTTGGTCAAAGTTGAAACTCGATCGTGCGTTTTCGCTGCACTTGGGCTTAAAGGGTGTGAAAAAGCTCGGAACGTCACGAAAGTTGTTGTGGACGCTTGTCTACCAATGTGACATCCAAATCCATTCTCAAATTTCAATTCCGAGAAGTTGGTCAAAGTTGAAACTCGATCGTGCGCTCTCGCTAGACTTGGGCTTAAAGGGTGTGAAATTAGCTCGTAATGTCACGAAAGTTGGTGTGCACATTTGTCTACCAACTGGACATCCAAATCTATGCTCAATTTTTAATTCCGAGAAGTTGGTCAAATTTTAAAATCGACCTTGCATTTTCGCTAGACTTGGGCTTAAAGGGAGAGAAAATAGCTCGGAATGTCAAGAAAGTTGGCATGCACATTTGTCTAGCAACAGACATCCAAATCTATGCTCAATTTTCAATTCCGAGAAGTTGGTAAAATTTGAAACTCGACTGTGCGTTTTCGCTAGAGTTGGGCTTAAAGGGGGAGAAAATAGCTCGGAACGTCACGAAAGTTCGTGTGGACGCTTGTCTACCAATGGGACATCCAAAACTATTCTCAACTTTCAATTCCGAGAAGTTGGTCAAAGTTGAAACTCGATCGTGCATTTTTGCTAGACTTGGGCTTAAAGGGTGTGAAATTAGCTCGTAATGTCACGAAAGTTGCTGTGCGCGCATGTCTACAAATGGGACATCCAAATCTATTCTCAATTTTCATTTCTGAGAAGTTGGTCAAAGATGAAACGCGACCGTGCGTTTTCTCTAGAGTTGGGCTTAAATGTGATGGAAATAGCTCGGAACGTCACGAAAGTTGGCATGTGCACTTGTCTACCAACGGGACATCCAAATCTATTTTCAAATTTAAACTCCCAAAAGTTGGTCAAAGTCGAAACGCCACCATGCGTTTTCGTTAGACTTGAGCTTAAAGGGTGTGAAATTAGCTCGTAACGTCACGAAAGTTGTTGTGCGTGCATGTCTACAAATGGGACATAAAAATCTATTCTCAATTTTCATTTCCGAGAAGTAGGTCAAAGCCGAAACACGATCGTGCATTTTCTCTAGAGTTGGGCTTAAAGGGCAAGAAAATAGCTCGGGACGTCACAAAAGTTGGTGTGTGCACTTGTCTACCAACGGGACATCCAAATCCATTCTCATATATCAATTCCGAGAAGTTGGTCAAAGTCGAAATGCCACCATGCGTTTTCGCTAGACTTGAGCTTAAAGGGTGTTAAATTAGCTCTTAATGTGACGAAAGTTGTTGTGCGCAAATGTCTACAAATGGGACATTCAAATCTATGCTCAATTTTCAATTCCAAGAAGTTGGTGAAATTCGTAACTCGACCGTACGTTTTCGCTATAGTTGGGCTTAAATTGGGAGAAAATAGCTCGGAACGTAACGAATGTTGGTGTGGATGTTTGTCTACCAATGGGACATCCAAAACTATTCTCAAATTTCAATTCAGAGAAGTTGGTCAAAGTTGAAACTCGATCGTGCGTTTTCGCTAGACTTGGGCTTAAAGGGTGTGAAAATAGCTCGAAACGTCACGAAAGTTGGCGTGGACGCTCGTCTACCAATGTGACATCCAAATCTATTCTTAAATTTAAATTCCGAGAAGTTGGTCAAAGTTTAAAATCAACCGTGCATTTTCGCTAGATTTGGTCTTAAAGGTTGAAAAAATAGCTCGGAACGTCACGAAAGTTGGCGTGCGCATTTGTCTTCCAACGAGACATCCAAATATATGCTCGATTTTCAATTCCGAGAAGTTGGTCAAATTCAAAACTCGACCATGCGTTCTCGCTAGACTTGGGCTTAAAGGGGGAGAAAATAGCTCGGAACGTCACAAAAGTTGGTGTGGACGCTTGTCTACCAATGGGACATCCAAAACTATTTTCAAATTTCAATTCCGAGAAGTTGGTCAAAGTTGAAACTCGATTGTGCGTTTTGGCTAGACTTGGGCTTAAAGGGTGTGAAAATAACTCAGAACGTCACGAAAGTTGGCGTGGACGCTCGTCTACCAATGTGACATCCAAATCTATTCTCAAATTTAAATTTCGAGAAGTTGGTCAAAGTTGAATATCGACCGTGCATTTTCGCTAGACTTAGGCTTAAAGGGTGAGAAAATAACTCGGAACATCACGAAAGTTGGTGTGCGCATTTGTCTACCAACGGGACATCCAAATCTACGCTCAATTTTCAATTCCGACAAGTTGGTGAAATTTGAAACTCGACCGTGCGTTCTCGCTAGACTTGGGCTTAAAGGGGGAGAAAATAGCTCGGAACGTCACGAAAGTTGGTGTGGATGCTTGTCTACCAATGGGACATCCAAAACTATTCTCAAATTTCAATTTCGAGAAGTTGGTCAAAGTTGAAACTCTATCCTGCGTTTTCGCTAGACTTGGGCTTAAAGGGTGTGAAAATAGCTAGGAACGTCACGAAAGTTGGCGTGGACGCTCGTCTACCAATGTGACATCCAAATCTATTCTCAAATTTCAATACCGAGAAGTTGGTCAAAGTTGAAAATTGACACTGCATTTTCGCTAGACTTGAGCTTAAAGGGAGAGAAAATAGCTCGGAATGTCATGAAAGTTGGCGTGTGCATTTGTCTACCAACAGGACATCCAAATCTATGCTCAATTTTTAATTCTGAGAAGTTGGTCAAATTCGAAACTCGACCGTGCGTTTTCGCTAGACTTAGGCCTAAAGGTTTAGAAAATAGCTCGGAACGTCACGAAAGTTGGCGTTCGTATTTCTCTAACAACGGGACATCCAAATCTATGCTCAATTTTCAATTCTGAGTGGTTGGTCAAATTTGAAACTCGACCGTGCGTTTTCGCTAGACTTGGGCTTAAAGGGCGAGAAAATAGCTCGGAACGTCATGAAAGTTTGTGTTGACGCTTGTCTGCGAATGGGACATCCAAAACTATTCTCAAATTTCAATTCTGAGAAGTTGGTCAAAGTTGAAACTCGATCGTAGCGTTTTCGCTAGACTTGGGCTTAAAGGGTGTGAAAAGAGCTCGGAATGTCACGAAAGTTTGCGTGGACGCTCGTCTACCAATGTGACATCCAAGTCTATTCTCAAATTTAAATTCTGAGAAGTTGGTCAAAGTTGAAAATCGACCGTGCATTTTCGCTAGACTTGGGCTTAAAGGGTGAGAAAATAGCTCAGAATGCCACGAAATTTGGCGTGTGCATTTGTCTACCAACAGGACATCCAAATCTATGCTCAATTTTTAATTCCGAGAAATTGGTCAAATTCGAAACTCGACCGTCGCGTTTTCGCTAGACTTAGGCTTGAAGGGTGAGAAAATAGCTCGGAACGTCACGAAAGTTGGCGTGCGCATTTTTCTACCAATGGGAAATCCAAATCTATGCTCAATTTTCAATTCCAATAAGTTGGTCAAATTCGAAACTCGACCATGCGTTTTCGCTAGACTTGGGCTTAAAGGGGGAGAAAATAGCTCGGAACGTCACGAAAGTTGGTGTGGACGCTTGTCTACCAATGGGACATCCAAAACTATTCTCAAATTTCAATTCCGAGAAGTTGGTCAACGTTGAAACTCGATCGTGCATTTTCGCTAGACTTGGGCTTAAAGCGTGTGAAATTAGCTCGTAATATCACGAAAGTTGCTGTGCGCGGATGTCTACAAATGGGACATCCAAATCTATTCTCAATTTTTAAATACGAGAAGTTGGTCAAAGATGAAACGCGACCGTGCGTTTTCTCTAGAGTTGGGCTTAAATGGGAAGAAAATAGCTCGGAATGTCCCGAAAGTTGGTGTGGACGCTTGTCTACCAATGGGACATTCAAATCTATTCTCAAAATTAAATTCCGAGAAGTTGGTCAAAGGTGAAACGCGACCGTGCGTTTTCTCTAGAGTTGGGCTTAAATGGGAAGAAAATAGCTCGGAATGTCACGAAAGTTGGTGTGGACGCTTGTCTACCAATGGGACATCCAAATCTATTCTCACATTTCAATTCCGATAAGTTGGTCAAAGTCGAAATGCCACCATGCATTTTCGCTAGACTTGAGCTTAAAGGGTGTGAAATTAGCTCATAACATCACGAAAGTTGCTGTGCACGCATGTCTACAAATGGGACATCCAAATCTATGCTCAATTTTGAATTACGAGAAGTTGGTGAAAGTCGAAACTCGACCGTACGTTTTCGCTAGAGTTGGGCTAGAAGGAGGAGAAAATATCTCGGAATGTCACAAAAGTTGGTGTGGACACTTGTCTACCAATGGTATATCCAAAACTTTTCTCAAATTTTAATTCCGAAATGTTTGTCAAGGTTGAAACTCGACCGTGCGTTTTCATCTAGACTTGGGCTTAAAGTGGCAGAAAATAGCTCGGAACGTCACGAAAGTTGGCGTGCACGCTTGTCTACCAATGGGACATCCAAATCTATTTTCAAATTTCAATTCCCAGAAGTTGGTCAAAGTCGAAATGCCACCATGGGTTTTCACTATACTTGGCAATAAAGAACATGAAATTAGCTCGTAACGTCATGAAAGTTGGTGTGCGCGCATGTCTACAAATGGGACATCCAAATCTATTCTCAATTTTCAATTCCGAGAAGTTGGTCAAAGATGAAATGCGACCGTGCGTTTTCTCTAGAGTTGGGCTTAAATGGGATGAAAATAGCTCGGAATGTCACGAAAGTTGGTGTGGACGCTTGTCTACCAATGGGACAACCAAATCTATTCTCAAATTTAAATTCCGAGAAGTTGGTCAAAGTTTAAAATTGACGGTGTGTTTTCGCTAGACTTGGGCTTAAAGGGCGAGAAAATAGCTTGGAACGTCACGAAAGTTGGCGTGCGCACTTGTCTACCAATGGGACATCCAAATCTATTCTCAAATTTCAATTCCAAGAAGTTAGTCAAAGCCAAAATGCCACAATGCATTTTTGCTAAACTTGAGCTTAAAGGGTGTAAAATTAGCTCGTAACGTCACGACAGTTGCTGTGCACGCATGTCTACAAATGGGACATACAAATCTATTCTCAATTTTCAATTCCGAGAAGTAGCTCAAAGCCGAAACACAACCGTGCGTTTTCTCTAGAGTTGGGCTTAAAGGGGAAGAAAATAGCTCGGAATGTCACCAAAGTTGGCATGTGCACTTGTCTACTAACGGGACATCCAAATCTATTTTCAAATTTCAACTCCCAAAAGTTGGTCAAAGTCGAAACGCCACCATGCGTTTTCGTTAGACTTGAGCTTAAAGGGTGTGAAATTAGCTCGTAACGTCACGAAAGTTGTTGTGCGTGCATGTCTACAAATGGGACATCCAAATCTATTCTCAATTTTCATTTACGAGAAGTAGGTCAAAGCCGAAACACGATCGTGCGTTTTCTCTAGAGTTGGGCTTAAAGGAGAAGAAAATAGCTCGGAACGTCACGAACGTTGGCGTGTGCACTTGTCTACCAACGGTACATCCAAATCCATTCTCAAATTTAAATTCCGAGAAGTTGGTCAAAGTTGAAAATCGACCGTGCATTTTCGATAGACTTAGGCTTAAAGGGTGAGAAAATAGCTCGGAACGTCACGAAAGTTGGCGTGCGCATTTGTCTTGCAACAGACATCCAAATCTATGCTCAATTTTCAATTCTGAGAAGTTGGTCAAATTCGAAACTCGACCGTGCGTTTTCGCTAGACTTGGGCTTAAAGGGGGAGAAAATAGCTCGGAACGTCACGAAAGTTGGTGTGGACGCTTGTCTACCAATTGGACATCCAAATCTATTCTCATATTTCAATTCCGAGAAGTTGGTCAAAGTCGAAATGCGACCATGCATTTTCGCTAGACTTGAGCTTAAAGGGTGTTAAATTAGCTCGTAATGTGACGAAAGTTGTTGTGCGCGAATGTCTACAAATGGGACATCCAAATCTATGCTCAATTTTCAATTCCAAGAAGTTGGTGAAATTCGTAACTCGACCGTACGTTTTCGCTATAGTTGGGCTTAAAGGGGGAGAAAATAGCTCAGAACATAACGAATGTTGGTGTAAATGCTTGTCTACCAAAGGGACATCCAAAACTATTATCAAATTTCAATTTCGAGAAGTTGGTCAAAGTTGAAAATCGATCGTGCATTTTCGCTAGACTTGGGCTTAAAGGGTGAGAAAATAGATCGGAATGTCACGAAAGTTGGCGTGTGCATTTGTCTACCAACAGGACATCCAAATCGATGCTCAATTTTTAATTCCGAGAAGTTGCTCAAATTCGAAACTCGACCGTGCATTTTCGCTAGACTTAGGCTTAAAGGGTGAGAAAATAGCTCGGAACGTCAAGAAAGTTGGCGTGCGCATTTTTCTACCAACGGGAAATCCAAATCTATGCTCAATTTTCAATTCCGAGAAGTTGGTCAAATTCGAAACTCGACCGTGCGTTTTCGCTAGACTTGGGCTTATAGGGGGACAAAATATCTCGGAACGTCACGAAAGTTTTTGTGGACGCTTGTCTACCAATGGGACATCCAAAACTATTCTCAAATTTCAATTCCGAACGTCATGAAAGTTGGCGTACGCACTTGTCTACCAACGGGACATCCAAATCTATTCTCATATTTCAATTACGAGAAGTTGGTCAAAGTCGAAAAACCACCATGCGTGTTCGCTAGACTTGAGCTTAAAGGGTGTGAAATTAGCTCGTAATGTCACGAAAGTTGTTGTGCGCGAATGTCTACAAATGGGACATCCAAATCCATTCTCAATTTTCAATTCCGAGAAGTTGGTGAAAGTCATAACTCGACCGTGCATTTTCGCTACAGTTGGGCTTAAAGGGGGAGAAAATAGCTCGGAACGTCACGAATGTTGGTGTGGATGCTTGTCTACCAAACAGACATCCAAAAATATTCTCGAATTTCAATTCCGAGAAGTTGGTCAAAGTTGAAACTCGATCGTGTGTTTTCGCTAGACTTGGGCTTAAAGGGTGTGAAATAGCTCGAAAAGTCACGAAAGTTGGCGTGGACGCTCGTCTACGAACGGGACATCCAAATCTATTCTCATATTTTGATTCCGAGAAGTTGGTCAAAGTCGAAATGCCACCATGCGTTTTCGCTAGACTTGAGCTAAAGGGCATGAAATTAGATCGTAACGTCATGAAAGTTGTTGTGCGCGCATGTCTACAAATGGGACATCCAAATCTATTCTCAATTTTCAATTTCGAGAAGTAGGTCAAAGCCGAAACGCGACCGTGCGTTTTCTCTAGAGTTGGGCTTAAAGGGGAAGAAAATAGCTCGGAACGTCACGAAAGTTGGCATGTGCACTTGTCTACCAACGGGACATCCAAATCTATTTTGAAATTTCAACTCCCAAAAGTTGGTCAAAGTCGAAACACCACCATGCGTTTTCGTTAGACTTGAGCTTAAAGGGTGTGAAATTAGCTCGTAACGTCACGAAAGTTGTTGTGAGTGCATGTTTACAAATGGGACATCCAAATCTATTCTCAATTTTCATTTACGAGAAGTAGGTCAAAGCCGAAACACGATCGTTCGTTTTCTCTAGAGTTGGGATTAAAGGGGAAGAAAATAGCTCCGAACGTCACGAAAGTTGGCGTGTGCACTTGTCTACCAATGGGACATCCAAATCCATTCTCAAATTTAAATTCCGAGAAGTTGGTCAAAGATGAAACGCGACCGTGTGTTTTCTCCAGAGTTGGGCTTAAATGGGAAGAAAATAGCTCGGAATGTCACGAAAGTTGGTGTGGACGCTTGTCTACCAATGGGACATTCTAATAATATATTCTCAAAATTAAATTCCGAGAAGTTGGTCAAAGATGAAACGCGACCGTGCGTTTTCTCTAGAGTTGGGCTTAAATGGGAAGTAAATAGCTCGGAATGTCACGAAAGTTGGTGTGGACGCTTGTCTACCAATGGGACATCCAAATCTATTCTCAAATTTCAATTCCGAGAAGTTGGTCAAAGTCGAAACGCCACCATGCATTTTCGCTAGACTTGTGCTTAAAGGGTGTGAAATTAGCTCGTAACATCACGAAAGTTGCTGTGCACGCATGCCTACAAATGGGACATCCAAATCTATGCTCAATTTTGAATTCCGAGAAGTTGGTGAAAGTCGAAACTCGACCGTATGTTTTCGCTAGAGTTGGGCTAGAAGGAGGAGAAAATATCTCGGAATGTCACGAAAGTTGGTTTGGACACTTGTCTACCAATGGTATATCCAACTATTCTCAAATTTTAATTCCTAAATGTTTGTCAAGGTTGAAACTGGACCGTGCGTTTTCATCTAGACTTGGGCTTAAAGGGGCATAAAATAGCTCGAAATGTCACGAAAGTTGGCGTGCACGCTTGTCTACCAATGGGACATCCAAATCTATTTTCAAATTTCAATTCCCAGAAGTTGGTCAAGGTCGAAATGCCACCATGGTTTTTCCCTATACTTGGGAATAAAGGGCATGAAATTAGCTCGTAACGTCATGAAAGTTGTTGTGCGCGCATGTCTACAAATGGGACATCCAAATCTATTCTCAATTTTCAATTCCGAGAAGTTGGTCAAAGATGAAATGCGACTGTGCATTTTCTCTAGAGCTGGGCTTAAATGGGATGAAAATAGCTCGGAATGTCACGAAAGTTGGTATGGACGCTTTTCTACCAATGGGACATCCAAATCTATTCTCAAATTTAAATTCCGAGAAGTTGGTCAAAGTTTAAAATTGACGGTGCGTTTTCGCTAGACTTGGGCTTAAACGGCGAGAAAATAGCTTGGAACGTCACGAAAGTTGGCGTGCGCACTTGTCTACCAATGGGACATCCAAATCTATTCTCAAATTTCAATTCCAAGAAGTTCGTCAAAGTCGAAATGCCACCATGCGTTTTCGTTAGACTTGAGCTTAAAGGGTGTGAAATTAGCTCATAACGTCACGAAAGTTGTTGTGCGTGCATGTCTACAAATGGGACATCCAAATCTATTCTCAATTTTCATTTACGAGAAGTAGGTCAAATCCGAAACACGATCGTGCGTTTTCTCTAGAGTTGGGCTTAAAGGGGAAGAAAATAGCTCAGAACGTCACGAAAGTTGGCGTGTGCACTTGTCTACCAACGGGATATCCAAATCCATTCTCAAATTTAAATTCCGAGAAGTTGGTCAAAGTTGAAAATCGACCGTGCATTTTCGATAGACTTAGGCTTAAAGGGTGAGAAAATAGCTCGGAACGTCAGGAAGTTGGCGTGCGCATTTGTCTACCAACGGGACATCCAAATCTATGCTCAATTTTCAATTCTGAGAAGTTGGTCAAATTCGAAACTCGACCGTGCGTTTTCGCTAGACTTGGGCTTAAAGGGGGAGAAAATAGCTTGGAACGTCACGAAAGTTGGTGTGGACGCTTGTCTACCAAGGGGACATCCAAAACTATTCTCAAATTTCAATTCTGAGAAGTTGGTCAAAGTTGAAACTGGATCGTGCATTTTTGCTAGACTTGGGCTTAAAGGGTGTGAAATTAGCTCGTAATGTCACGAAAGTTGCTGTGCGCGCATGTCTACAAATGGGACATCCAAATCTATTCTCAATTTTCATTTCCGAGAAGTTGGTCAAAGATGAAACGCGACCGTGCGTTTTCTCTAGAGTTGGGCTTAAATGTGATGGAAATAGCTCGGAACGTCACGAAAGTTGGCATGTGCACTTGTCTACCAACGGGACATCCAAATCTATTTTCAAATTTAAACTCCCAAAAGTTGGTCAAAGTCGAAACGCCACCATGCGTTTTCGTTAGACTTGAGCTTAAAGGGTGTGAAATTAGCTCGTAACGTCACGAAAGTTGTTGTGCGTGCATGTCTACAAATGGGACATAAAAATCTATTCTCAATTTTCATTTCCGAGAAGTAGGTCAAAGCCGAAACACGATCGTGCATTTTCTCTAGAGTTGGGCTTAAAGGGGAAGAAAATAGCTCGGAACGTCACAAAAGTTGGTGTGTGCACTTGTCTACCAACGGGACATCCAAATCCATTCTCATATATCAATTCCGAGAAGTTGGTCAAAGTCGAAATGCCACCATGCGTTTTCGCTAGACTTGAGCTTAAAGGGTGTTAAATTAGCTCTTAATGTGACGAAAGTTGTTGTGCGCAAATGTCTACAAATGGGACATTCAAATCTATGCTCAATTTTCAATTCCAAGAAGTTGGTGAAATTCGTAACTCGACCGTACGTTTTCGCTATAGTTGGGCTTAAATTGGGAGAAAATAGCTCGGAACGTAACGAATGTTGGTGTGGATGTTTGTCTACCAATGGGACATCCAAAACTATTCTCAAATTTCAATTCAGAGAAGTTGGTCAAAGTTGAAACTCGATCGTGCGTTTTCGCTAGACTTGGGCTTAAAGGGTGTGAAAATAGCTCGAAACGTCACGAAAGTTGGCGTGGACGCTCGTCTACCAATGTGACATCCAAATCTATTCTTAAATTTAAATTCCGAGAAGTTGGTCAAAGTTTAAAATCAACCGTGCATTTTCGCTAGATTTGGTCTTAAAGGTTGAAAAAATAGCTCGGAACGTCACGAAAGTTGGCGTGCGCATTTGTCTTCCAACGAGACATCCAAATATATGCTCGATTTTCAATTCCGAGAAGTTGGTCAAATTCAAAACTCGACCATGCGTTCTCGCTAGACTTGGGCTTAAAGGGGGAGAAAATAGCTCGGAACGTCACAAAAGTTGGTGTGGACGCTTGTCTACCAATGGGACATCCAAAACTATTTTCAAATTTCAATTCCGAGAAGTTGGTCAAAGTTGAAACTCGATTGTGCGTTTTGGCTAGACTTGGGCTTAAAGGGTGTGAAAATAACTCAGAACGTCACGAAAGTTGGCGTGGACGCTCGTCTACCAATGTGACATCCAAATCTATTCTCAAATTTAAATTCCGAGAAGTTGGTCAAAGTTGAATATCGACCGTGCATTTTCGCTAGACTTAGGCTTAAAGGGTGAGAAAATAACTCGGAACATCACGAAAGTTGGTGTGCGCATTTGTCTACCAACGGGACATCCAAATCTACGCTCAATTTTCAATTCCGACAAGTTGGTGAAATTTGAAACTCGACCGTGCGTTCTCGCTAGACTTGGGCTTAAAGGGGGAGAAAATAGCTCGGAACGTCACGAAAGTTGGTGTGGATGCTTGTCTACCAATGGGACATCCAAAACTATTCTCAAATTTCAATTTCGAGAAGTTGGTCAAAGTTGAAACTCTATCCTGCGTTTTCGCTAGACTTGGGCTTAAAGGGTGTGAAAATAGCTAGGAACGTCACGAAAGTTGGCGTGGACGCTCGTCTACCAATGTGACATCCAAATCTATTCTCAAATTTCAATACCAAGAAGTTGGTCAAAGTTGAAAATTGACACTGCATTTTCGCTAGACTTGAGCTTAAAGGGAGAGAAAATAGCTCGGAATGTCATGAAAGTTGGCGTGTGCATTTGTCTACCAACAGGACATCCAAATCTATGCTCAATTTTTAATTCTGAGAAGTTGGTCAAATTCGAAACTCGACCGTGCGTTTTCGCTAGACTTAGGCCTAAAGGTTTAGAAAATAGCTCGGAACGTCACGAAAGTTGGCGTTCGTATTTCTCTAACAACGGGACATCCAAATCTATGCTCAATTTTCAATTCTGAGTGGTTGGTCAAATTTGAAACTCGACCGTGCGTTTTCGCTAGACTTGGGCTTAAAGGGCGAGAAAATAGCTCGGAACGTCATGAAATTTTGTGTTGACGCTTGTCTGCGAATGGGACATCCAAAACTATTCTCAAATTTCAATTCTGAGAAGTTGGTCAAAGTTGAAACTCGATCGTGCGTTTTCGCTAGACTTGGGCTTAAAGGGTGTGAAAAGAGCTCGGAATGTCACGAAAGTTTGCGTGGACGCTCGTCTACCAATGTGACATCCAAGTCTATTCTCAAATTTAAATTCTGAGAAGTTGGTCAAAGTTGAAAATCGACCGTGCATTTTCGCTAGACTTGGGCTTAAAGGGTGAGAAAATAGCTCAGAATGCCACGAAATTTGGCGTGTGCATTTGTCTACCAACAGGACATCCAAATCTATGCTCAATTTTTAATTCCGAGAAATTGGTCAAATTCGAAACTCGACCGTGCGTTTTCGCTAGACTTAGGCTTGAAGGGTGAGAAAATAGCTCGGAACGTCACGAAAGTTGGCGTGCGCATTTTTCTACCAATGGGAAATCCAAATCTATGCTCAATTTTCAATTCCAATAAGTTGGTCAAATTCGAAACTCGACCATGCGTTTTCGCTAGACTTGGGCTTAAAGGGGGAGAAAATAGCTCGGAACGTCACGAAAGTTGGTGTGGACGCTTGTCTACCAATGGGACATCCAAAACTATTCTCAAATTTCAATTCCGAGAAGTTGGTCAACGTTGAAACTCGATCGTGCATTTTCGCTAGACTTGGGCTTAAAGCGTGTGAAATTAGCTCGTAATATCACGAAAGTTGCTGTGCGCGGATGTCTACAAATGGGACATCCAAATCTATTCTCAATTTTTAAATACGAGAAGTTGGTCAAAGATGAAACGCGACCATGCGTTTTCTCTAGAGTTGGGCTTAAATGGGAAGAAAATAGCTCGGAATGTCCCGAAAGTTGGTGTGGACGCTTGTCTACCAATGGGACATTCAAATCTATTCTCAAAATTAAATTCCAAGAAGTTGGTCAAAGGTGAAACGCGACCGTGCGTTTTCTCTAGAGTTGGGCTTAAATGGGAAGAAAATAGCTCGGAATGTCACGAAAGTTGGTGTGGACGCTTGTCTACCAATGGGACATCGAAATCTATTCTCACATTTCAATTCCGATAAGTTGGTCAAAGTCGAAATGCCACCATGCATTTTCGCTAGACTTGAGCTTAAAGGGTGTGAAATTAGCTCATAACATCACGAAAGTTGCTGTGCACGCATGTCTACAAATGGGACATCCAAATCTATGCTCAATTTTGAATTACGAGAAGTTGGTGAAAGTCGAAACTCGACCGTACGTTTTCGCTAGAGTTGGGCTAGAAGGAGGAGAAAATATCTCGGAATGTCACAAAAGTTGGTGTGGACACTTGTCTACCAATGGTATATCCAAAACTTTTCTCAAATTTTAATTCCGAAATGTTTGTCAAGGTTGAAACTCGACCGTGCGTTTTCATCTAGACTTGGGCTTAAAGTGGCAGAAAATAGCTCGGAACGTCACGAAAGTTGGCGTGCACGCTTGTCTAACAATGGGACATCCAAATCTATTTTCAAATTTCAATTCCCAGAAGTTGGTCAAAGTCGAAATGCCACCATGGGTTTTCACTATACTTGGCAATAAAGAACATGAAATTAGCTCGTAACGTCATGAAAGTTGGTGTGCGCGCATGTCTACAAATGGGACATCCAAATCTATTCTCAATTTTCAATTCCGAGAAGTTGGTCAAAGATGAAATGCGACCGTGCGTTTTCTCTAGAGTTGGGCTTAAATGGGATGAAAATAGCTCGGAATGTCACGAAAGTTGGTGTGGACGCTTGTCTACCAATGGGACAACCAAATCTATTCTCAAATTTAAATTCCGAGAAGTTGGTCAAAGTTTAAAATTGACGGTGTGTTTTCGCTAGACTTGGGCTTAAAGGGCGAGAAAATAGCTTGGAACGTCACGAAAGTTGGCGTGCGCACTTGTCTACCAATGGGACATCCAAATCTATTCTCAAATTTCAATTCCAAGAAGTTAGTCAAAGCCAAAATGCCACAATGCATTTTTGCTAAACTTGAGCTTAAAGGGTGTAAAATTAGCTCGTAACGTCACGACAGTTGCTGTGCACGCATGTCTACAAATGGGACATACAAATCTATTCTCAATTTTCAATTCCGAGAAGTAGCTCAAAGCCGAAACACAACCGTGCGTTTTCTCTAGAGTTGGGCTTAAAGGGGAAGAAAATAGCTCGGAATGTCACCAAAGTTGGCATGTGCACTTGTCTACTAACGGGACATCCAAATCTATTTTCAAATTTCAACTCCCAAAAGTTGGTCAAAGTCGAAACGCCACCATGCGTTTTCGTTAGACTTGAGCTTAAAGGGTGTGAAATTAGCTCGTAACGTCACGAAAGTTGTTGTGCGTGCATGTCTACAAATGGGACATCCAAATCTATTCTCAATTTTCATTTACGAGAAGTAGGTCAAAGCCGAAACACGATCGTGCGTTTTCTCTAGAGTTGGGCTTAAAGGAGAAGAAAATAGCTCGGAACGTCACGAACGTTGGCGTGTGCACTTGTCTACCAACGGTACATCCAAATCCATTCTCAAATTTAAATTCCGAGAAGTTGGTCAAAGTTGAAAATCGACCGTGCATTTTCGATAGACTTAGGCTTAAAGGGTGAGAAAATAGCTCGGAACGTCACGAAAGTTGGCGTGCGCATTTGTCTTGCAACAGACATCCAAAT
This sequence comes from Larix kaempferi, assembly GCA_027924585.1. Classification (NCBI taxonomy): domain Eukaryota; kingdom Viridiplantae; phylum Streptophyta; class Pinopsida; order Pinales; family Pinaceae; genus Larix; species Larix kaempferi. The sequence goes on from BSBM01002122.1 coordinate 400,550, forward strand.
CTATGCTCAATTTTCAATTCTGAGAAGTTGGTCAAATTCGAAACTCGACCGTGCGTTTTCGCTAGACTTGGGCTTAAAGGGGGAGAAAATAGCTCGGAACGTCACGAAAGTTGGTGTGGACGCTTGTCTACCAATTGGACATCCAAATCTATTCTCATATTTCAATTCCGAGAAGTTGGTCAAAGTCGAAATGCGACCATGCATTTTCACTAGACTTGAGCTTAAAGGGTGTTAAATTAGCTCGTAATGTGACGAAAGTTGTTGTGCGCGAATGTCTACAAATGGGACATCCAAATCTATGCTCAATTTTCAATTCCAAGAAGTTGGTGAAATTCGTAACTCGACCGTACGTTTTCTCTATAGTTGGGCTTAAAGGGGGAGAAAATAGCTCAGAACATAACGAATGTTGGTGTAAATGCTTGTCTACCAAAGGGACATCCAAAACTATTATCAAATTTCAATTTCGAGAAGTTGGTCAAAGTTGAAAATCGATCGTGCATTTTCGCTAGACTTGGGCTTAAAGGGTGAGAAAATAGATCGGAATGTCACGAAAGTTGGCGTGTGCATTTGTCTACCAACAGGACATCCAAATCGATGCTCAATTTTTAATTCCGAGAAGTTGCTCAAATTCGAAACTCGACCGTGCATTTTCGCTAGACTTAGGCTTAAAGGGTGAGAAAATAGCTCGGAACGTCAAGAAAGTTGGCGTGCGCATTTTTCTACCAACGGGAAATCCAAATCTATGCTCAATTTTCAATTCCGAGAAGTTGGTCAAATTCAAAACTCGACCGTGCGTTTTCGCTAGACTTGGGCTTATAGGGGGACAAAATATCTCGGAACGTCACGAAAGTTTTTGTGGACGCTTGTCTACCAATGGGACATCCAAAACTATTCTCAAATTTCAATTCCGAACGTCATGAAAGTTGGCGTACGCACTTGTCTACCAACGGGACATCCAAATCTATTCTCATATTTCAATTACGAGAAGTTGGTCAAAGTCGAAAAACCACCATGCGTGTTCGCTAGACTTGAGCTTAAAGGGTGTGAAATTAGCTTGTAATGTCACGAAAGTTGTTGTGCGCGAATGTCTACAAATGGGACATCCAAATCCATTCTCAATTTTCAATTCCGAGAAGTTGGTGAAAGTCATAACTCGACCGTGCATTTTCGCTACAGTTGGGCTTAAAGGGGGAGAAAATAGCTCGGAACGTCACGAATGTTGGTGTGGATGCTTGTCTACCAAACAGACATCCAAAAATATTCTCGAATTTCAATTCCGAGAAGTTGGTCAAAGTTGAAACTCGATCGTGTGTTTTCGCTAGACTTGGGCTTAAAGGGTGTGAAATAGCTCGAAAAGTCACGAAAGTTGGCGTGGACGCTCGTCTACGAACGGGACATCCAAATCTATTCTCATATTTTGATTCCGAGAAGTTGGTCAAAGTCGAAATGCCACCATGCGTTTTCGCTAGACTTGAGCTAAAGGGCATGAAATTAGATCGTAACGTCATGAAAGTTGTTGTGCGCGCATGTCTACAAATGGGACATCCAAATCTATTCTCAATTTTCAATTTCGAGAAGTAGGTCAAAGCCGAAACGCGACCGTGCGTTTTCTCTAGAGTTGGGCTTAAAGGGGAAGAAAATAGCTCGGAACGTCACGAAAGTTGGCATGTGCACTTGTCTACCAACGGGACATCCAAATCTATTTTGAAATTTCAACTCCCAAAAGTTGGTCAAAGTCGAAACACCACCATGCGTTTTCGTTAGACTTGAGCTTAAAGGGTGTGAAATTAGCTCGTAACGTCACGAAAGTTGTTGTGAGTGCATGTTTACAAATGGGACATCCAAATCTATTCTCAATTTTCATTTACGAGAAGTAGGTCAAAGCCGAAACACGATCGTTCGTTTTCTCTAGAGTTGGGATTAAAGGGGAAGAAAATAGCTCCGAACGTCACGAAAGTTGGCGTGTGCACTTGTCTACCAATGGGACATCCAAATCCATTCTCAAATTTAAATTCCGAGAAGTTGGTCAAAGATGAAACGCGACCGTGTGTTTTCTCCAGAGTTGGGCTTAAATGGGAAGAAAATAGCTCGGAATGTCACGAAAGTTGGTGTGGACGCTTGTCTACCAATGGGACATTCTAATAATATATTCTCAAAATTAAATTCCGAGAAGTTGGTCAAAGATGAAACGCGACCGTGCGTTTTCTCTAGAGTTGGGCTTAAATGGGAAGTAAATAGCTCGGAATGTCACGAAAGTTGGTGTGGACGCTTGTCTACCAATGGGACATCCAAATCTATTCTCAAATTTCAATTCCGAGAAGTTGGTCAAAGTCGAAACGCCACCATGCATTTTCGCTAGACTTGTGCTTAAAGGGTGTGAAATTAGCTCGTAACATCACGAAAGTTGCTGTGCACGCATGCCTACAAATGGGACATCCAAATCTATGCTCAATTTTGAATTCCGAGAAGTTGGTGAAAGTCGAAACTCGACCGTATGTTTTCGCTAGAGTTGGGCTAGAAGGAGGAGAAAATATCTCGGAATGTCACGAAAGTTGGTTTGGACACTTGTCTACCAATGGTATATCCAACTATTCTCAAATTTTAATTCCTAAATGTTTGTCAAGGTTGAAACTGGACCGTGCGTTTTCATCTAGACTTGGGCTTAAAGGGGCATAAAATAGCTCGAAATGTCACGAAAGTTGGCGTGCACGCTTGTCTACCAATGGGACATCCAAATCTATTTTCAAATTTCAATTCCCAGAAGTTGGTCAAGGTCGAAATGCCACCATGGTTTTTCCCTATACTTGGGAATAAAGGGCATGAAATTAGCTCGTAACGTCATGAAAGTTGTTGTGCGCGCATGTCTACAAATGGGACATCCAAATCTATTCTCAATTTTCAATTCCGAGAAGTTGGTCAAAGATGAAATGCGACTGTGCATTTTCTCTAGAGCTGGGCTTAAATGGGATGAAAATAGCTCGGAATGTCACGAAAGTTGGTATGGACGCTTTTCTACCAATGGGACATCCAAATCTATTCTCAAATTTAAATTCCGAGAAGTTGGTCAAAGTTTAAAATTGACGGTGCGTTTTCGCTAGACTTGGGCTTAAACGGCGAGAAAATAGCTTGGAACGTCACGAAAGTTGGCGTGCGCACTTGTCTACCAATGGGACATCCAAATCTATTCTCAAATTTCAATTCCAAGAAGTTCGTCAAAGTCGAAATGCCACCATGCGTTTTCGTTAGACTTGAGCTTAAAGGGTGTGAAATTAGCTCATAACGTCACGAAAGTTGTTGTGCGTGCATGTCTACAAATGGGACATCCAAATCTATTCTCAATTTTCATTTACGAGAAGTAGGTCAAATCCGAAACACGATCGTGCGTTTTCTCTAGAGTTGGGCTTAAAGGGGAAGAAAATAGCTCAGAACGTCACGAAAGTTGGCGTGTGCACTTGTCTACCAACGGGATATCCAAATCCATTCTCAAATTTAAATTCCGAGAAGTTGGTCAAAGTTGAAAATCGACCGTGCATTTTCGATAGACTTAGGCTTAAAGGGTGAGAAAATAGCTCGGAACGTCAGGAAGTTGGCGTGCGCATTTGTCTACCAACGGGACATCCAAATCTATGCTCAATTTTCAATTCTGAGAAGTTGGTCAAATTCGAAACTCGACCGTGCGTTTTCGCTAGACTTGGGCTTAAAGGGGGAGAAAATAGCTTGGAACGTCACGAAAGTTGGTGTGGACGCTTGTCTACCAAGGGGACATCCAAAACTATTCTCAAATTTCAATTCTGAGAAGTTGGTCAAAGTTGAAACTGGATCGTGCATTTTTGCTAGACTTGGGCTTAAAGGGTGTGAAATTAGCTCGTAATGTCACGAAAGTTGCTGTGCGCGCATGTCTACAAATGGGACATCCAAATCTATTCTCAATTTTCATTTCCGAGAAGTTGGTCAAAGATGAAACGCGACCGTGCGTTTTCTCTAGAGTTGGGCTTAAATGTGATGGAAATAGCTCGGAACGTCACGAAAGTTGGCATGTGCACTTGTCTACCAACGGGACATCCAAATCTATTTTCAAATTTAAACTCCCAAAAGTTGGTCAAAGTCGAAACGCCACCATGCGTTTTCGTTAGACTTGAGCTTAAAGGGTGTGAAATTAGCTCGTAACGTCACGAAAGTTGTTGTGCGTGCATGTCTACAAATGGGACATAAAAATCTATTCTCCATTTTCATTTCCGAGAAGTAGGTCAAAGCTGAAACACGATCGTGCATTTTCTCTAGAGTTGGGCTTAAAGGGGAAGAAAATAGCTCGGAACGTCACAAAAGTTGGTGTGTGCACTTGTCTACCAACGGGACATCCAAATCCATTCTCATATATCAATTCCGAGAAGTTGGTCAAAGTCGAAATGCCACCATGCGTTTTCGCTAGACTTGAGCTTAAAGGGTGTTCAATTAGCTCTTAATGTGACGAAAGTTGTTGTGCGCAAATGTCTACAAATGGGACATTCAAATCTATGCTCAATTTTCAATTCCAAGAAGTTGGTGAAATTCGTAACTCGACCGTACGTTTTCGCTATAGTTGGGCTTAAATTGGGTGAAAATAGCTCGGAACGTAACGAATGTTGGTGTGGATGTTTGTCTACCAATGGGACATCCAAAACTATTCTCAAATTTCAATTCAGAGAAGTTGGTCAAAGTTGAAACTCGATCGTGCGTTTTCGCTAGACTTGGGCTTAAAGGGTGTGAAAATAGCTCGAAACGTCACGAAAGTTGGCGTGGACGCTCGTCTACCAATGTGACATCCAAATCTATTCTTAAATTTAAATTCCGAGAAGTTGGTCAAAGTTTAAAATCAACCGTGCATTTTCGCTAGATTTGGTCTTAAAGGTTGAAAAAATAGCTCGGAACGTCACGAAAGTTGGCGTGCGCATTTGTCTTCCAACGAGACATCCAAATATATGCTCGATTTTCAATTCCGAGAAGTTGGTCAAATTCAAAACTCGACCATGCGTTCTCGCTAGACTTGGGCTTAAAGGGGGAGAAAATAGCTCGTAACGTCACAAAAGTTGGTGTGGACGCTTGTCTACCAATGGGACATCCAAAACTATTCTCAAATTTCAATTCCGAGAAGTTGGTCAAAGTTGAAACTCGATTGTGCGTTTTGGCTAGACTTGGGCTTAAAGGGTGTGAAAATAACTCAGAACGTCACGAAAGTTGGCGTGGACGCTCGTCTACCAATGTGACATCCAAATCTATTCTCAAATTTAAATTCCGAGAAGTTGGTCAAAGTTGAATATCGACCGTGCATTTTCGCTAGACTTAGGCTTAAAGGGTGAGAAAATAACTCGGAACATCACGAAAGTTGGTGTGCGCATTTGTCTACCAACGGGACATCCAAATCTACGCTCAATTTTCAATTCCGACAAGTTGGTGAAATTTGAAACTCGACCGTGCGTTCTCGCTAGACTTGGGCTTAAAGGGGGAGAAAATAGCTCGGAACGTCACGAAAGTTGGTGTGGATGCTTGTCTACCAATGGGACATCCAAAACTATTCTCAAATTTCAATTTCGAGAAGTTGGTCAAAGTTGAAACTCGATCGTGCGTTTTCGCTAGACTTGGGCTTAAAGGGTGTGAAAATAGCTAGGAACGTCACGAAAGTTGGCGTGGACGCTCGTCTACCAATGTGACGTCCAAATCTATTCTCAAATTTCAATACCGAGAAGTTGGTCAAAGTTGAAAATTGACACTGCATTTTCGCTAGACTTGAGCTTAAAGGGAGAGAAAATAGCTCGGAATGTCATGAAAGTTGGCGTGTGCATTTGTCTACCAACAGGACATCCAAATCTATGCTCAATTTTTAATTCTGAGAAGTTGGTCAAATTCGAAACTCGACCGTGCGTTTTCGCTAGACTTAGGCCTAAAGGGTTAGAAAATAGCTCGGAACGTCACGAAAGTTGGCGTGCGTATTTCTCTAACAACGGGACATCCAAATCTATGCTCAATTTTCAATTCTGAGTGGTTGGTCAAATTTGAAACTCGACCGTGCATTTTCGCTAGACTTGGGCTTAAAGGGCGAGAAAATAGCTCGGAACGTCATGAAAGTTTGTGTTGACGCTTGTCTACGAATGGGACATCCAAAACTATTCTCAAATTTCAATTCTGAGAAGTTGGTCAAAGTTGAAACTCGATCGTGCGTTTTCGCTAGACTTGGGCTTAAAGGGTGTGAAAAGAGCTCGGAATGTCACAAAAGTTTGCGTGGACGCTCGTCTACCAATGTGACATCCAAGTCTATTCTCAAATTTAAATTCTGAGAAGTTGGTCAAAGTTGAAAATCGACCGTGCATTTTCGCTAGACTTGGGCTTAAAGGGTGAGAAAATAGCTCAGAATGCCACGAAAGTTGGCGTGTGCATTTGTCTACCAACAGGACATCCAAATCTATGCTCAATTTTTAATTCCGAGAAATTGGTCAAATTCGAAACTCGACCGTGCGTTTTCGCTAGACTTAGGCTTGAAGGGTGAGAAAATAGCTCGGAACGTCACGAAAGTTGGCGTGCGCATTTTTCTACCAATGGGAAATCCAAATCTATGCTCAATTTTCAATTCCAATAAGTTGGTCAAATTCGAAACTCGACCATGCGTTTTCGCTAGACTTGGGCTTAAAGGGGGAGAAAATAGCTCGGAACGTCACGAAAGTTGGTGTGGACGCTTGTCTACCAATGGGACATCCAAAACTATTCTCAAATTTCAATTCCGAGAAGTTGGTCAAAGTTGAAACTCGATCGTGCATTTTCGCTAGACTTGGGCTTAAAGCGTGTGAAATTAGCTCGTAATATCACGAAAGTTGCTGTGCGCGGATGTCTACAAATGGGACATCCAAATCTATTCTCAATTTTTAAATACGAGAAGTTGGTCAAAGATGAAACGTGACCGTGCGTTTTCTCTAGAGTTGGGTTTAAATGGGAAGAAAATAGCTCGGAATGTCCCGAAAGTTGGTGTGGACGCTTGTCTACCAATGGGACATTCAAATCTATTCTCAAAATTAAATTCCGAGAAGTTGGTCAAAGGTGAAACGCGACCGTGCGTTTTCTCTAGAGTTGGGCTTAAATGGGAAGAAAATAGCTCGGAATGTCACGAAAGTTGGTGTGGACGCTTGTCTACCAATGGGACATCCAAATCTATTCTCACATTTCAATTCCGATAAGTTGGTCAAAGTCGAAATGCCACCATGCATTTTCTCTAGACTTGAGCTTAAAGGGTGTGAAATTAGCTCGTAACATCACGAAAGTTGCTGTGCACGCATGTCTACAAATGGGACATCCAAATCTATGCTCAATTTTGAATTACGAGAAGTTGGTGAAAGTCGAAACTCGACCGTACGTTTTCGCTAGAGTTGGGCTAGAAGGAGGAGAAAATATCTCGGAATGTCACAAAAGTTGGTGTGGACACTTGTCTACCAATGGTATATCCAAAACTATTCTCAAATTTTAATTCCGAAATGTTTGTCAAGGTTGAAACTCGACCGTGCGTTTTCATCTAGACTTGGGCTTAAAGTGGCAGAAAATAGCTCGGAACGTCACGAAAGTTGGCGTGCACGCTTGTCTACCAATGGGACATCCAAATCTATTTTCAAATTTCAATTCCCAGAAGTTGGTCAAAGTCGAAATGCCACCATGGGTTTTCACTATACTTGGCAATAAAGAACATGAAATTAGCTCGTAACGTCATGAAAGTTGGTGTGCGCGCATGTCTACAAATGGGACATCCAAATCTATTCTCAATTTTCAATTCCGAGAAGTTGGTCAAAGATGAAATGCGACCGTGCGTTTTCTCTAGAGTTGGGCTTAAATGGGATGAAAATAGCTCGGAATGTCACGAAAGTTGGTGTGGACGCTTGTCTACCAATGGGACAACCAAATCTATTCTCAAATTTAAATTCCGAGAAGTTGGTCAAAGTTTAAAATTGACGGTGTGTTTTCGCTAGACTTGGGCTTAAAGGGCGAGAAAATAGCTTGGAACGTCACGAAAGTTGGCGTGCGCACTTGTCTACCAATGGGACATCCAAATCTATTCTCAAATTTCAATTCCAAGAAGTTAGTCAAAGCCAAAATGCCACAATGCATTTTTGCTAAACTTGAGCTTAAAGGGTGTAAAATTAGCTCGTAACGTCACGACAGTTGCTGTGCACGCATGTCTACAAATGGGACATACAAATCTATTCTCAATTTTCAATTCCGAGAAGTAGCTCAAAGCCGAAACACAACCGTGCGTTTTCTCTAGAGTTGGGCTTAAAGGGGAAGAAAATAGCTCGGAATGTCACCAAAGTTGGCATGTGCACTTGTCTACTAACGGGACATCCAAATCTATTTTCAAATTTCAACTCCCAAAAGTTGGTCAAAGTCGAAACGCCACCATGCGTTTTCGTTAGACTTGAGCTTAAAGGGTGTGAAATTAGCTCGTAATGTCACGAAAGTTGTTGTGCGTGCATGTCTACAAATGGGACATCCAAATCTATTCTCAATTTTCATTTACGAGAAGTAGGTCAAAGCCGAAACACGATCGTGCGTTTTCTCTAGAGTTGGGCTTAAAGGAGAAGAAAATAGCTCGGAACGTCACGAACGTTGGCGTGTGCACTTGTCTACCAACGGTACATCCAAATCCATTCTCAAATTTAAATTCCGAGAAGTTGGTCAAAGTTGAAAATCGACCGTGCATTTTCGATAGACTTAGGCTTAAAGGGTGAGAAAATAGCTCGGAACGTCACGAAAGTTGGCGTGCGCATTTGTCTTGCAACAGACATCCAAATCTATGCTCAATTTTCAATTCTGAGAAGTTGGTCAAATTCGAAACTCGACCGTGCGTTTTCGCTAGACTTGGGCTTAAAGGGGGAGAAAATAGCTCGGAACGTCACGAAAGTTGGCGTGCGCACTTGTCTACCAATGGGACATCCAAATCTATTCTCAAATTTCAATTCCAAGAAGTTCGTCAAAGTCGAAATGCCACCATGCGTTTTCGTTAGACTTGAGCTTAAAGGGTGTGAAATTAGCTCATAACGTCACGAAAGTTGTTGTGCGTGCATGTCTACAAATGGGACATCCAAATCTATTCTCAATTTTCATTTACGAGAAGTAGGTCAAATCCGAAACACGATCGTGCGTTTTCTCTAGAGTTGGGCTTAAAGGGGAAGAAAATAGCTCAGAACGTCACGAAAGTTGGCGTGTGCACTTGTCTACCAACGGGATATCCAAATCCATTCTCAAATTTAAATTCCGAGAAGTTGGTCAAAGTTGAAAATCGACCGTGCATTTTCGATAGACTTAGGCTTAAAGGGTGAGAAAATAGCTCGGAACGTCAGGAAGTTGGCGTGCGCATTTGTCTACCAACGGGACATCCAAATCTATGCTCAATTTTCAATTCTGAGAAGTTGGTCAAATTCGAAACTCGACCGTGCGTTTTCGCTAGACTTGGGCTTAAAGGGGGAGAAAATAGCTTGGAACGTCACGAAAGTTGGTGTGGACGCTTGTCTACCAAGGGGACATCCAAAACTATTCTCAAATTTCAATTCTGAGAAGTTGGTCAAAGTTGAAACTGGATCGTGCATTTTTGCTAGACTTGGGCTTAAAGGGTGTGAAATTAGCTCGTAATGTCACGAAAGTTGCTGTGCGCGCATGTCTACAAATGGGACATCCAAATCTATTCTCAATTTTCATTTCCGAGAAGTTGGTCAAAGATGAAACGCGACCGTGCGTTTTCTCTAGAGTTGGGCTTAAATGTGATGGAAATAGCTCGGAACGTCACGAAAGTTGGCATGTGCACTTGTCTACCAACGGGACATCCAAATCTATTTTCAAATTTAAACTCCCAAAAGTTGGTCAAAGTCGAAACGCCACCATGCGTTTTCGTTAGACTTGAGCTTAAAGGGTGTGAAATTAGCTCGTAACGTCACGAAAGTTGTTGTGCGTGCATGTCTACAAATGGGACATAAAAATCTATTCTCAATTTTCATTTCCGAGAAGTAGGTCAAAGCCGAAACACGATCGTGCATTTTCTCTAGAGTTGGGCTTAAAGGGGAAGAAAATAGCTCGGAACGTCACAAAAGTTGGTGTGTGCACTTGTCTACCAACGGGACATCCAAATCCATTCTCATATATCAATTCCGAGAAGTTGGTCAAAGTCGAAATGCCACCATGCGTTTTCGCTAGACTTGAGCTTAAAGGGTGTTAAATTAGCTCTTAATGTGACGAAAGTTGTTGTGCGCAAATGTCTACAAATGGGACATTCAAATCTATGCTCAATTTTCAATTCCAAGAAGTTGGTGAAATTCGTAACTCGACCGTACGTTTTCGCTATAGTTGGGCTTAAATTGGGAGAAAATAGCTCGGAACGTAACGAATGTTGGTGTGGATGTTTGTCTACCAATGGGACATCCAAAACTATTCTCAAATTTCAATTCAGAGAAGTTGGTCAAAGTTGAAACTCGATCGTGCGTTTTCGCTAGACTTGGGCTTAAAGGGTGTGAAAATAGCTCGAAACGTCACGAAAGTTGGCGTGGACGCTCGTCTACCAATGTGACATCCAAATCTATTCTTAAATTTAAATTCCGAGAAGTTGGTCAAAGTTTAAAATCAACCGTGCATTTTCGCTAGATTTGGTCTTAAAGGTTGAAAAAATAGCTCGGAACGTCACGAAAGTTGGCGTGCGCATTTGTCTTCCAACGAGACATCCAAATATATGCTCGATTTTCAATTCCGAGAAGTTGGTCAAATTCAAAACTCGACCATGCGTTCTCGCTAGACTTGGGCTTAAAGGGGGAGAAAATAGCTCGGAACGTCACAAAAGTTGGTGTGGACGCTTGTCTACCAATGGGTCATCCAAAACTATTTTCAAATTTCAATTCCGAGAAGTTGGTCAAAGTTGAAACTCGATTGTGCGTTTTGGCTAGACTTGGGCTTAAAGGGTGTGAAAATAACTCAGAACGTCACGAAAGTTGGCGTGGACGCTCGTCTACCAATGTGACATCCAAATCTATTCTCAAATTTAAATTCCGAGAAGTTGGTCAAAGTTGAATATCGACCGTGCATTTTCGCTAGACTTAGGCTTAAAGGGTGAGAAAATAACTCGGAACATCACGAAAGTTGGTGTGCGCATTTGTCTACCAACGGGACATCCAAATCTACGCTCAATTTTCAATTCCGACAAGTTGGTGAAATTTGAAACTCGACCGTGCGTTCTCGCTAGACTTGGGCTTAAAGGGGGAGAAAATAGCTCGGAACGTCACGAAAGTTGGTGTGGATGCTTGTCTACCAATGGGACATCCAAAACTATTCTCAAATTTCAATTTCGAGAAGTTGGTCAAAGTTGAAACTCTATCCTGCGTTTTCGCTAGACTTGGGCTTAAAGGGTGTGAAAATAGCTAGGAACGTCACGAAAGTTGGCGTGGACGCTCGTCTACCAATGTGACATCCAAATCTATTCTCAAATTTCAATACCGAGAAGTTGGTCAAAGTTGAAAATTGACACTGCATTTTCGCTAGACTTGAGCTTAAAGGGAGAGAAAATAGCTCGGAATGTCATGAAAGTTGGCGTGTGCATTTGTCTACCAACAGGACATCCAAATCTATGCTCAATTTTTAATTCTGAGAAGTTGGTCAAATTCGAAACTCGACCGTGCGTTTTCGCTAGACTTAGGCCTAAAGGTTTAGAAAATAGCTCGGAACGTCACGAAAGTTGGCGTTCGTATTTCTCTAACAACGGGACATCCAAATCTATGCTCAATTTTCAATTCTGAGTGGTTGGTCAAATTTGAAACTCGACCGTGCGTTTTCGCTAGACTTGGGCTTAAAGGGCGAGAAAATAGCTCGGAACGTCATGAAATTTTGTGTTGACGCTTGTCTGCGAATGGGACATCCAAAACTATTCTCAAATTTCAATTCTGAGAAGTTGGTCAAAGTTGAAACTCGATCGTGCGTTTTCGCTAGACTTGGGCTTAAAGGGTGTGAAAAGAGCTCGGAATGTCACGAAAGTTTGCGTGGACGCTCGTCTACCAATGTGACATCCAAGTCTATTCTCAAATTTAAATTCTGAGAAGTTGGTCAAAGTTGAAAATCGACCGTGCATTTTCGCTAGACTTGGGCTTAAAGGGTGAGAAAATAGCTCAGAATGCCACGAAATTTGGCGTGTGCATTTGTCTACCAACAGGACATCCAAATCTATGCTCAATTTTTAATTCCGAGAAATTGGTCAAATTCGAAACTCGACCGTGCGTTTTCGCTAGACTTAGGCTTGAAGGGTGAGAAAATAGCTCGGAACGTCACGAAAGTTGGCGTGCGCATTTTTCTACCAATGGGAAATCCAAATCTATGCTCAATTTTCAATTCCAATAAGTTGGTCAAATTCGAAACTCGACCATGCGTTTTCGCTAGACTTGGGCTTAAAGGGGGAGAAAATAGCTCGGAACGTCACGAAAGTTGGTGTGGACGCTTGTCTACCAATGGGACATCCAAAACTATTCTCAAATTTCAATTCCGAGAAGTTGGTCAACGTTGAAACTCGATCGTGCATTTTCGCTAGACTTGGGCTTAAAGCGTGTGAAATTAGCTCGTAATATCACGAAAGTTGCTGTGCGCGGATGTCTACAAATGGGACATCCAAATCTATTCTCAATTTTTAAATACGAGAAGTTGGTCAAAGATGAAACGCGACCGTGCGTTTTCTCTAGAGTTGGGCTTAAATGGGAAGAAAATAGCTCGGAATGTCCCGAAAGTTGGTGTGGACGCTTGTCTACCAATGGGACATTCAAATCTATTCTCAAAATTAAATTCCAAGAAGTTGGTCAAAGGTGAAACGCGACCGTGCGTTTTCTCTAGAGTTGGGCTTAAATGGGAAGAAAATAGCTCGGAATGTCACGAAAGTTGGTGTGGACGCTTGTCTACCAATGGGACATCGAAATCTATTCTCACATTTCAATTCCGATAAGTTGGTCAAAGTCGAAATGCCACCATGCATTTTCGCTAGACTTGAGCTTAAAGGGTGTGAAATTAGCTCATAACATCACGAAAGTTGCTGTGCACGCATGTCTACAAATGGGACATCCAAATCTATGCTCAATTTTGAATTACGAGAAGTTGGTGAAAGTCGAAACTCGACCGTACGTTTTCGCTAGAGTTGGGCTAGAAGGAGGAGAAAATATCTCGGAATGTCACAAAAGTTGGTGTGGACACTTGTCTACCAATGGTATATCCAAAACTTTTCTCAAATTTTAATTCCGAAATGTTTGTCAAGGTTGAAACTCGACCGTGCGTTTTCATCTAGACTTGGGCTTAAAGTGGCAGAAAATAGCTCGGAACGTCACGAAAGTTGGCGTGCACGCTTGTCTAACAATGGGACATCCAAATCTATTTTCAAATTTCAATTCCCAGAAGTTGGTCAAAGTCGAAATGCCACCATGGGTTTTCACTATACTTGGCAATAAAGAACATGAAATTAGCTCGTAACGTCATGAAAGTTGGTGTGCGCGCATGTCTACAAATGGGACATCCAAATCTATTCTCAATTTTCAATTCCGAGAAGTTGGTCAAAGATGAAATGCGACCGTGCGTTTTCTCTAGAGTTGGGCTTAAATGGGATGAAAATAGCTCGGAATGTCACGAAAGTTGGTGTGGACGCTTGTCTACCAATGGGACAACCAAATCTATTCTCAAATTTAAATTCCGAGAAGTTGGTCAAAGTTTAAAATTGACGGTGTGTTTTCGCTAGACTTGGGCTTAAAGGGCGAGAAAATAGCTTGGAACGTCACGAAAGTTGGCGTGCGCACTTGTCTACCAATGGGACATCCAAATCTATTCTCAAATTTCAATTCCAAGAAGTTAGTCAAAGCCAAAATGCCACAATGCATTTTTGCTAAACTTGAGCTTAAAGGGTGTAAAATTAGCTCGTAACGTCACGACAGTTGCTGTGCACGCATGTCTACAAATGGGACATACAAATCTATTCTCAATTTTCAATTCCGAGAAGTAGCTCAAAGCCGAAACACAACCGTGCGTTTTCTCTAGAGTTGGGCTTAAAGGGGAAGAAAATAGCTCGGAATGTCACCAAAGTTGGCATGTGCACTTGTCTACTAACGGGACATCCAAATCTATTTTCAAATTTCAACTCCCAAAAGTTGGTCAAAGTCGAAACGCCACCATGCGTTTTCGTTAGACTTGAGCTTAAAGGGTGTGAAATTAGCTCGTAACGTCACGAAAGTTGTTGTGCGTGCATGTCTACAAATGGGACATCCAAATCTATTCTCAATTTTCATTTACGAGAAGTAGGTCAAAGCCGAAACACGATCGTGCGTTTTCTCTAGAGTTGGGCTTAAAGGAGAAGAAAATAGCTCGGAACGTCACGAACGTTGGCGTGTGCACTTGTCTACCAACGGTACATCCAAATCCATTCTCAAATTTAAATTCCGAGAAGTTGGTCAAAGTTGAAAATCGACCGTGCATTTTCGATAGACTTAGGCTTAAAGGGTGAGAAAATAGCTCGGAACGTCACGAAAGTTGGCGTGCGCATTTGTCTTGCAACAGACATCCAAATCTATGCTCAATTTTCAATTCTGAGAAGTTGGTCAAATTCGAAACTCGACCGTGCGTTTTCGCTAGACTTGGGCTTAAAGGGGGAGAAAATAGCTCGGAACGTCACGAAAGTTGGTGTGGACGCTTGTCTACCAATTGGACATCCAAATCTATTCTCATATTTCAATTCCGAGAAGTTGGTCAAAGTCGAAATGCGACCATGCATTTTCGCTAGACTTGAGCTTAAAGGGTGTTAAATTAGCTCGTAATGTGACGAAAGTTGTTGTGCGCGAATGTCTACAAATGGGACATCCAAATCTATGCTCAATTTTCAATTCCAAGAAGTTGGTGAAATTCGTAACTCGACCGTACGTTTTCTCTATAGTTGGGCTTAAAGGGGGAGAAAATAGCTCAGAACATAACGAATGTTGGTGTAAATGCTTGTCTACCAAAGGGACATCCAAAACTATTATCAAATTTCAATTTCGAGAAGTTGGTCAAAGTTGAAAATCGATCGTGCATTTTCGCTAGACTTGGGCTTAAAGGGTGAGAAAATAGATCGGAATGTCACGAAAGTTGGCGTGTGCATTTGTCTACCAACAGGACATCCAAATCGATGCTCAATTTTTAATTCCGAGAAGTTGCTCAAATTCGAAACTCGACCGTGCATTTTCGCTAGACTTAGGCTTAAAGGGTGAGAAAATAGCTCGGAACGTCAAGAAAGTTGGCGTGCGCATTTTTCTACCAACGGGAAATCCAAATCTATGCTCAATTTTCAATTCCGAGAAGTTGGTCAAATTCGAAACTCGACCGTGCGTTTTCGCTAGACTTGGGCTTATAGGGGGACAAAATATCTCGGAACGTCACGAAAGTTTTTGTGGACGCTTGTCTACCAATGGGACATCCAAAACTATTCTCAAATTTCAATTCCGAACGTCATGAAAGTTGGCGTACGCACTTGTCTACCAACGGGACATCCAAATCTATTCTCATATTTCAATTACGAGAAGTTGGTCAAAGTCGAAAAACCACCATGCGTGTTCGCTAGACTTGAGCTTAAAGGGTGTGAAATTAGCTCGTAATGTCACGAAAGTTGTTGTGCGCGAATGTCTACAAATGGGACATCCAAATCCATTCTCAATTTTCAATTCCGAGAAGTTGGTGAAAGTCATAACTCGACCGTGCATTTTCGCTACAGTTGGGCTTAAAGGGGGAGAAAATAGCTCGGAACGTCACGAATGTTGGTGTGGATGCTTGTCTACCAAACAGACATCCAAAAATATTCTCGAATTTCAATTCCGAGAAGTTGGTCAAAGTTGAAACTCGATCGTGTGTTTTCGCTAGACTTGGGCTTAAAGGGTGTGAAATAGCTCGAAAAGTCACGAAAGTTGGCGTGGACGCTCGTCTACGAACGGGACATCCAAATCTATTCTCATATTTTGATTCCGAGAAGTTGGTCAAAGTCGAAATGCCACCATGCGTTTTCGCTAGACTTGAGCTAAAGGGCATGAAATTAGATCGTAACGTCATGAAAGTTGTTGTGCGCGCATGTCTACAAATGGGACATCCAAATCTATTCTCAATTTTCAATTTCGAGAAGTAGGTCAAAGCCGAAACGCGACCGTGCGTTTTCTCTAGAGTTGGGCTTAAAGGGGAAGAAAATAGCTCGGAACGTCACGAAAGTTGGCATGTGCACTTGTCTACCAACGGGACATCCAAATCTATTTTGAAATTTCAACTCCCAAAAGTTGGTCAAAGTCGAAACACCACCATGCGTTTTCGTTAGACTTGAGCTTAAAGGGTGTGAAATTAGCTCGTAACGTCACGAAAGTTGTTGTGAGTGCATGTTTACAAATGGGACATCCAAATCTATTCTCAATTTTCATTTACGAGAAGTAGGTCAAAGCCGAAACACGATCGTTCGTTTTCTCTAGAGTTGGGATTAAAGGGGAAGAAAATAGCTCCGAACGTCACGAAAGTTGGCGTGTGCACTTGTCTACCAATGGGACATCCAAATCCATTCTCAAATTTAAATTCCGAGAAGTTGGTCAAAGATGAAACGCGACCGTGTGTGTTTTCTCCAGAGTTGGGCTTAAATGGGAAGAAAATAGCTCGGAATGTCACGAAAGTTGGTGTGGACGCTTGTCTACCAATGGGACATTCTAATAATATATTCTCAAAATTAAATTCCGAGAAGTTGGTCAAAGATGAAACGCGACCGTGCGTTTTCTCTAGAGTTGGGCTTAAATGGGAAGTAAATAGCTCGGAATGTCACGAAAGTTGGTGTGGACGCTTGTCTACCAATGGGACATCCAAATCTATTCTCAAATTTCAATTCCGAGAAGTTGGTCAAAGTCGAAACGCCACCATGCATTTTCGCTAGACTTGTGCTTAAAGGGTGTGAAATTAGCTCGTAACATCACGAAAGTTGCTGTGCACGCATGCCTACAAATGGGACATCCAAATCTATGCTCAATTTTGAATTCCGAGAAGTTGGTGAAAGTCGAAACTCGACCGTATGTTTTCGCTAGAGTTGGGCTAGAAGGAGGAGAAAATATCTCGGAATGTCACGAAAGTTGGTTTGGACACTTGTCTACCAATGGTATATCCAACTATTCTCAAATTTTAATTCCTAAATGTTTGTCAAGGTTGAAACTGGACCGTGCGTTTTCATCTAGACTTGGGCTTAAAGGGGCATAAAATAGCTCGAAATGTCACGAAAGTTGGCGTGCACGCTTGTCTACCAATGGGACATCCAAATCTATTTTCAAATTTCAATTCCCAGAAGTTGGTCAAGGTCGAAATGCCACCATGGTTTTTCCCTATACTTGGGAATAAAGGGCATGAAATTAGCTCGTAACGTCATGAAAGTTGTTGTGCGCGCATGTCTACAAATGGGACATCCAAATCTATTCTCAATTTTCAATTCCGAGAAGTTGGTCAAAGATGAAATGCGACTGTGCATTTTCTCTAGAGCTGGGCTTAAATGGGATGAAAATAGCTCGGAATGTCACGAAAGTTGGTATGGACGCTTTTCTACCAATGGGACATCCAAATCTATTCTCAAATTTAAATTCCGAGAAGTTGGTCAAAGTTTAAAATTGACGGTGCGTTTTCGCTAGACTTGGGCTTAAACGGCGAGAAAATAGCTTGGAACGTCACGAAAGTTGGCGTGCGCACTTGTCTACCAATGGGACATCCAAATCTATTCTCAAATTTCAATTCCAAGAAGTTCGTCAAAGTCGAAATGCCACCATGCGTTTTCGTTAGACTTGAGCTTAAAGGGTGTGAAATTAGCTCATAACGTCACGAAAGTTGTTGTGCGTGCATGTCTACAAATGGGACATCCAAATCTATTCTCAATTTTCATTTACGAGAAGTAGGTCAAATCCGAAACACGATCGTGCGTTTTCTCTAGAGTTGGGCTTAAAGGGGAAGAAAATAGCTCAGAACGTCACGAAAGTTGGCGTGTGCACTTGTCTACCAACGGGATATCCAAATCCATTCTCAAATTTAAATTCCGAGAAGTTGGTCAAAGTTGAAAATCGACCGTGCATTTTCGATAGACTTAGGCTTAAAGGGTGAGAAAATAGCTCGGAACGTCAGGAAGTTGGCGTGCGCATTTGTCTACCAACGGGACATCCAAATCTATGCTCAATTTTCAATTCTGAGAAGTTGGTCAAATTCGAAACTCGACCGTGCGTTTTCGCTAGACTTGGGCTTAAAGGGGGAGAAAATAGCTTGGAACGTCACGAAAGTTGGTGTGGACGCTTGTCTACCAAGGGGACATCCAAAACTATTCTCAAATTTCAATTCTGAGAAGTTGGTCAAAGTTGAAACTGGATCGTGCATTTTTGCTAGACTTGGGCTTAAAGGGTGTGAAATTAGCTCGTAATGTCACGAAAGTTGCTGTGCGCGCATGTCTACAAATGGGACATCCAAATCTATTCTCAATTTTCATTTCCGAGAAGTTGGTCAAAGATGAAACGCGACCGTGCGTTTTCTCTAGAGTTGGGCTTAAATGTGATGGAAATAGCTCGGAACGTCACGAAAGTTGGCATGTGCACTTGTCTACCAACGGGACATCCAAATCTATTTTCAAATTTAAACTCCCAAAAGTTGGTCAAAGTCGAAACGCCACCATGCGTTTTCGTTAGACTTGAGCTTAAAGGGTGTGAAATTAGCTCGTAACGTCACGAAAGTTGTTGTGCGTGCATGTCTACAAATGGGACATAAAAATCTATTCTCCATTTTCATTTCCGAGAAGTAGGTCAAAGCTGAAACACGATCGTGCATTTTCTCTAGAGTTGGGCTTAAAGGGGAAGAAAATAGCTCGGAACGTCACAAAAGTTGGTGTGTGCACTTGTCTACCAACGGGACATCCAAATCCATTCTCATATATCAATTCCGAGAAGTTAGTCAAAGTCGAAATGCCACCATGCGTTTTCGCTAGACTTGAGCTTAAAGGGTGTTCAATTAGCTCTTAATGTGACGAAAGTTGTTGTGCGCAAATGTCTACAAATGGGACATTCAAATCTATGCTCAATTTTCAATTCCAAGAAGTTGGTGAAATTCGTAACTCGACCGTACGTTTTCGCTATAGTTGGGCTTAAATTGGGTGAAAATAGCTCGGAACGTAACGAATGTTGGTGTGGATGTTTGTCTACCAATGGGACATCCAAAACTATTCTCAAATTTCAATTCAGAGAAGTTGGTCAAAGTTGAAACTCGATCGTGCGTTTTCGCTAGACTTGGGCTTAAAGGGTGTGAAAATAGCTCGAAACGTCACGAAAGTTGGCGTGGACGCTCGTCTACCAATGTGACATCCAAATCTATTCTTAAATTTAAATTCCGAGAAGTTGGTCAAAGTTTTAAAATCAACCGTGCATTTTCGCTAGATTTGGTCTTAAAGGTTGAAAAAATAGCTCGGAACGTCACGAAAGTTGGCGTGCGCATTTGTCTTCCAACGAGACATCCAAATATATGCTCGATTTTCAATTCCGAGAAGTTGGTCAAATTCAAAACTCGACCATGCGTTCTCGCTAGACTTGGGCTTAAAGGGGGAGAAAATAGCTCGTAACGTCACAAAAGTTGGTGTGGACGCTTGTCTACCAATGGGACATCCAAAACTATTCTCAAATTTCAATTCCGAGAAGTTGGTCAAAGTTGAAACTCGATTGTGCGTTTTGGCTAGACTTGGGCTTAAAGGGTGTGAAAATAACTCAGAACGTCACGAAAGTTGGCGTGGACGCTCGTCTACCAATGTGACATCCAAATCTATTCTCAAATTTAAATTCCGAGAAGTTGGTCAAAGTTGAATATCGACCGTGCATTTTCGCTAGACTTAGGCTTAAAGGGTGAGAAAATAACTCGGAACATCACGAAAGTTGGTGGTGCGCATTTGTCTACCAACGGGACATCCAAATCTACGCTCAATTTTCAATTCCGACAAGTTGGTGAAATTTGAAACTCGACCGTGCGTTCTCGCTAGACTTGGGCTTAAAGGGGGAGAAAATAGCTCGGAACGTCACGAAAGTTGGTGTGGATGCTTGTCTACCAATGGGACATCCAAAACTATTCTCAAATTTCAATTTC